>JAODLC010000044.1:31421961-31450241 GCA_026781145.1 Hippopotamyrus pictus | reverse complement strand
GGGGGGGGGGGGGGGGGGGGGGGGGGGGGGGGGGAGCATGCAGGGGAAAAGGCCCTGTCTTCTCTGATAGGATATCATCAATGTGCTTAATATATTCAGCAGAGCTGTGTGGAGTGCAGCGGACAATAAGAAGTATTAAAGCCTGTCTGGTTAATGCCAGGTAGCCATCTGTCAGGCCTGGTGTGGGCTTTTATGCTGCCGCTTTCAGAGTTGGTGCCCAGACATCAAAGAGCAAATTACATATTTTTCCCCTCTTTGTTGGATTAACAGAACCTCGAGGCTCCACCAGTGGAATTTCTGAATCCAGTTTGGCTTAATCTTTCCCATCGTCACTGTGCGTAACGTGCGTGTCACAAATCTGATTGCTCTTAGTCTTTATCTGTCGTCTTTGTTGCACCCTTTCATTACGCTAAACAACATACCTTGTATGTGGTCCCGTCCCTATTGACGGAACAAGATACCCCTCGATCCTCTTTTGGGCGTGCCACAGCTGCCATGGAGAGGCGCTTGTGTAACGTTTCGAATCGCGGCGGTTTCCACCACAGCGCTTTGTAGCATTCTCTCCAAATTCCACACAGAGGAAAATATGGCCGCACAGGTTAAATATAACTCTGTATCTAAAGCAGTGTCCTGAATCCAGCCAGGATTCCAGGCCCAAGTCCTTGTGTATTCTTCACCGGGTGAAGAATGAAGGTCATATAGCAGAGGAGCTGCCATCGAGAGGGCATCAGCGTGTTTTTAGAAGTATTTCCTGTTATTTGTTTCATCGCTGTCCTAGTTTTGTTGGCATGTGCTTCCTGGAACCAAATTTTAAAGAAGAACTGAAGGCATTGGATGCCCCCCAAGACCATTGTGTTGATATCAGGTCTTTAACATTTAAATTCCTTAGAGACAAAAAATTACTGAAAGAGAATAAAGAATTGAAATGCATGAGCCTGATATTGGACAGTGTCGATGTTGTGATCTGCAGTAGCAGCCAGGTCGACTGTTTCAGAATATTCATTCCATTAGCAGTTAAACTGATTTTGAAAATGACAACCAAAATTCATATGCTGGATTTTTTAAATCAAGTTGTGTATTTTTAAGCAACAATTGGCTGTTGGGCCTTAGCTGCCCCATGTGTGTATGCAAGAAGCATCAGCACATGCTTGTGTATTACCTCTGGCTGCTGAGGTTTGAGGTGGGGATCTACAGCAAATGCATTTTAAATATGTAAGTAATCATTATTTTATTCCGTTTTGGATTGTTTCTGTGCTAAGCTCAAAACCTTGGTGGATTTAATAGTAAGCCCTGTTTTCCTTTGGAAAGTCCAGTCAATCCCATCCTGATCAAGGAGATCAGGAAAAAATTCAGACGTGTTCATTCCATTTTCTGTAACCTTCCAGCACATTGAAAAATGTCTGATAACATAAGCAACAATTCGTCACTTATATTAAAAAGAGAACTCTGTGGCAAGAATTCTTTAAGATACACTGTCAAGATAAGACCGGACTGACAGCAGAATACTGCAGTCCATAAATATGTGTTTTGGGGAAAATCACATTCTCTGTAACATTGCATAGCTGTTTAAATTTGATACTCAGTCTGATTTCAGTCAGAACATACTTTCACGGTCCACTCCCTTGGTAAATGTTTAAATAAATAACTTTGATGGATTCAGAGTATTGGTTGAGGTGGACAATGCTGCTGTTCATTATAATGAACTCTGAGGAGTTTTTGGTAGATAACCAACAGCTGAAGACCTATGTTTGTCCTGTTTTGCTCGTGCACTTTCTTGGCTAAATGTCAGCAAAATTTAACACAACTGCTTCCCCAGTATCTATTATTTTCTTCTTTATTGATTTGTTTAGACGGCTTTTCCGAAATGGTTGGAAAGAGAAATTGTATTGAATTTTCATGGAACTTGTCGTATAGAAACACTTTCTTTAATTGCAAACTTCTTCTCTAAAGAAATAATTATTCCAGGTGTATTAGTGGGTTTTTTTTTTTTTTTTTTTTAATAAAAATTCTAATATAAATTGTGCTACAGAATTAATTTTACATAAGATTTTGCAATGTAAATTGGTTACAACTCTTTGTATTATGCATTGAGTATAATCTTTTGCCTGTAATAAGTTACAATTGTATAACATTCCTATAAAAACATTTGCTGCAATTCTTCCCATTAGCTAAGGTTGTTGAAATTTGTGAATATTTTTAATTTAATCTTATGCCCTTTATTGAAGCATGTTTCTGGCTCATGCTGTAGTAAGCTTTATATTTCAGCTGTGATTTTTTTTTCCCCATCTTTAGCATACTAAAGATAATGTATGTTAGGGTTTAAATGCTTTTCTGTTATGCCACCACTTTGTTCATTTGCAAGTAGGTCTCAGCTTCTTCCATCCGTGGAGATACTTCCCCATAGTGATAGTGGGTGGGGTGGAATGCATCTATGAGTGTTTATCACTGGTCTGTTACTGCTATTCAGCACGGTAAAGTGTTTATTCTGGATATCTGGTTACTGCTGCTTGTGTTACCTAAAACAAAAGGTAGATTCCAAACGCACCGGCTGAAAATGTAAGCACACTTGCATGACTTTAGAATTATCTATGATGTAAACTGTACATACTTAACTATTAACAGGAGTAGGAATTTGAAATATTTGGGTCCAACCACATATTTTACTAAAATGCAGAAAGGCTGAGCACTTCAGTTGAGCAAGTGAGGGTCCCTTTGTCAAGCATGGAGGAGACAGTGTTATAGTCTGGAGTTACCAGCTCCATCACTAGCAAAGTGATATTTGCCACATCCAATGAAAACATGGCGATCATATACTGTATGGACAACAGTATTGGGATACCTGGCCATTCCACCTACAGGAACTTCTATATCCCATTCTAAATCCATAGACATCAATATGGAGTTGGTCTCCTCTTTGCAGCTATAACAGCTGCCCCTCTTCTGCGAAGGCTTTTCACAAAACTTTGGAATGTCTGCAGGAATTTTTGCCCATTTATTCAGAAGAGCATTTGTGAGGTCAGGCACTGATATTGGACATGAAGGCCCGGCTCATGATCTCCATTCTATTTCATCCCCAAAGCTGTTTGATAGAGTTGATGTTAGAGCTCTGTGTGGGCCAGTCAAGTTCTTCCACACCAAACCAACCAACCAAACCACCACACCTGCTTCCACCCAACCATATCTTTATGGACCTTGCTTTGTGCACTGGGGCAGAGTCATGCTGGAACAGAAAACGGTCTTCCTTGAACTGTTCTGGTGAAGTTGGAAACATAGGGTTGTCCAAAATGTCTTGGTATGCTGAAGCAGTAAGAATTCCCTTCCTTGGAACTAAGTGGCCTAGCCCAACCCCTGAAAAACAGTCCCAAACCATTATCCCTCCTCCACCAAACTTTACAGTTGCTACAAGGAAGGCAGGCAAGGAAAGTTCTCCTGGCATCTGCCAAACACAGACCCATCCATCAGACTGCCAGACAGAAGTCTGATTTGTCACTCCACAGAACACATTTCCACGGCCCCAGAGTTTAGTGGTGGCGTGCTTTACACCACTCCGTCCGACACTTGGCATTGGGCTTGGTAATGTGAGGCTTGCATAGAGCTGCTTGGCCATGGAATCCCATTCCATGAAGCTCCCGGCTCACAGATTTTTTGCTGGGGTTAATGCCAGAGGAAGTTTGGAACTCTGCAGTATCTGAGCCAACACAGCATTGGCAACTTTTATGCACTATGAGCCTCAGCACTCGGCGACGCCACTCTGCTGGTTTACAGTTTGCCACTTCAAGGCTTTGTGTTTCTGTTGTTCCTAAATGGCTTCACTTTGCAATAATACCACTTATAGTTGACTGTGGAATATCTAGCAGGGAAGAAATTTCACGAACTGACTTATTTGCGAAGGTGGCATCCCATGACAGTACCATGCTTGAATTCACTGAGCTCTTCAGAATGGCCCATTCTTTCACAAATGTTTGTAAACCTGACTGCATGGTTAAGTGCTTGATTTTTATACACCTGTGACAATGGGTCTGAGTGAAACACCTGAATTCAGTGATTAAGAGGCGTGTCCCAATACCTTTGTCCGTGTAGTGTAGCATGCTTCAAAGGTCATGCTGTTACATCAGGATTATGGAAGAAAGGAAAGTGAAGGGCAACTCAAACTAATGACCCAGTTTGCCCAGTCTGCAGATTCTGATTACCAAAGAACTTGGCTGGGATGAGTTGGACCAAACAGTCAAATGAGAGCAACCCATAAACACCTTACTTCTGAGAATCGCTGCAGAGGAGCTGGGATATTGGGTGAAATCCTATTGAAACCAAATGCTTCACGCTTGCTAACAATGCAAATTGTGGCTAATTTTATGGTATCCAAGATTTGTATATGGCTTTCAGTGTTCATGAACACTTCTTTTGCACTCCTTTTGTATTTCTTATTTTTAAGTATTTATAGAAAATGTCATTTAAAGCAAAAAAGGTTTCCAGAATGTGTACAAAAACGTTTGCTAGATGGTATGCATTTATTATGGGCCAATTGTTCAGTCTGTAACACCGCAGAGTACTCTCCTCCATTATTCTGTTACCAGACTTAATTCTTAAGAAGAATTTTGCTTGGCAGTGTTTATTTAGATTTTTATTACTTGGATACTTTTCATTAAGAGTAGCAAAAATGTGAGACTTAAGGTGATTGTGAAGCTATTCTGTAAAATCTAGTAGAGAAGGTGTCCACTTTAGAGAATGCTATATAGCTTCGTCCTTGGTCGACAGAAACAAAAAACAAATCCCCTGAAAATGTAGAATTTTGTGAGAGCAGTCAATGAATTTTGAAAAAGTGAATTAAAGAATTTTTCAACTTTGAACAATAGATGTGCTGTCCATAATTTTGTGAGACATGATTGTTTATTCTTAATAGTTTTCCTTATAACAACAAATTGGGTGCCGACGTCTGGAACCTTGGATATTATAAAAATCTAATTGACCTTTAGGTGTCAGGTGGGTTGCTTTAAAGAGACAGTTTGTGTGGATTGGCATCTCTGAATTAATGCTGCTGTCCTACTATGTGGGTGTGTCTGTCTGCTATACAGTATCTTATACACATTCCTGGCATTGGCTTAAGGCTCGAGCCTGCATTAGTGAGCTTAGGGGAGATGGATACGTTGACATTGGTTTTTAATTAAATCAACCTTAATCAATCATTTGTCTGCCGGTTTAAAAGAATACAGTGCAGTGTATTTAACTGCATTTACTACCAAATCTAATCTCATTCTGAAGACACGCCAACTGCCATGTGACATGCCACCCATGGCAGGTGGGAATGAAGGCAGGTGGGAATGAAGACCAATGCCCACCCTCTGGTGTGTGTGCTGACGGGCACCTGCTGCTTTGTGCTCTACGGGCTAAAGGCTTCATCCAATAACAAAACATGCTCTGCCCTGTGTTTGTGGTAGTACTCCTCTTTACTAATGGTTCCCTTTCAACAAGGGAAAATGTCCCAGAAGCAGCTAGAAGTTAAGAAGAATGGTTAGGAAATGACTTTCAACAAAAAAAGTGTTAATAAAGCATTGATACAATTTGCGTTGCATGTAGTAATTTTTTGTATGTTCTTCCCATAATTGCATTGGGTTTCCTTCAGATACTCCAATTTCCTCTCACAGTCCAAGAATATGTGGTTGGATGAATTGGTGACCCTAAAATAGGGAGTGTTTTTGGGTCCCGTAATGGACTCCATCTATGGCTTATCCTTATGACATGTTTTCTCAGACTGGCTCTTGGCTCTCTCTCTGCAACCAGTTTTAAGTTATTGTAGAAGATGAATGGATGGATTTATAATGATTCTTATTATATTTAAATTTAATAATTAAGCTGTCAGAGATTAGCAACCAGTTTCTAACTTGGCCGTGTTATCAGACTGACTTTCATCTTCCATTTCTGAATATTAAATGTTGTTCGAGAGACTATTTCTTGTGAAGAGACTACATTTAGTTAGCTAACAATATAGTGCCTTTTAGAATTATTTACAGTAGCTGGGTCAAAAGGCAGCAGTGATTGTTCGCTTCTATGTGTAATGTGCAGCGGTTATAGTATGGTAATGTGTCGCACAAAGCGGCGAAGGAAGCGCGGGATTGGGACTGCTGTGTTCAGACAGCTTCAGGGGAAACTGCAGGATCCGCCGCCTGGATAGTTTGTAAGACCAGTCAAAGCTCCATCAGGGGCTTATGCTAATGTGAACCTCACATGCCTTTTTGTGGAGGCAAGAGGCGATAAATTGTAGACGCCAGTGGGAGAAAATTCTGACAGGTTACACACACTGTGTCGTAAAAGAGAAAGTGACGGGGGTTGTCGTGGTTGTCATGAAGTATCGGTGCCCCTCCAGCAAGAGGAGCAGACAGGCAGGCCCCGACTCCTACTGGCACTGAACTTGGTGTGAAATATGTAGCTTATCTGAGCCAAGTTTGATAACACCAAAAAAGTGGGTTTACGGTGAGCATGATACTTTGTATATTTAATATGTATTCCATGGACATTAATTAGTTCATATTCAGATGCGTTTAATATATTTATTATTTCTAGTAGACCAAAAAATGAGGTAAGCTGAAGTTCTGCGACAAATTGCAAAGTTCTGATTGGCTATTCCCCTGAGCACCACTGTCTTCCACTCTCTTTGTGTTCGCAAATAAAATCTGCAACCTCTTTCTTAAATATGATACCAGCAACTAGGGAGTATTTAATATTGATCCTCATCTCTGCGAGGGTATGATGTAATCTTTAAACCACTCTTGCAAAAGACAATTACTTTTTTGGAGGGGGAGGGGGGTCGAGCTCTTCTGTCCTTCATAAACGCTCGCAGGGCTGCATGATGTGATGTTTCTCTTCTTTGGGGGGGGAAGGGGAGTAAAATTTTAGATCTGAAATGAGAGCTTCTTTCCTTAGTGGTGCACCCGTGGAGAAAGACAACTTGTGAACAAAACCCATAATCGGCTTATTGAGGGCTTGTACAAAACCTTCCTTTCAGCCAGAGCATCTGCTGCTGGCAGGCCTTAATGGAGGTGCGAGTAATTGTATTACGGACTAGATAACAGTTAAATGTTGGAAGATTTGGGGGGGGGGGGTGCTTGAGCTGGCTGTAGTTTCCAGGCGACTGGGTCATGCAGCCATGTTTACTGCTTCTGTTACCCCTTGGGCTGGAGTCAACTGTAGATGTGTGCCAAACTTGGGAAATGACGGAACCTTGGACATACTGTGAGTTTTCACGCCCCTTGTCAAGCTTAGCTTGCAGTTCACATTTCATCCATCGCACCACCACCCCCCCCCCCAAGTTTGAAGAACATCCCTCGTGCCCCGCATGTCCAAGATTTTTGTGTTCCCCTAACACATTAAAGGAGCGCTTCTTTGCATGGACCAGCCTCCAGGCTGGCGTGCATTCCGTATGCTGAGCTCTGCAAGTGCGGGGACTTGGGTACATCTGGCAGATGGATTTCACTCTGACAGGGCAGAGCGAGAGGATTAGATCTTCGGGGCCATGTTGTGAGCTGGCTGAGCTACCTTATCAAACATCTCTACCTAAAATGGCTGCCCTCAAGAGCTGGCTAAAGTGCTCTTTCAACAAGACGGCATGGGGAACGGAGACGAGCGTTGGGCCGACATTGCTTGTTCTCCCCTCCGCCCCTCTTCGCTTCTTGTTAGGCCAGGCAGAATCAGCCAGGAATTAGGAGGAAAACCTATTTCAGAGATGTTAAATACACTCATATCACTTAATAACTGAGCAGGGTGCAAAGCTGAACTTCCTTCCCCGACACCAGAACAACACAAAAAACCACACTGTTCCGATTATAGAAATTAATCGAATACTTTTAAGCACTTATAAGGGTCATGTGGTGGCTTGTGTTAGATGTCAGGTCACAGACTTGTATAGTTAAGCATTCTGGTTCATGTTACGATTTTAATTAAATTGAATTGAGACTAATTAGCAAATTCTAAAACACCATGTGTGAGAATATGTGAGAAACGGCAGCATTAGCGTTCAGTTTGAATGCCGCAAAAAACGCATCTAAAATGGGAAAGAGCTGTCGTGCGATTTGATTGCGCAAATACATTTAATATGAAATGGGAGCTATCTTTTTAGAGACTGCCGAAAACTAAAGTATCTATTGGATGTGGATTAGTCACGTATGGCCAATGCCCGATTTGTCAAATAGTTCTGGATCGGCTCCAATACTGATCTGAAAATCTCTATTTTGAAGTTTCCATTCTTGGTGTAAACGTACTCAAGTCACCTCTTCCAAGAGGCATTGCAGATGTTACTGGAGTCAGTACATCCAGACAGCTCTTATGACCACAGCTATATTTAGGAAGCGTTCTGGCTTTTCTTGTACATCATGTCCTTCAATGTCAGTTTCAAGATGACATACTTTCGGATGATGCCGTTTTGAAATTGAAATGCTTTATGGCACTAATCAGTTGAGATGAGCAGATTACATGAGTAATCAACTACTGGTTTAAATTCAAGGAAGATATTTTTACCTTAAATCATCTTTATGTGCGAAGAACTTTTGACCCCATTGATGGTTGGTCTACCCAATATGGGCCAAAAACCGTACCTCAATATTTTTAGCAGAATACTGAGAAGTGATTATATTTTCATGTTTTTTTAAGAAGTGGGCTAAATGTTCAGCTTTGTCAAGAGCACATTCATTAAAACAGTGTGTGGCCAAATGAGACTGAAATACAGGGTTTCCTTCCCTGTTTGGAAATATATAACTAACTATTCAGTATAAACATTTCCAATCAAGTTTCAAAATGAAGACAAAATTATTTATGCCAATATCAGTGTTGCATGGATCAAATAAAGCAACTGTGACGTAAAAGCATTTCACTTCATGTCCAGTAACGGTCTTTGTCCTCCTCAGTTTAGGATATTGCCCTCAAAACGGAAGGTGAATGTTGAGGAGCAGAAAAAGATCTAAATCTAAAACCTATTTGGCCAATGGCTCTAAAAACGGAAGCCTCATAACCATTGTAAATGCACTTAAGATTCTCAAATTAACCTCATCCTATAAACAAATATTGCAAATTACAATATTTAACAATGTTTTTAAACAAAATGAATTGGATAACAATGTTTCCTGACTTTTCCCCTCAATTAGCTTCCCCATGAGACACTAACTGAATGGTTTGATTTTAGCTGTGAATTCTGTGTGACATCACTACCGAAGCTCTCGCGTTGTTTACAACCAGGAAGGATTACTATTGGTCTCTTAAAAATCTTTAATAGAGCCCAATTTTATAGCACAATGAATGAGTATCAATTTAAGCAGTATTGTGTCATCCTATATCTTGTTTTGAAAATATATTGATATGCTGTTAAAAAAAAATAAAAAAATATTATACTGCCTATTACTAATTGGAGGTACTGAGTGGTGCAGTGTGTATTTCTGTTGTGTCCAGTCATGAAATGAACCTGTGTACCTGTAAGACCAGGAGCTCATCTAGCCTACAGTCAGAATGGACTTGGGTCATTGCAGAGCAAGTGATTTTTATTTACTTATTTATTTTTTAAAAAAAGACAATTGGTAAATGGTATGATATGGAATTTTAAGTTAACGTCGGTTCAGTAAATGTCGTGGCACCCACATACTGTAGGAGTTGAAATACAGACTGTACTTTCAGAGCTGGGTTGCGACAATGCTGGGATCGCAGCTGGATTGCGACACTGCTCTGTCAAGTTAAAATGGTGACATATGGAAGGCAAGGTGCTAAAACTCTCTCAGGCAACTGTTGAAGAATTTGAATTCATCAGAATGTCAATGTCATATTTTAGACGACACAGCACTCCAGTTTGCCAATAAAGTTTGGCCGGAGTTCTTTTTATATACAACCTTTGATACTGAACCTACGGACTACACTTGCAGTGAGGGAAATAATTATTTGACCCCCTGCTAAATTCTTTAATTGACCCATTAATAAAGAAATGAGAATTCTATAACTTCACTGGTAGGTTTATTGTAACAGCAAAAGATAGATCAACAAAACAAGCCAGAAAATCATTATGTAACAGTTACAAACCAATTTATCATTTATCTAGGGAAATAAGTATTTGATCCCATGGAACACATGCTGTAGTACTTGGAGTAACCATTGTTGGCAAGCACAACTGTCAGATGTTTCTTGTAGTTGGTCACCTGGTTTTCACACAGCTCAGCAGGAATTTTCATCCACTCCTCTTTGCAGATCTCCTCCAAATCTTTAAGGTTTTTAGGCTGTCACTTGGATACACGAAGCTAGAGTTCCTGCCATAGGTTTTCTATGGGATTAAGGTCCGGAGACTGGCTAGGGCCATGACCTTAATCTGCTTCTTCTTGAAGCATCTTAAGGTTGTTGTCTTTCTGGAAGACCCACCCACAATGCATTTTCAGTGCCCTGGCTGAAGGAAGGAGGTTCTCTTTCAAGATTTTACGCTACATGGCCCCATCCAGCTTTCCTTTGATGCAGTGCAGCCGTCCTGTACCCTTGGCAGGAAAACACCCCCAAAGCATAATGCATCCAGTAGGGATGGTGTTCCTGGGGTTACAGTCAGCATTCTTTTTCCTCCAAACACAGCGAGTAGAGTTGATGCCAAACAGCTCGATTTTGGTCTCATCTGACCACATCACATTCTTCCAAGCCCCATTGGAATTATTCCGGTGTTCACTGGAATACTTCAGATGGGTCTGAACATGGGCCCTCATGAACAGGGGTACTTTGTGAGCACTGCAGGACTTCAAACTATAACTGCATACTGTGTTACCAATGGTTTTCTTGGCAACCGAGGTCCCTGCTGCTTTGAGATCATTAACAAGCTCCTCCTGTATAGTTCTGGGGTTACCCCTCACTGTTCTTAAGATCATTGATGCCGCACAAGACAAAATCTTCCTTGGGGCCTGAGATCCAGGGTGATTGACCTTTATTCTGTCTTCCATTTGCAAATAATTCCACCAACAGTTGTCACTTTCTCACCAAGCTGCTTGCTTATGGTCATGTAGCCCATTCCACCTTTGTCAAGGTCAACAATCTTGTCTCTGACATCCTTAGACAGCTCTCTGGTGTCTCTCATGGTGATAAGATTGAAGATCTAGAAAGGTTAGTGACCCAAGAATACTCTTTAAACAAAGTAATGCCATTAAATGTGAATGCTCGCTTGGTATCTGTTAATACTTAAGTACTATTTGTGTTGTGTTAATGTGTTAATTTCTTGTTGACTTGTAGGGGATCAAATACTTATTTCCCTAGATAAATGGCAAATTGATTTGTACCTGTTACACAATGATTTTTTTCTTGTTTTGTTGAAAATCTATCTTCTGATGTTGAAATAAACATACCATTGAAATTATGGACTTCTCATTTCTTTATAAATGGGTGAACTTAGGAATTCAATGGGGGGGTCAAATAATTATTTCCCTCAGTGTATGTATGTTACACAACAGATTATTAAAGATTCAGGTCTGGTATGACCATTTGTCTTGTGATTTTGGGTGGTTCCGTTCTATCCAAAGGATCCCTAAGACAGGCTGTGATTGTGAAGAATTACTGTCTTAATTTTGAAGTCCTGACAAAACTAAGCTATATTTCCTGATGCAACTAAGCAGCAGAGTGTTTCAAGGTGCTAGAATAAACCAATAATTTGTCCTCATGATTTCGTTTAATTTTTGGAGATAAATAGTGTAGGTAATTGTAACACACTTACTGTAGGACATGATGATCTACAGCAATGCTCAAAAGTCACAAGGCAAGGCTAAAAACAAAGCCTGTAGATACTTTCCTCTTAATTATCACAATTCCAGAATCACAGTTCATTGATGGTAGTGTTGATTCCTCTGGGAAGTCTTTTGACTTCTGTATTTCTGGTATTCATCTTCAGTGAAAGTGTCATCTTTTGTCCACGGCAGTTTTCTGTGGAAGTCCAGAGTGATGGAAGTTCTACAGTGTGATGGCTGTCATTTCCGGGCTGATTCATACGATGACCTCAAGGCACACATCCAGGATGTTCACACAGCCTTCTTACAACCCACAGCGGTCGGAGACAGGAGCCCAGAGCATTCTGGGTCCAACTCCCTCAACTCGCTCCACCAAACCGAGGAGGACGAGCAAGCCGGTATTATCTCATCGGACTGGTTGATATTGCTCAGGAATGGGTAAAATATATATATATAGCAAATGTATTTCCATAAATGTGTTTTAAAAATATGTATTTGATTATAAATACAAAATACCCATTCATGATTGCTTTAAAATATGTTAAAAAATATTTGATTTGGAAAAAACAATAATATTCGTTTGCAAGTATTCTTGAGGGATGGTTAGTCGGGTCATTTTTTTTGTGGCTAATCAACTGATCTTAGGAAGCTCAGTTTATTGCTTTTTTAACAATAGAAGCCAATGATTTTTGTATTACCCATTGAGGTTTTAACCAATCCAATTATCAAGTATTAAAAGACATTTTTATTCTTTTAAACTAAGCATTATACCCCTTTAGGTTTATCTCTTAGCTTGTTTAATCTATTTGTATAAGTACTGATATGGGTCAATTTCAATGGTTTTATTTTCTTTTTAGCTTTGACATTAGCCTGTAAGCTAAACCACACAATGTGGAATGTGGAGTATGACAGTTTTATCGTGGTCTTCTGGTTTTCTTTGCCGTTTAATAAAACACTTTAACTTGCAAAACAGAGCGCTGAGGTGGCAGTATACTTTATGCAACTTCCCAAGTCAACTGAAAATGTGTAACTTCTGTTAATATCCCAACTGAGCTTGAGTTACTATGATTGTGTTTAGAGATAATGTCTGTGTTTTGTTTTTTTTTTTTCTCAGAGCTCCATTCCTTGGACCTGGACCCTGAACCTTTTACTGGTTCATCACAGACTACTCACAAACGATCAGTGAACCAGCCCTCTAGGTCTACAACTCAGTTTTTCCAGTGCAAATTTTGTGTACGTTACTTTAGATCAAAATCACTCCTTAACGACCACACCAAAAGAGTACACGCAGTTGTCAGTGCGGCATCTGAGGGTAGTTCATCACCCCCACAAACCTCTAAGCAAACTAGCTACAGCATTCTCATGCATGAAGGTATGAGGAAGGTGTTCTCCTGCCAGTACTGCACATACAAATCTCCTCGCCGTGCTCGGATTTTGAAACACCAAAAGATGTTTCATAAATATATCCTTTTGGACTCTCCTGATAACGACTTAGCCACAAATTCAGTTATGCTGCCTACCCAGGAAACTAGTTTGGAATTACCAGAGGAGGTAGTACAACGTAGTATTTTGGAATCAATGGTAAAACCTCTTACAAAATCCAGGGGAAACTTCTCCTGTGAGTGGTGCGGATACCAGACACTTCGACGAGAGCGCTGGTGTGATCACATGATGAAAAAACACCGTAATATGGTTAAGATAATTTCATCAGTTCAGCAGCAAGATGGGGATACTGGTATTGATTCATCCAAAACCAGCTCACTTCATTCTCCCAGTAGTAGTCCTAATTCTGGATTGCCATCCAATAGCTTGAATGGTAAAGACGTGTCATCTGTTAATACTGGCTTTATGGGCTCTTCTGAAAGTGCAGCACGGTCCACCCCTGGACAAGTGGATGATTTTTCGTCTTACGAGTATTCTCAGAAGAAATCTAAGATACCTAATAGTACAGGAACCTCTACTTTATCAGAGAGACCAACATTTGTTATGTCTGATGTATCTAATTCAGGAGTGGACTTTGAGACCAGAAGTATACTGGGAAGTAGCTCAGATGATGAAGCAGAAGATATGGATGATACTCTTGCTCATTTATCTGATGATTCTAAAAAACAGCTGCTGTCTGATGAGGAGTATAAGATGCTTGAAACAAAGGGAATACCATTCAAAAAGCATATGAACAGATTCCAGTGTCCGTTTTGTTCTTTCTTGACCATGCATCGTCAGAGCATTTCTCGTCACATTGAAAAAATCCATCTCTCTGGCAAGAAAACTCTATACAAATGTGACAAATGTCCTTTCATATGCACTAATCCACTCAGACTTGGCACTCATAAGCAGTGTCATGTGGAGACATCCTCTGAATGGGAAAACATGGATGACAGTCTGTACATTCAAGATGAAGAGCCAATGAATGGAGGAAATGTCAGCTCCAAAGTCTCTAGCAAAAAATCCTGTGGAATAGCAGAAATCGATCCAGAGAAGTCCTATCACTGCTCCCTCTGCAGCTACTCGACAACCACACTGAAAGGACTTCGTGTTCACCAACAGCACAAGCATTCTTACTGTGACAACATGAAGGCAGACACTCTTGATGGTTCACCAAATGAGCAGCTGGACTCTGAACATGAAATCTATAGTTCTTCAAGCTATGTGAAGAAGACCCAAACATCTATTCTTGGATTTTCGTCAAAAAAGCTTGTCAATAAGAGTGCAAGGAAATCGATCAATGACTCACCCCTCGATTTATCTCCGGTTAAGAAGAGAACCAGAATAGATGAAATTGCAAACAATCTGCAGAGTAAAATCAGCCAAAGCTCACAAAAGGAGGAGGCCGTTATTAACTTAGAGGAGATGGATGACGAAGAGGAAGAAGAGGAGAATGGTGAAAATGAAACGGATGAAGACAAAGTTGATATTGAAGTCACGCAACTGTCAAAGAAACACTGCATCTCTCGGCCACGTCGGAAGTACTCCAGAGAGTTGAAGGATACCCAAGAGGAGGGAAAACGGAAGCTCTTCCTTCATGAGAAACTGAAATCAAGCAACACATTGATTCAGTTGACTATTTCAGATGATGATGACAATGAAAATGAGTGTGCCTCTTCAGCTGGGTCTAAAAGCGTGCTGGATCAAGCTGAAAAAGACAGTGGAGGGGAGGTTTTCCGGCATGGCAGTGATTACAGTGATGACACAGCCACCCTATTTTATTGCAAACATTGCGAGTATCAAAACAAATCAGCACGCAGTGTCAGCACTCATTATCAAAGAATGCACCCATATATCAAGTTTAATTTCCGATACATTCTAGATCCTGAAGATCAGAGTGCTGTTTTCCGGTGTTTAGAGTGCTTTGTAGAGTATACAACCTTTGATGATCTTAATCAGCACTACGTGGAGCATCACCCTGAAGCCATGAATGTGCTAAACTTCAATCAGCCGGATCTGGTATATAAGTGTCGTTTCTGCTTGTACACCAGCCCAAATGTTAGAAGTTTGATGCCACATTATCAAAGAATGCACCCTACAGTGAAAATAAACAACGCCATGATATTTTCCAGCTATGTTGTTGAGCCACGTCACAAAGATTCCATTGAGTCACAGACACTGAGGGAGATCTTAAACTCTGGTCCCAAGAACTTTAGTAATTCTTCAAGTGGATCCAGATCATCTGTGCAATTTAGTCCAGTCCATAAAAGCTCCAAAAGTCAAGAGTACTACACAGAGACAGAAGTCATGAAAGAATCTGTGGTTAACAATGTAGTGGTCTACGACTGTGACATCTGCTCTTTTGCCAGTCCAAACATGCATTCTGTCCTGGTTCATTACCAGAAAAAGCATCCAGACCAGAAGGCATCGTACTTTCGTATCCAGAAAACAATGAGGATTGTCTCTGTAGATAGAGCTCAAGCCTCAAATAATGACACGCCTGATGCGAGCGCCTCTAATTCCTTGAAGACATCAAATGTGATTCCTATGGGAATGGATGAAGATATTTACTACTGCAAACACTGTGTGTACAGTAACCGGTCAGTTGTGGGTGTGCTTGTCCATTACCAAAAGAGGCACCCAGAAATAAAGGTAACTGCAAAATATATCAAGCATGCTCCCCCTACCTCTGGTCTAATGAAGTTAATGGAAGAGTTGCAGATTGCACCACCAAAACAATTCTTGAAATCAATCAGCAATAATGGGGTAGATAATTCTTCCCATACCAAGTCTGGTGGTGACAAAGGAGAGGTGGGAATGCTGTATTTTTGTCAGCATTGTGACTATGGGAACCAAACTGTCAAAGGAGTCTTGATCCATTACCAGAAAAAACACAGAGATGTGAAAGCAAATGCTGATTTGGTTCGAAGACATACTGCTGTAGTGCGGAGTCAGCGGGAAAGCGCTCAGTCCAATAATTCATCTGTCCCTGCTGCCATTTCTGATTCTGAGGCGACGAGGCCACTTCGGGCCTTAAAGTGCAGGCACTGCACTTACACATCTCCTTACGTATACGCTCTAAAGAAACATTTAAAGAAGGACCACCCAACAGTGAAAGCTACAGCCATGACAATTTTGCACTGGGCTTATCAAGATGGCATATTGGAGGCTGGGTACCACTGTGAGTGGTGCATCTATTTCCATCCAGAACCAAATGGACTTCTCATGCATTACCAAAAGCGTCACCCTGAGCACAATGTGGATTACACGTACATGGCCACCAAGTTATGGGCAGGACCCGACACCACAGCCTCTCAGTCAGTAGGAAATGCTGACTCCAAGCATTACCAATGCAAAGATTGTGCCTTTCAAGCCTGTTCCATCTGGGACATCACCAACCACTACCAGGCTGTTCACCCTTGGGCTGTCAAAGGTGATGACTCTGTGCTGCTTGATATCATCAAAGGTAACCTGTCCTCAGAAACGAGGCAGACTTCCACAAAAGAAGATCTCTCCCTTATTTCCGGCCAGTTTAACAGTCATGCTTGTGAGCAGGGCCAAGAACCATCATTGGATCTCACGGGGCAGCTGACAAAAATTGTCTCACATCAGTCATTTCCCAGCACATCTATTTCAAGTAACCCATATCAGTGTACTGTTTGTTTCTCCGAGTACAACAGCCTTCATGGTCTTCTAACCCATTATGGCAAAAAGCACCCTGGCATGAAAGTAAAGGCAGCTGATTTTGCACAGGAAACTGACATCAATCCTAGTTCGGTCTACAAGTGTCGGCATTGCCCGTATGTGAACTCTCGTATACATGGGGTGCTGACTCATTACCAGAAGAGGCATCCTCAAATTAAAGTTACTGCTGAGGATTTTGCAGATGACATCGAAGAAGTTCTAGATGTTAACGAAGGGGATGAGAAGTACAAATCTCAGAGGCAGGGGTTTGGTGCTTACAGGTGCAAAATGTGTCCATATACTCATGGAACATTAGAAAAACTGAAGATTCACTATGAGAAATATCACAATCAACCATCTTCAGATATGTTCAGGCCTACGTTTGCAGATCTTTCTAGCAACATGGATGATACGCATGTTGAAAGTAGTCTAGCAGATGTGGAAGATGCTACTGATTTTCATGCTGCATTCTCTGAGTTTTCAGTTGACAAAGGTGAAAAGCAATCATTTAGATGTCAACTTTGCAAGTATTTCTGCTCCACCAGGAAAGGTATAGCACGCCATTATCGCATTAAACACAACAATGTCCGGGCACAACCTGAGGGTAAGAACAATGTCTTTAAGTGTGCTCTCTGCTCTTATACAAACCCCATTCGCAAAGGCCTCGCAGCACACTACCAAAAGCGACATCACATTGACGCATACTACACTCACTGCTTGGCTGCATCTAAGACCGCCACAGAGAAGCCCAGCAAAGTGGTGGTGCCTGCAGCTGACGAGCAAGGCCCCATGCTGAGCGAGGAGCTCAGGGTTGCCGTGGAAAAGAGGAAATGCTCCCTCTGTTCTTTTCAGGCTTTCAGCAGAAAGAGCATCGTCTCCCATTACATCAAGCGTCATCCTGGCGTTTTCCCCAAAAAGCAGCATTCTAGTAAGCTTGGGCGCTACTTCACTATAGTGTACGACAAGGAACCTGAGAATCCTGCTGAGGAGGAAGAAAAGAGGGCGACCGAGGAGCCCCGCGTGACGGAGCAGGAGGACGATTCGGAGAGGCTGCCGTTCAAGTGCAGCAGGTGCTTCAAGCTGTCGTTCAACACGGCCGAGCTGCTCTGCATGCACTACACCGAGCATCATAGCAAGGACCTGAAGCGAGACTTCGCCACCCTGGCTGGCCCCATGGGAAATGCCGCTGACAGCTACCAGTGTGCCCGATGCGACCTCAAGTTCCTCAGCCTCCCAGAACTCAGTACCCACTTAACCAGCCACAACGAAGACATCCGAAAGCGAGTGGAGCGTCAGGAGAGAAGGAAACAGCTCCTTAACAAGCATAAGGGAGCCGAACAGCTGGACGGCACCCCAGAAAAGGTGTGTACCTTTAAATATAAAAATACTGTACATGACCCTGTCTGATGATGATCATGAATTTTTGGGTAAGAATTTAGTTGTTGCGATACTTCTTGCAAAGAATCTGTTTTGGTGCTGATGAGTGATGTGTAATTGAAAGGTCACAATTGGATTTAAGTTTCGATCTTCAATTTTCTTTTCCATAGCTGGAGAACCATGCCAGTAATGTCCCAATAGGGTACAGGTGCAACTTTTGTGTGGAAGTCCACCCCACGCTCAGGGCTATCTGCAACCACCTGAGGAAGCACGTCCAGTATGGAGAGACCAAGGCAGGCCGCGTGAAGGTGAGGGGTGGCACTGTAACTGCAGGGGTGTCAGATGACGTCCTCGGGATGTGTGAGGTCACATTATCGGACCTCTGAACTTGTCAGTCATTGTGGTTGTGGTTGTTACTGTTCAAGATGGTGATAATTTGCAGGGTGCTGATTTTTTTTTTTTTTTTTTTTTCTTCTTCCGGTTAACTTCCTCAAAGGCTTTTGAAAGTTACTCCATCTCTCTGGTGGCTCTGAATGTTGTCCTGTGGTGGGGAGGAGGGTTTGATAATCCCGGTGAGAAGGCGCCATTGCCTCAGGGGTACTGGGTAATGGTAAGGATTTAACCATTCTTCACTGGAGCCAAAGGGCTGGAAGACAGAAACGGAGCAAGGGATTTGAGGCGCATCTGGTACTGAAGCCAAACTGGTTTCTGCAAGCTAAGCCAAATGTTTCTGTATGCTGCATGACTGTCCAGAGGCTTTTTTGAGAGACTGTGGAGTGATTTAAAGGAACGCACTGGGTAAAAGTACATGCGGTATTTTAAGAGTTTGCAGTCAAGTGCTGTGACTAGAATAATGATCTTTTCCTGATGTGATTTTATATAAATTAGGTTTCGCTCACACAGCAGGACTGGCAAGTTCTCCAGGAGTTCTAGTATTTTCGTTCTCATAAGCAGGTCAAGTTGTGTTGCGCTTTTTTTTCCAACCAGATACATGAAGCTCCTCTTAAACCAAAAAAAAAAGTTTGTCTCCGAGGGGCTGCAAATGCTTTCCTGGGTGAGGGGAGAGGATGGCAGCCTACTGGGGCCATGGGATGGAGCACGTAGCTTATTCACCTGCTAAACTCAGGCCCCTACTCGACAGCGATTATTTGAGCATGACTTGAGCCGAAGTGCACAATGGGTGGTTCGATTTTTACAGCCGCACCCCCCTGTAAACCGTGAGAAACGTTCCTGAAAAGGTGACGTTTGAAAACTGGCTGTATGGGTTGGATCGCTCTTCACTGTTCACACAAACATTACGTCAGTGAGCAGAATCTTGAACTTGTAGTAGTTGTAGATGGTATAGTTGCATAAAACACATCTCATTAATGTGGGGAAAAAATGTGATATGCAATAAAAGCAGTAATCCTGGCAGCTAAGATCTTTAGCTATAAATACCATGAACTGCTCCTTTCCAATTATTTTCCACCTTTTTTATTAGCATGAAGTACCAGAAATACCAGTGTCTGCACCAGCCGACGGAGAACCGAATGGTGACTTGGAAGAGGCGGAGCCCGCCACCCTCGGGCTGAGTCCAGTTTCGCCTGAGGCAGCCGCCGCCGTGGCAACTGACGCCAAGCCCGGAATGCCGGAGCCAGAGCACGGATCGGGCAAGCTGGTGGCCGTCAGCGAGCGGCGGGTGGAAAAGCACGCGTGTGGCCAGTGCGACCGCGTGTTCATGTCCATGCAGGGCCTGCGTTCACACGAGAGGAGCCATTCGGCAATGGCGACAGCCCTGAGCAGGCGGGAAGACAAGTACATCTGCCAGTACTGCCCGTTCAGCTCCCCCTTCAGGCACAAGTACGGAAAGACTGCCTGAGACGGCCTCTGTTTCATTCTTCTGTCTTGCTGTCTGTTTTCAGTAACCGCTTTCACCTAGAATGTAAGCCAAAATACTTGGGGTAAATGACACAGTCCACTGCGGCTGGGATATCTGTCAGTCCGTTGTAATGTTTTCCTTCTCCGTCTCTCCGGCACACACTCAATCACACATAAAGACGGACACAAACACACCCGTTAATTTAGGATGACTCGCTAAAAGCATTCTTCCATTATTTATTTTACGAGTCCTCATCACAAATCGCCGAGGTGAAGTTGGAGTTCTCAGAGGAGACGCACTTGGGTGTAATGAGAAGATGCCCAGGGCTGGCGGCAGATTCATACCTGCATCTAAAGGATGATGGTTCTGCTTGCCGAGCCTCTGTGCTCCCTGTCATTGCTTTAATGGTGTCAGCTTTTTCCCCCTATCTCTCGGCGGTCCGATATGACTTGTGTAAAATATTACTCTATCTGCTCTCACGGCCAGTATTTAAATCAAGCGTATTCAAGAAGAGGCTTATTTTCCGATACTTGTGAAACTGCACATTCTTTCAAATTCTTAATTGCTTTTATTCCCACTTTTTTATTACATTAGCATGTCGTGTTGGTTTATTGAAAATTTTTTGGCTTTCTGTCTTCGGAACATTTAGCTACAAATATTTCATGTTAAATGTTGACTACATTTGGAAGGCGTCTCCAGTTGCCACTGAGGTCATGTTGGTGCTGTTGGGTTCATGTACAAACATGGGGCCAATCCAGCAGGGCGTCTTTGCGATTGCCGTGCCACAAACTGATATGATGAGGATCTAATTACTGCCAGACAGTCACGCATTTAAAATAGGAAACGCAGGTAGCAGTTTTAATGTGATGGCGAGAAAATGGATGGATGAATCACGGATGATATGGTGCGATGGTTGTCACCATGAGGTTGGGCACTGCCGTCTTTTTGCTGTTAACGCTCTTTCCTCTGTCTCTTGTACCCCCGTGTCCGTCCCCAGCCTCCAGCGACACATTCTGTCCCACCATCGACACCGCAAGCCCTTCCTCTCCAAGTCTGCCTACCTGAGCCGTTTCAAAAGCCACCTGAACAAAGCCCATCCAGGTGAGAACGGCGCGATACAGAATATCCCGTTAAATATCCCGACCTCTACGGTTGGCCTTTCCGTAGGGCATGTTGACTCTGCAGTGAGATTAAGCATGAGGGCGTGTTAGATTTGAGACCATTTGATTGAGTTATGTGGCGCCTTTTACCGTGCATTGACAAGACAATTAACAACACTTAATGTTGCAAAATATTTAAATTTATATGAAGAGAAGCTTCAAAGGCCAAAAATCAAGTTTATGTACTAGACCAAAAATTCACTTCTCCATACACACTGCTGTGGCAGATTCAGTTTACAGTTCATATTCAGCTCATATCACAGCTTGCTTATTTATCTATTTGCTGAGGTGAGCTGCTGCTGCTTCATGAGGCTTTCTTGTAGGGCCTGGCATTGAAATATTAGATGCTGAACAGGTCGTTTTTCTGCTGTATTTCCCCTTTCTTCATGTGCAAGAAATGGATTGATGGATTTAAGAAGCTTTCCTTAAAATTGCACTGGGTTCGCCTTATAAATAAACCTTGTGATTGCAGCAACTGGCTATGGCTTAGAGGCTGTGTGAAATCTCCAAGATAGACCGTTAAGTATACTGACGCATTACATCATTTGTTTCCTGCTTCTGTCTGCCATATTAATTAAAGGGAAGCAGAAGAGGCAGTCATGCTGGAATCTTGTTTGCCTTCAAAGGTTTTGCCAGTACCCAGCTTGCAGTACATTTTGATAATACTATTATCCATGCTTTTGGAGGGTGGGATGGGGCAGGTGAGCAGAGGTGCTTTGGGAAGGCGTTGTGATGCAGCAAGATCACATCAAGGTGGTCCTTAGCCGACTGCTGAGATGTAAATCTCTAATGCAGGCATGTTGGTTGTGTTCCTGACCAGGTGAGAACACATACAGGTGCTTGTCTTGCCCTCAGTCCTTCATGACAATCAGCCAGCTGAAGGAGCACTCCCAGGAGGTCCACGGAGAGGTGCTCACCCTCCCCAGGCTCCGTGCTGCCGCTCAGTCGACAGTCCGTCCGCAGCGGCCCGCCCAAATGGGCGAGAAGCTCCCCGTCACCATCGACTCCACTGGTCAGTACCCTGCAGTGTGTCTGAGAGATCCCCCTCTCTTTTTTTTTTGTTGTACTTACTGCCCTATCTGCCCCATTTATAGATTTTCCTGCATTTGCGTGTTTTGCCTCAATGGTCGCCTCATTTGCTAGTTTTGTGCACGGTGTTGAACTAAAGAATGATATTTATCTCTATGGCAACAACTATGGCAAAATAAGATGTATACTGTAGATTTGGGTTAATAGTTATACAAGTGGATTCTTCAAAAAGGATATTGTCTATACCTTTCATTAGTCTGAATTATGGCTAAAACCTCATATGGAGAAAAGACTCAATCGTAACACTCTTATTACCTCTCTTCCAGGAACCTTGCTGACCTAATTTTTTTTAATCCAATGGAATTATATAAAACTTTAGGGTAAACCATATATTTACTCCTGCTTTAGACGTACTGTTGTGAGAATGTGTTTATGAACCCTTTGGAATTGTGGGTTCCTGCACTCATTTCTCCTTGAATGTGATCTGATCGGTGTTCACAATACTGATTTGAAGTCTGATTTTTAAGATTTTTTTTTCTTTCGTTTATGCTCTTAAAATTCTTATTGCATCCTTCAGAAAAAAATATTTTTTGCTACTTTGAACCAAGGAGTCTCTGTATGTGCTGATTTTTCTGTGTCCAGTCTGCTGGCCTTTTGGTTAAGCTTACGGGTAATGTCAGTGATTTTTCAAAAAAAAAAAAAATTTCTATTTTATGTCCAAAAACAATGAGGACCACCTTTCTTTCCCTCTGTGAGAGAAGGTTGTCTATTTTCTCAATGTAAAAATAAGAAATATCAACGTGTACAATCACCCGAGAAAGATGGCACTCTCATTGGATTTAGGAGGATTCCTCTAGGAATTATGAGTGGGACTCATCCATAGATTCTTTGTCTTTGACTGTATTTGCCAATGAATGTGAAACCTGGGGACCTCAAATTAAATGTCAGCACGGGTGATTGTAGGGATTAAACCAGAGGGGGAAAAAAAACCATCCTCAGCCTTAAAGCAAAATACATGGTGCGTATTTTAAAACATGAGTCAACCTCAACCAACTGTCAGCACCATGCTGTCTAGAATTTCCCGTGATCCAGGGATATTATAAGCGCCCCAATTGCCTGAGAAGTGGAACCAGATGTTAGGGAATGTTTGTGATTTTCTAAACTCGCAGATGTGAGGTTGTGAGTTTAGATCCGAAGTAACACAATGCTTTGCCTTTAAAGTAGCTGCTTTAGCCATGCCGAGTTTGCCTCCGTTATTATCCAGAAAGGATGGGTGACCTATTTCCTTCTTTTGATAAGAACGACGAAGTTTCTCCTGAATTTGTTCACCTCACAGATGCGACGTATACAGACCCTGTGGATGTGCAGCAGGAGCTCAGTCGCTACCAGGAGACGGTAGAGGCCGCCACGCCCAGCCCAGCCCCGACACCTGCGGATGCAGTGCTCGCCTGTGAATTCTGCGAGTTCAGCTCTGGCTACATGCAGAGCCTGCGCAGACACTACCGCGACCGTCACGGTGGCAAGAAACTCTACAAGTGCAAAGACTGCTCCTACTTCACTTGCTATAAGTGAGTCCATGTTCAACACATACCTAGACTTTTGTGATATTCCCGGGATTTATGCATGAACGGATCCTAAAATGTGATCTGATCTTGATCTGGGTCATAATAATACAGATATCTTGTTAAATAAACAGCACATGTTTTTATATTGCCATATCTTTGGTGAAAAATTGGTACAGTCAGTTGGTGTAAAAAGTATGTGAACCTCTAGAATAATGAGCTCTTGTAAAGAGGATATTTGGAATCGGGTGTTCGAGTAAGTTTAAGTGGGGGTTTGACCTGCTTTGCCTTATGCACCCTGTATCCCCTTTATGATGTACAATTAGCTAATAGAAAGCAGGGCTCAATTTTGACTCCAGTTCGCTTTGAGAGTACTTGAGTTTTATGTTCAACAGCAGCCATTCTGCACATCACTGCTTTTCTGAGCTGTTATTTTTTCCATTTGAGACCTTCCTGTTCACTTTAATGAGTCTGGCCATTCTCTTCTGACCTCTCATTAGCAATGTGTTTTCAGCAACAGAAATGTCATTGAGTTTTTTTAGTTCATTATGCCATTCTCTACACTGCAGACAATGCACTGAAAATCCCACGAAGGTGGCTGTTTCCGAGATGCTTGAACCATTGCATCTGCCACAATCACACCATGCTCAAAATCCGCTCAGAACACACGTCTTGGCTGTTCTAATGCTTAGCCACATTGTAACTGACGACCTCGACCCTGTCAGTATGCTGTAGTCATGAGATTCTGGAGGAGCAGGATTTTTTGCCTAATGACCTGGGCAATGAGTGTAAAAGAAAAGACACTCTTTTGTTAATCTGCTCTTCAGAATTATGCTCAGAGGTTCAAAGAAGAAGAATCTAGAAAGAGTTGCAAGAGAATTTTAGAATGACAGCAAAGGATCTGCAGGCATCCCTTGCACTTTATCTGTGTTCATGAGTCTTTGTAAAGACTTGCAGTAAGAGTGGTGTTCATGGGTATTAAAGACAAAAAAGCATTGCTGTCCATCTCAACTTTGCTATAGACCAGGGGTTTCCAACTCCGGTCCTGAAGAGAGACCGTCCAGTAGGTTTTCTATCATACCCGGCTTCTGATGAGTCACACCTGTTCTCAGGTAAATACCAGGAGCAGGTGTGGCTCATCAGAAGCCAAGTGGGGCAGAAAACCTACTGGATAGTAGCTCTCCAGGACCAGAGTTGGAGACCCCTGCCATAGACCGTCTATGTTCTACTGCAGTGCTGTAACAATATACTATGGACAGATGGGACAGACCAAAGTTGGGTTTTGGGAAATGCAAATAGCATTAAGTTTGAAAAAATGCATAACATTGCAAACCGACACTAAAATCTTCTGCCAGTTGTGAAGGACGATGGAGAGCGTATGATGGCTTGGGGCATCGCTTTGCTGACTGCACCTGGACAGATTGCAATCATTGAAGGACCAATGAATACCATGTTTTAACGGGAAGTTCTACAGCCAAATGTCAGAGTTTCTGTCTGATCTAAAACTCAAATGAAGCTGGGTCATGCAGCAATGACCATGATCTAAAATACAGGAGTAAATCAACAATAGAGTGGAAGCAGAAGAAACTCTGTAGTTAAAAATGGCCACAGTTACAGTCCAGACCTTAGTCAAATCAAAATACTGTAGCTTGACCTGAAACAGGCCGTTCAAGCAAGACTTCCCGAAAATGTACTTGAAATTGTTTCAGTTCATGTAGAGGAATGGAGCAGGACTGTGGAGGTCTAATCAGCAGCTGCAGATGGAATTTGGTTGAAATTATAGGAGGTCGCAATAGTTACTAAACATAAGAGTTCACATACTTTTTCCATCAGTAATCATGATTTAAAAAAAAAAAAAAAAAAAAAAAATTTTTATAGAGATGTGACAGTGCAAAATTACATGTGTTGCTTGTTAAATAAGAATTTATATATTATGTTTTAGATGATATTTTTGGAGCCATTCATGCGGGAAAAGGTTAATTTTTTTTCCAAACCTGTATGTTCTTAGAATTGGCTTCATTTTTTTTGTGTGTAAATGCTTGCTCCCCACGCTGCCAGGCGTCAGTCTTTCCAAAGTGACTGCCTGTTTCCTGTGTATGAAAACGTGCCCGTCGGTGCCACACGCAGGTCGGCGTTCACCACGCACGTGGAGTCGGGTCACTCGGCGTTGCTGGTGGAGGGCCCCCGGGACCTGCACTGCCCACTGTGCCTCTATCACACCAAAGTCAAGAGCAGCATGATTGATCACATCGTCCTGCACCGAGGTACACGCTGCCCGGCTCTGCGGCTGGGTTACAGTGTCTTCTTTTACCGGCTCTTTCCCATGGTGGCTTGACAGCTGAAGGAAAGAAGGCAGCCCAGGCGTCTCAGTTGACAGTTGATTATCCATTCTTTGACTTTCTTCTTCTTCTCTCTCTCTCTCTCTCTCTCTCTCTCTCTCTCTCTCTCTGGTGTGTTTGTTGTCTCCAGAGGAGCGTGTTGTGCCTCTAGAGGTGTCCCGCTCCAAGCTGTCGCGGCATCTCCAGGGCGTCGTGTTCAGCTGCCACAAGTGCACCTTCACCTGCGCCGGCGACGAGAGCCTGAAACAGCACCTGGAGAAGCATGGCGAGCTGAAGCCATACACGTGTCAGCTGTGTTTCTATGACAGCGGGGAGCTGGAGGAGCTGGAAGCCCACCTGCGTGACGAGCACAAGGTCAGCCCCCCACCCCCACACGTCGTTTGCATTATTTAAATGTCCAGTACTATTTTTTAGGATTTCAGTAAAGTGGGGCACTGCTTTGAGATGTTTGATATGCGAAGTGCACATTGAAACCTGGAAAAGCAGTCCCCCCCCTAGTAATTTGAGCTCAAAGGGGTCATTTGAATCTGTTTTCCTTTGGTAAACAGTCAGGGTTCAACTTTGATCCTAATCTTCAGAATGAAGTTTTCAGCATGTATGTTCTAGAGCAGAGTTCCCCAAATCTGGTAATCTTGCACACTGGCCCTCCAGGACTGAAATTGCAGAACCCTGTTCTAGAAGCTCATAATTCCACATCAAAAAGAAATGAAGACCTCTGGGGAGAAGGCTTGGAGAAGGTTAGGGCTGCTTCTAAGGCTCTGGATTGGATTTGGACTTTGGCTCCAACTGTGATCTAAAATAAAAAGCAATAACCTGTCCCAGGAATGAGTATCCTGCCAAAGTCAGCGAATAGTTTGGGAAGTCACTAGGAATCTAGCGGTCTGGATGTCCATTGCTCCACAATCACTAGGCTAGAGGCTCACTGCTGTATTCTTAATAGTTCTGGAAGGGTATTCATTAAACTGACATAATCTGATCCTGTCATTGAAAGGACTGTGAATTCTGTCCCGTACCACAGAAATGTAGAGTAGAATATCAGGCCATCTGTTTGTATGCTAAAGCTAAAGAACAGCTGGGTCATAAAGTAATCTACATGGGTCACTGGGTAACCTGCATCTGTCTGCATGAGAATGGATGAAGCACAAGAAAATTGAAGTTTTGTGCCATCCTGGATAAAGTACAGATGTAAACCCCATGTATACATTAATCTGAACTGAATTATGCTTATGAGCCAGTACCAATTAGAGTGGATGTGTGTGTTACTTTTTCAAAAATGTAAATCCTTTTTAAAATACGTGTTACCATTTAGAACGGTGGTCCAGCCGTGTCCTATTACGCCCATACCTGGGCCCACAAATTACATTTTAGGATATTTTTCACCCATTCCATCAAAACTCACGGATTTCCTGTCAGGTCCCCGAACCCGTGCAGGACATTGATATCATATGAAGCGTGTCTCTGATGGGCAGTTGACCCAAGGCTCTTCTTAACCCTAAGTGTTGGGGTGCTGTATGCTGGGTGATCCTGCTGTTTGACCCCAAGCTGTCCTCAGTTGGATGTGGTTTGGGTAAAAGTGTGTGCTAGATTAATTAATGTAAATGTAAGCAGGAAACGGTGGTTCTGTTCCGTATTTAAATGTCTTTCCCTGGTGTATTCCGTGCCTGGAGCCAACACTGCATGCAATAACCTGATGCCTGGCATTCTCCTCAACAGGTGATCTGTAATTTTGAGCTGGCGGGCCGGGTAAACCTCGACCAGCTGGAGGCCATGACGGGCAAGCTGAGCAGCACAGAGGAGGATGAGGAAGACCAGGAGGAGGAGGAGGAAGATGAAAGGGAGCTAAAAGAAGCTGAGAAGGCTGAAGCCAAAGGTTATCGATGATGAGCACGGTGTACGGTGAGAGGGAGCCAGTGCCTGAGGTGTCTGTGTGCTAATGATATGTCTGTCCTACAGACTCTCCTGGCTCCCCGGGCAGTGAGAAACGCTTCCCCTGCAAGTTCTGTGGTCGGTGCTTCACCAACAGCGCCGAATGGGAACGCCACGTACTCCGGCATGGCATGTATGTCACATTGCCTGTGATCTCCTCCTCAGTCTGTTTCTTTACCTTCATTATGGCATGTATGTCACAT
>JAODLC010000044.1:31376403-31400857 GCA_026781145.1 Hippopotamyrus pictus | reverse complement strand
CCGGATCTCGGACATGACTAACGAGACTCTGGAAGAGCAGCGGAGGTCAAAGGTGCCGTTTCATGTGGAGAGCCAGGTGGTCTGATCGTGAAAAGGCCCGGTCGCACTTCTGACACTGGAAAGGGCGGTGGCCGGTGTGCTTCCTGTAGTGCCGCGTCAGCTCGTCGGAGCGGGCGAATCTCCACCCGCAGCCCTCCCAGTCGCAGTGGTACGGCTTCTCACCTTCACGACAACCAGCCAATGCCGCACCGTCAGTGTCACTCCAAAGGAATCCCAGCCCACACGACGACGCACGAACCCACAGGTGTCCGCTTAACGCTGTTCGCTTACAGGCTCGCGTCTCAAATTTGTCAGCTACTTACAGCAATGCTCTAAATATAAATATTTAAAAAAATTTTACACTATCAATCATCGGCCAGTGCAGCCACCTGCATCGCATTCCCGGCGAGTCTGGAATTAATGTCATGTTGTCAAACAGATGTTTGCTGGAATAGAAACACCCTCCAAAGTTCAATGGGGAGGCAGTCTACCGCCTTCACCCTGTAAGATTCTGTATCACATGGCTTTCAACACCCTGTTATTCTTTGCTGTCCTGCATGCTCTCCAAAATCTTGCCATGTAATTCTGGAAACAAGTTTCCATGCAACATCTACTGACTGCAGTGTGAGAAGAACTTTCTACTTTCATGATGGTTTACAGACACATTCTAGCAAAGCTAATGTGTTAAATTAATACAGGCAGGTCTTCAATTCCCGTATGCATGTACGAGAGTCACCTCTCTGCCGTGACAGCCACGCTCTTCGCGCCCCCCCCCCTCCTGAATCCACACTCCTCCTCCTGCAGAGCTTACCTGTGTGCGTCCTGTGGTGGGCCTTCAGGTGGGAGCTCTTGGTGTAAGTCTTGCCACAGCCGGCGTAGTCGCAGGTGTGAGTGGCTATCCGTTTCCTAGGCCAGGAGCGGCGTCCTCGTTTAGGCTTGGTGTCGTCCGGCAGACCGCCTCCAGGGGACGCGAGTTCTAGGGGTTCAAGAAACACAAGGGTGAGCGTCGTGCCTGAGCACTTTCTAAATGCTTTGCAAATGCAGGATGACCAACCTTGGTACTGCATAGTGGGAGGCTGCTGGAAAGTAGGATAGCCAGACTGGGCTGGATAGCTGGGGGGAGCGGACAATTGGGGACGCCCCAGGGGCCGCGGGGAAGGCCGAAGCTCTCTGTTTAGGACATTCTCTGGGGGCAAGGATCGTCCGGGGGAGAAGCCACAAGGCTCAAGCTGGGGCCCCTGGGCACTACCGGGGCCAGATGGGCGGATGTCCATGGGTCGGGTAATAGTACAGGAGGCGAGGTTCTCCTGCTTGATCCCACAGCAGGTGAAGGTCATGGAGGGCTCCTGGGTGATGCCACCTTTGCCGCTGCCAGTGCCTTGGCTATACTCAGCCATGTCCATGGTGGTCTTCACCACGAACTTCCCATGCAGGTTGGCGGGCTGCAGGTAAGCAGGGTCAAGGTCCGGTCGCATGAGCTCTGCCACAAAGCCACCAGAGGGGGACACGTCACTGATGTCTGGGATCCCGAACGGGCCGTTGCTGGATGCCCCCTGAGGCGAGGGGAGCTGGTAAGTGTAGGAGCCCGGAGAAGGGGCTGGATTCTGGGAGGGACCGCCCAGGCTCTCCTGATGCTGCTGCATGGTGTTGGATAGGATGAAGTCGTAGTCTAGCAGGTCCAGATCCTCAGGTTCCTCCTTGGAAATGGCCAAAGCGGGGTCTTGATTGACAATACCACTGCCAGAGGACACACACGGCCGTCTCAAGTGGGACAATTCTTCCTTCCATCTCTGAGAGAAGAGCCCTCAGTTAAGTTATATAGATAACCATGCAAATAAGCAGCTACTACGGAAATACATAACTGTAAACTGATTCTGCAATTTAAAATCACAGATTTTTCATCTATTGTGTATCACCTGCAGGAAAAAAATAAGTGCAGTGCCCAAGGTAAACAAGTGATACAGAATTTCCCGTGATAACTGGTTTCCCTGTGATTTCAGGCGGCTTAAACGAGTCCTTTTCAAAATTACTATCGTGTGTTTACAAAGCTAATAATTTTATAAATAGTAACCTTGAATAAGTATTAGACTATTAGTAATTTAAAATGATCTCCCAAAAACAATGTCTGCACCTCAACACTAAAAAAACGACGTAGAAAAACACTTTTTTCGATTTACAAAAAAAGACTCTGTGCCTAACAGAAAAGAATAAGACCACTAAGTCAATTCTTTTCAAATGCCTCTCACTAAAAAAATAGCACTATTTTGACACTAGAATAAACATGCGACTCCGGCAAGATCCGCAGATATAAGCGACTCTATAAAATCCCCCTTAAATAAGCACTGTGTAGTCAACGCCCTTATTGGTGTCTAGTGCGGCAAAGTACAAAGATAGTGTAACGTTTAAGAAAAGGCATTTCCTTCTCTGATCACGACGACACACAGCAAAGAACAAGAACCCCTTGTTATAGACATTTGCACGAAAAAATGCATGCTTTTATTCAAAGATTATCAGTTTAAACTGTAAGATAAATGTCTCCTGCTCATTCTTACCGAGTTAACTACTGGTCCTGTTCCCATCGGTTTATCCTTGACACTGGCGCCGTTAGCAAAGGTAGGAATAGGTAGCAAAAGCATTCCACTTAAAGCCATATCAGAGTCATTTATGGCTGCCTCCAACAACACAAGCTAATGCAATTCCTCGTCTGGGTTTTTATATCCAAAAAAATACTTATACCAGGCTGAGGTCAGGTGCTTTGAGAAAAAAAAAAACAGCTAACGTTAGCTAGCTAGCGAAAGCAAACAAAATGGTCAGCGAGTTCGCTAACCAGAAAGAAAAACACACCTCATCCATGAAAATGTGTTTGTTTTTTTATTTCTTTCTCTCTCTTTTTGGTAAATTGTATATGTTGTTTAGAAGAAAGCCGCAGCGGGTTGTAGTTGGCGAGCTGTTTTCCCAGTCTTCTCCGGCGGGGTTTTGCCCTCGCTTGCCTACGCCGCGCCGTGTTTTTTGCAGAAGCGGCACATGTAGCGTCCAAAAAACGGGAGCGGAGCGCGTCGCACCGGGGGACTCGAGGAGATCAGGGCACGAGCAGCACCCAGGGATTCCCTCCGCGCGCTGTCAACGCCGCAGCCATGGAGAGCGAGGCTGAATGAGCCCGGTGACAGAGCGCACGAGAAGGGCTTTCCCTTATTTTTTTAAGTCGCTGTCTAGACACGCCTTCGTCTCCCGGCAACAATAGGCAGTATAAAAAAAAACACACACACGGTCCGAAGCTAGTGCGTTACATTCGGTGTGTGACGACAGGGGCCTTGGCGGCCCGCGTGCTGCTGCAAAAAAAGCCCAATGACGTCTCCTGTTACTGTTTGTGTCAAAACACAGCGATGGCAACAGGGAGGTCTTTTATAATGCATGGTTTTTATTTGTTTGACAAGGATTAACTCATCGATTAAAAAACGGATCTAGGCTTAATGTAAAATCATTTTGCCTCTGGTTATTTTGGGTTTATAGTGAGTGACATGCTATCTAGAAGACCCTTGGCAGAAGAAGTGAAAGTCTGGCCGGAAAGTAGTATAAAAAATACTGCTCCGTATCAAGTATATGCGTTACTTTGCTTAGTCCACCGCATTGGATGAAGTAGGTTTAGTTACCTGTTGCAAACATGGAGGTTTCCATGTGTGCCAATTACTTGCCGAACCTTTTTGCTCAAAATGTTTGTTTTTCTTCTTCTTGAAATTACATGCTTTCTGAATATGCGAAGTCTCTGATTTAACACATTCTGGTAGGTGCACTGGGTCTCGCTAATGGAATGTGGATTGCATTGTGATCTGAAGTAAACTTTTTGAATTGCACCTCAGGCTGACGGTTTGGTTGGGATGATGGACTACTCTTTGGGTCCAGCCGAAAAAGAAAAAAAAAATCGAAGTTACGTTGCTCCCCTGACCTACAAAAAAAAATCTATATTTGAAATGAATGTATAGTTAATCGTAGTTTGCTACATATGGTGTTCTATCAGGAACTGATGTGCGTAGACAAAAACTTATCCAAGCTGAGTACTGAGGATTCCCTATATAGTTTGAACAGCAATTAAACCTTTTATAAACAGCAGAGTATATAGTTGTCAGATGGGAATCACTTTGAACCCAGTTAAAAAGAACAGCACAAATTGAATGAATGACAGCAGTACCTTTCTGTCTGTGCACAAGAACCATTCATTTACTGTCATGGTTCTGTTTGCTTTCCATAAGAGAAAACTTGGCAAAATTGACAGCCAAACGTTTGTCAAATAACACAGGAAAACTCGGCCTGGAAAATGTTCTCTAACTTTGTAATCGGAACTCTTTTGACTGGAAGTTCTTGAATATCAGGTTTTTTGATCTAGAGTTGATTTGAGATTCCATATTGCATAGAAATTTGAAATGCACTTCAAGTCAAGTCTTCCCTGTGAAACTGAAATGATGATGACCAGGGATCAGAACCAACTGCACAACAAATGTTGCTTGCCAGGTGAGCAGGTTGGTCCACTGGTCAAAAGGCTCGAGTCCATGGTTTAGGCAGTCAGGCAGTCCTTTACCACCGCCCCCGGAGATGATGTCACCATCGCAGCTGACTCACGTGCAAAGGGCTTTGCTGCACTGTCCCTTTCTAAATACCAACAGAAGTCTCAACTGACTAATTGGATTTAGACTCCAGCATCCCAGTGAAACCACGTCAGTGAAAAACCAGTGTAATGACACTGGTTGCTCCTCTGAGTTTGACATGATTCAGAAAATAAAGAACTAATCACTGCAGGTAGCTGGATTAAGAATTTTTGCACCAAAGGGTTACATTTACTACATTGCACCTATATTCTTAAATTGTCATCATTAAAAATTAATAATGACCTGTGAGCATTGTTGATCGTATAATTTGTCTTGTTGTCGCTGTACTAATTCAAATTTGCATATTGCAATGAAAATGGTCACCACTTAGCTGAACCAACAACGGTATTTATGTAAAGCAGAGATATACATTTGCATATCTAAATGAAATGAGGTTCCCATAAGCTTGTCCATCCATCCATTTTCCATTCCCACTTCACCTTTGCAGGCTTGTAGTTGTATCTCACATTTTTTTGAGTTGCAAAGAGCATAAAGAATAATATTTTAGCAAGATTAAGAAAGAGCACTTACCGTTTTACATTCCTTTACGCAATCAGATTTTTCATAAATAAAAATGAAAACCTGTTGAAATCAGATATGTAACACACCGTTTTATTAAGGCGTAAGCACTTAATTGTCATTGAAACTGTAGATGCATTCTGACAGGACAAGACTTCAGGGAAAATGAGAAATCTGTTCCTTTTGATCTAGTCCTGCCGCGGTACTAGATGAGCCAGGTGGCTCACATTCTTTCTAGTGATCCATGGTACTAATGTTAACTTCCACACAACGACTCTTGGTCAAATTGTGACATGAAGATGCACGTCATATTGTAACAAGAGTTACCCACGCATTTAGCTTTTCCTATGAAACAACTGATTCTTGTGCCGTCTCTCACCTCCGTGTCACCAGGTCTGCGGTTTTCCTGACAAAAGCAAGTCTCTCTTGATTTCATATGGTGACGGGTTACATCCACCTGCGCAGGAATTACACGAATTAGTTGTCGCTGTTTTCTAATCTGGTGATGGGAAACGAGAATATCGATAATAAAAATTGTCTGTTTTCCATTGGGCAGAGCATCTTGGCTGCAGGTTCTTTCTCATGATGCAACGACCCACAATAATTTCCAACTTACACTATCGAATGCTTCCTAATGCAGCATGAATCTGGTTTATAAATACCCTTTTATTATGATAAATATCATATTGTGACTGTGTTGACTTTAATACAGTGGCTTAGTCATGGTTCATATCCTCATGATATTCTGCAAAGCCGGGAGACCAAATATAGAAATACCACTATATTCTTGATCTACTTTCTGGCACACACACACACACAGATGTACATTGATGATTTAGCAAATAAAACAGAATTATATGTGTCTGACATTTTTATTCATAGGTAGGCACTCACTTGCAAAAGAATATAAGGTTAGTTTAAAACATTTAGTTTGAAACATTTAAACTATGTCAACCTTCCCTCTGTCAAAACTGGAGAAAAGGTATCATTAATATACTCATCTGTAGTGCTTCTACTGAAACATGTAGCTTAATATAGCAGCAATCTGTAGCATTTTTGACTGTGGCAAATGCAGTCAGTAAATATTCACCATTTGGGTCACGGTGGCTTTTGGAATTCATGTTTTAACACTTCATGGTAAATCAGCAGAGCGGACAACTGACAGACTTGGTTAATTCCCCGAGATGTTGTAATTTTTTGAATATAATGTCAGCAAAGCAGGAAGTCCAGTAGACAGGCAGTACTGGGAGATCAGGTACACACTAATGACACAGTGCTCGTTCCAGACTGGCACCAGCAGGGGAACACACTGTACCTCTGCAAAGACCCAGAATAGGTCCTGATCCAGAAGAATGAATGTGAAACGTCCTGTTAGTCTGCTAGCATGTATGTTAGGTATTTGGTACCGATACATAATGAAAACAGGGGTTTAAAAACTATTAAAATAACTCACTTTTATTACTTTTGATAAATGGGTAAGATAATAAATTACCACAAATGTGTGATTAAGCTTTGGTGTCTTTACCATATAGCAATTCTATTATGAAATAAAGACAGATTAAAAAAACAAATCAATTCATGGGCTGTTTGAAGCAGAGTTTGTAGGACATAGTGTCCTAGCAGGACTGTACTTTTGCGGGTTTATTTTTACTAAACATTTTTCGTTTCTTTTATCCTGGACATAGCATCTGTGCAGTTTACAGCGCGCTGGATCTGGAATTTGCTGGAGCGATGGCCCACTCTGGAGCGGCTGGAGTGTTTACAGGCTCCGCGGTGGATTCTGGCCAGGCCTACGCCGTGCCTGCTTTCCTGGCTCCGGCGCTTGCGTCACGCTGGGCCCGACGACGTCAGCGCTCGGCGGAGGAGAGAGATCCTGCAGGCCCACCGGCCGCACTGGCCTCTGTGTGCTGTGGGATTCCACCACCGCTTTAAGTATGCCGGTTATTTTTAACTCGTGACGCAGCACAGCAGAAAGCCATCCCACTTTTCACAACAATGTTTCCCTTCAGCCAGGAGGGGAAATGGACAGGGGCCATGCTTCCTCGTCACATGGTGCCGCCCAGTCAGAGATCCAGCAGGGAGGAGAGGGGCTGCTGAGAGCCTGTATCCCAGCTATGTCCATGCGTAACCCCCCCCCCGACTTGGCAGTGCTGTCCGGGCCCCAGACTAGGCAGGCTGTTTTTAATCAGCAACTTGGACGTCCGGAGCAAAACAAACAGTGCCGGCCACCAAGTCTGGTGTCCGCGCAGCAGAGGAAATGAGAGCCGGGTACAACACATGGGCCGACCGGGGGAGACGCCTGATGTCACCAGCCCGGCCCGGATTAGAAACCTCTAAAACAGAAAGAAGCCTCACCAGGACTCCCGTATGCCTACCGCACACGTTCCACACGTAGGTCCAAAGCAAGGACTTGCTCCACTCAAGAGTATCACAGCTACTGAAGGACTACACTACAGAGTTAAATACTATTATGTGTTGATAGCTACAGCTTCATGCCATCATTGTTTAGGGCGGCCTTCCAGTTTTTCCCTTAATCCCATTCTTAATTCGGCACAACAAAGAGTACAATAAGAAGGATGGTGGATTGTGTAACCATCAAACGTTATGTGCTTCAGGGCGACTTCTTGGCAAACTGCGTAATAACATCACACTTTCAAGATTTGACAAGTTTTGCTTATTGTGAACCACAGTGAACAAATGGCCTTGTTTTCTCTGCACAGAGCACACTTGCCGTACTGTATGTGTTCCCTCCGCATTTTTGGTTCTAGAGCGTAAAGCCCCTGCACAATGGTCCCTCGGCAGTCAATCATTACAGGCTGTATGAAATATCAGAGCTCCCTGGGATGTTTCTGAAGAGCTCCACAGTGGGTCATTTCCTGGAATTTCTTTTTTGAAGAATTATTTTTTATTATTACGTTCTGAATTCCGCATGCATTATGACATAAACTCCTTTCAGAGAAATTCCTAATGAGAGTAACATGAGATGGCTTTCTCTGTGATCTTGCATGGTCCCTGTTCACTCTTATTTTTTTTTTTAAACCAGCTCATCTGATAGTTTTGTCTAGTTATGCTTTTTACTGTTTCTCCTGGGAGAGCAGACAATCTGCAATGGTCATATACAAATGCAGGTGTGCATATGTGATGTGAAAGGGTGTGAAGCTGCGGTAAACTGATACAACTACACTCATAGTTTCCACTCAAAACAGACATATACTGTATATGTACATATGCATGTGTGTGTGTGTGTCTGTGGGTGGGTGTGTGTGTGTATATATAAATTGTATCTGGACTTTGCTGTTAAACCCTGGATACAGTGAAGGTTATGTGGGATCTTCACGTCTTCGATCACTATGCAATTTATAATTATTTAAAAGATTACGTTAAATTAAAAAATGAGCTATGAAGAGTTTAAAAGGGACTGACTTGATATCGCTCTCAACGACTTCTCTTCAAATTAATTTACACAAACTCCCCATTGGGATTCCACACAAGCTGCCCACCTAACCCCAAATTTAAGCCAAATCATTGGGTTGCAGGGACAGTGCTTCTTATAGTGACCCATAGTGTGTGTCCTGACCGCACTGCTTACACGCATTCACCCACCATTAATATGCTACGTTAATCCTGGCAACAACAAAAGGAAGATCATGTAATCCCTGATTCATCCATTGTAGTCCAGCAGAGGTGAGTTTTGGTTAACTCTCTTTTGTGCATTCGGAAGAAGTCCCACGATGCACTCCCATAGGTTCATTGTTGCACATTTTACAGAAACAGGTTCCACGGCATGACTGACAATGCACTTGTCTAATAGTAAGAGTGATTCGTGACTGAAGGAAATTTTCCGCATTTGCTTCGCCGACGCTGCTCTTAGAGCCATATTTCAGACCTTTCAGAAAGATCTGAAACGCACAAGATCACAATCCAAAATAAGCTAAAACTCAAGACACAAAAGACTTACTACATAAAAGGAGTTATTAGACAAATATTTTTGAGAACATCAAGCATTCTTTTTTGTGGAAGTTGTGGGATTTTTGCTTGATTAATATACCCTGTGCTGATACTTGTATTTATACTGTCTATTCCTGTTGTGTGACTCCTAGCATTGTGGCCATTTGTTGTGCCTTTGACACACTTTGCACGGGGGCAAGTGAGGTGATGTGGCCTGGGGGGACGTGGGCCGGGGGGGGGGGAGGATTCAGGCCTCCGACTGCCTGAAATGAAAAGCCTGCGTTGAGAGCTGCAGTTCAGTTCTGTCCTTTGCCAAATGCTCAGGGTGCCCCTGCCAGGAAAGCAGCCAAGCCATTTTCTTCAAGATAGATGCTCTTTGACATAATATTTCAGCATGATCCATTCAAAAACAGGTTTAGCGCGCATGTTTCTGACAGGTGTAAAACAGTAGAAATGTCACGTTCTGGAAAATGCCGCCATTTATGTCCGAAAGACTTTTAAATGTATAATGTATCTTTAAAGACGAAACTATGAAAAACATTCTCTGTAACTGTGGAATTCCATGCAAGGGATGAGATATCTTTCTTAAAGAATCTTAGATATTAGTTTAAGAACTGCAAGAGATTTAAAAATAATAATGCTGTTTAAAATGAGCATGATCTACATTTAAGTGGCTTGCATATTTATTTGTATGTTTATTAATCAGTATTTTTCTTAAACTCAGAGTTCTGTTAAGTATCATGGTGGTTATGCTAATAATGTAATGCTGTTTGCTCATTTGCCTTTATTGTAACTTGACATGCATAAGATTTTTTTGTACTTGTAAAATAAGGTTGCACTTACTAATTATAAATAACAGTAAAATGGATGGATTTCAGCCCGTTCAGTACCAGTTATTATGTATGCTAATCAAAGAAACAGGTAGTCAGAAGTGATCATTCGTCGTAAAAATATTTCAAAGGAACCGACTTCTGAGATTTGCCCTGCGAGACTGTAACTGGGATCATCACATGCTAAATATTATTATTGTTTTGAATATTTGGTCCATACCATGTCTTAAGTTGTAAAAATGTTAAGATTTCTGCCTGTTGCAAAGTCGTGTATTTAAAGAGACACTGTCCTCAGGCAGTCAATGGTATGTAACATCACCCACACGCACACACTCCCGCATCCACACCCAAGCACATACAAATAGCCACATACCAGCACACGCCCAGGTCCACACCCAAACACACACCCACACCTACACAGTATGGATGGCCCAATATTCATAATGATGTCTCCTCAAACATTGTCTCCATATCTTTTTTTTTTACTTGTCTTTCTCCACCAGATAATCTGCCACAAGCTCATTATATTTAGACCAGATCCTCTGGCTGGGTCTTCTGGTGCACCTAGAAGACATGGCACATCATGTGATGATTACTACCACCCTTGCAATCAATGGCTGTAGTTGTGTAACTACCCGCATACAGAAGCATGACAGTGAGGATGATGGTTCAACCAAGGACTGTTTTGGACATCAGACAACCCACAGAGTTAATGAGATGTTTAGGAAATATACAGAGCGACAAAAATGTTGTCTGTGCCTTGTCCCAGGGCGAGTGTGGCAGGAGAATGAGGAAATGTGATTATCGTATGTTTGCAGCAATCGCTTAGAATTAAATATTTACTGCCACTGAATCAGTATGCAACCCGGTTACATGAGCATTAGCTTTGCTGAACTTACCATTAAGAATGTGCTCAGGAGGAAAGAGTCATCCATCAGGAATCCAGTTCTTAATAAGGCAGGTAGTCAAACCCTGCATTGGTCCATTACGTGGCAAGACTCCACGTAGCCTCCAAAAGGCAATTCTGCACTGCAAGATGTTATTAGGGTTTAAAGGGAAAAATTATTGGGAAGTAAAGAATCACTGGAAAGTCTGAAGTGACAGTTTGCAGCATTTTTGTGAGCATCATAAATAAGTCGTCCGGAAATGGGAATGAAAGTATAAAACTCCAAAAAAACAAACCCTTAAGTACAATCATTACAGAGGACAGTACAATGGAATTTATACAGGTAATAAAATCTAAGAATTCTATTCTATTATTTTTTATATGCTGGCCCTCTCAGCATATTTGCCTCAAAGCACAAAAATTGTAATAAAAGAACAGACTTCAATATCTTCAATATTTTAGAATATTAAAAGCCAGGGAACAAGGACGGAGAACTCGTGGTTTCAGGAGAAGATGCATCGACTGGCTGCTGGGTCTGTCTGAGGAAAAGCCGGCTTTATACACTCAGGTGTACCGTGCACAGCAGGAATGGTTACTGAGGTCTAGACCTAAAATATTCTCATTGGTTCAATAAGAAGAGTAAGGATGTAAGTAAGTTAGAGTAAAAATGGCTGGCGGATGATTAGTCATACAGCTGAATGAAAATACATCTCATGAAGACCGACTACATTGTAGAACATGTCAACAATGAGAATACTACAGTCAAAACTCTCAGTCTTATTCCAGAAGAGCAATAGATCACATCATTTTTGATTTTTCTTTTTTTTTAATTCAAGTCATTGAGGGACAAGTTAAAAGCTATCATTTTCACAACACTTTCTTAAGTTAACTGCTGACATATCCGGTCAGAAAGCTGCACACCTCAGAACAAACATTCCAGAGGACAGCCGGCTGTACGCTTCGTGTAAATTCCCCGGCAACGGTTCAGCCGTCCACTCCCAGTGTTGTCACCAACCAGTATCCGCCGCAAACGTCATGTCACCAGTGAAAAGGAATTCCAGTGAAAAAAAACTGGAAACCCATCTGGGTTCGATTTCGGCGCTACGCAGTGAGCGTCACTCGTAATTGGTGTTGGGTCAAACAGCGGAGGAGCGTTTTGCTGGGACAAATGAAATGAAGAAAGCACAGAGATGAGGACGGCTAAAAGGGAGAGAGTGCTGAGCCGAGGCATTCCTGAGAGAATTTGGGGACTGAGGCCTTTACGTAATGGCTGCACTTTATACAGCTTCATATTGATTATGAATATACTACATACTTCTCATTACAGTATATTGCACGTAATGCATAATACTGGTTGTTGTGCTGCACGTTTCATAGCTTTCTCACGGAGGAGTTTAAAACGATGCATGAAATGGTGGGGAAAAAAAACATATTTGGGAATTTTCCACGATTCCTGAAGTTAAATGCTTTGGAAAGTTAGTCCTGGCCACCAGTTTACTTGTAAATAAAGACAAAGAGAAAATAATTCCCTCTATTAACGTCAAGAATTTCAGTTGCGTTTGGGCATTAATTGGCATTTGGAACTAATTTATAAAGAAGGCATGAGCAAATGTCCATGGTCATTAGCTAGCTGACTAACAACAACAGGTTCTGTAGTATATAATTTTTTTGTGTTGCGGAACTGGGTGTAAGAGTTAAAACTGCCATTTTGATGAGGCTGACAAGCCGATAATATTTCAGCCATCGTTTTATAACATACCATGTCAATGACTGTTCTTGCTACTATAGGTGTAAACCAGGGGTGCCCAACTCCAGTCCTGGGGGGCCGCAGCCCTGTGTAGCTTAGTTCTTTCCCTGTTCCACCACAAATGATTCAGCTCAAGAGCTGTGTGGTAATTAGCACAAGGAGTTGAATCAGCTGTGTTAAATGAGGGGAACCCCAAAAATGTGCAGGGCTCTGGCCCCCCCAGAACTAGAGTTGGGCACCCCGGCTGTAAACAATAAACTTTAACTATAGGTAGTTCCACTGAGGACATCAGAGAACCACCTGAAGGTGCCTGCCAGCGTATTCCCCTTTTAAACAATAATAAAAGAACAGGAAACAGCAGCACCTTTTGAAGTACATTCATGCATTAAACGGTTGTGGTTACCAAATCACAGGTGAATTAATCCATTTATATTAAATATTTGTATTTAAAACCTCGTGGGAGAATCCAGTCCTTTCTCACAGAACATGAAGATGAAAAATGTTAGTAATATTTGGGTCAAAATTTGGCACTTAGAAAGGGCTACCTTCCCTACTGCAAACAGGCCTGTCTGAGCAACAGGGGCCAGCGCTGTGATGGTGTGGCGGGTCTGTTCGGATTACGTCACCCCGGTCATGGTGGTTCTGGTTCACACAGCAGCTACATCATCTGAAAGGCCGTCGGGAACAGGCACCTCTGCCCTGTGCACTCCAGAAAGGGAAAAAGATGTAGGATTAATTTGAATGAGCCGATCTGGGCACACATTAAAACATTTTGTGTTTCGTGTGCTAAAAAAACGTCCCCATGACATAGTTGTATCATGATTTTCACAATCCTGGTTAATAAATGTGTTCATAATTCACTGTCAGGTAGAACACTCAATCCATGTAACAAATCCATTAAGCATAACGAGCGTGCAAAGTGATGTCAGCCTGTGGGTGTCTGGTGACTCAAATTACTGGGACTCGTCAGTGTGTCTCCGCAGTCACACTGCGGAAGGCGCCTCCCTTGTGCTTTGTGGGGGAACATGGGGCTGAATATTAGCTTAACGAAAAATGTATAAAAACACACATATCCCTGGACAGACATTAAGGTGACTGGGGTCTCTGCCCCAATCCTGCGGCTTAATGGAAGGCAGCAGAAATGAGTGGGCGATGTGAAGACAATGTGAAATGCACCAATGAACCGGCTCGGTTTGGGCTCAGCTGAAATAATCACATGATGGAAAGACAACGGGAAATGCACCAATAAGCTGTCTCGGTTTGGGCACAGCCGAAACAATCATGTGATGGAAAAATGATGTGAAGGCACACGATTGGGCACAGGTGGGTGGAATGATACTTGGGCAAGGTTTAGGAATGGGTAGGTCCTGGCTCTGACTGAAGAAAATGAAATGCTATTAGGTCTAATCCTATACCATGTGAATTCATGGTAGAAAGTTTCATTCTGAATATCCATTTATATATGTTAGTATAAATCTATTAGATATAATGTCTTTTTCTGTTGGTGTTTTGTACTGTTTGTGATATTTTCTTATGGGTAAAACAATGATGCTACAATTATTGTTTGTAAAAAAAAAAAAAAAAAAAAAGGTGATTTATGATTTCTCTGCTTGTGTTACCAGTTTCCCCAATACAGCTGCATTCTTCCATTGTGGTTTTATTCTTCTCAGCATTTTTATTTGTGGTCCTTAGTAATTTTGTGGCCCAGATATGTTACCTTGTTTGCCCACTGGTGATTTGATAAGGTGAAAATAATTAATCCTGAATTCTCATGCTGTATGGGCGAACTTTAGTGTGGAAGTAGAGCGCAGGCAGAGGTGCCGTACAGGGGCCCTAAAAATTGGCCCTAATAATTTGGGGCCCAGTATGATAGGCCTGCAATGGGCCTAAAATCTCTGTCGGTACCCCTGAGAGCAGGCAAACCACAGGAACATGTTAATGGACGTGCACTGTATAGATTGTACAGAAATCAATGCTTTATATTTAATAGCTCATTGATTTTGAATATGTTTTTCTTGGTACTTTTAAAGGAATAATATAATGCAGCAGAGCACCGGTCTTAGTGGAGTTAAAGCTTTATTTCAAAAATATGATTTTAGCCCAGCAGAAACTTTCCTAGGCTTTCGGAGACCGTTGCCAGGCCTTGTTACTGTGAGTGCACCTCCGAGAGCCGCTAGTAAATGGCAGCCAATTAAACAGGGATAGTGTGAGGCGAAACCGTTCTCCGATGGAAGAAGCGGAGCTGCAGAATTCCAGCTAAATGAAAGCAGATGTAGAAACATTATAAGTGCTTTTATTATCCATTTTACAAAAGTCTTTTACAGACCCCTTTTATTGACCCTGTTTAATTTCGATTCATGCGTGTCTTCAACTGCCTAGATAATTCGCTACATTTTGTCAGTGGCCAGACCCTGGATAGACCTTCAGTACTACCTATATGGTGATGTGGCTTGACATGGATTGAGTTTTAGTCAATTACTTATATTTATAGGCTTGGCACATATATCCAGTGAGAATGCCATGATTAAGATTACACTTAACCCTAACCATAAGCATAACCCATGTTAGAAGCTAACTTCCTTACTGATTACCCAACCTGCTATCATGTTGTTTTGTTTTGACTCAGTACTCCTGCTTAAAGGACATAAACTCCCATTTTGGGGAATTCTGGTTTTCAAAACAAAGACGAGAATGATTGGAGCCCTCACCACAAAAGCAGTGACTGATTCATACCATTACACTGGTAGGTTTTATACACCTTTAAGCGAATCAGACAAAAAAAATAGACCTTTTGCCGAAAAAGGTTTTGCTGACAAGTTAATGACCCAAGAAAAAAATGCCGATTTAATTTAAAGCCACAGATGTAACGATATGCTTATGTTGTTGAATGGAACAAGACTTTCAATCCATGTGGTCCCATAAACTGGGAATTTTTCTCAGCTTCCTTGAAGCTGTCAGTGCTTCCTGTATTATAGGCCACTATCAACACTCCTATTTCATTGTCATCCATTCTAACACAATTTGCTTTCTACGTAATACAAGGATGTGCGATCCTGCACTTGGAGAGCCACAAGGCCTGTACCCCAGCATTCGACAGACCACTAATGATCTGCTGTTCTGTGTAATCGATGGTGTGTTTTGCTATGCTAGCATTATGCTTCAGAGTGTTATTAATGTCCTTTTGTGTGTTGCCAGAGCTGTTCTCTTCTGTATTGTGTCTCTAATGAAGTGCCTCTTTACTAATGGTGTGTTACCAATGCTATGATATGAGAACAGGACCCTGCCCTCAGATAGTAGCAGTTGGCACACAATGTGCCAACTGGGAAAAGCACACCCAAGTGCAGCAGGCCATGCCTGAGTAGTATTTCAGCTGGCTTTGAGCTAGAGATAGCATAGTACAGCGTATCCCAATCCGGTCCTTGGGGACCAACAGCCGGTCCACGTTTTTGCTCTCTCCGAGCTTCCTACCAGTCAGTCCACATTTTTGCTCCCTCCCAGCTCCTGGTAGGGTTTGGGAAACACTGGCATAGTAGACAACAGGATTCTGGGTGCTGGGTGTGGGCTCCATTATTCGACGGAGAGTGCCTGTCAAACAACTTATGTGGAAGCACAGGCATAGATTTTTCAATGATGTCATGTTTGTACCATTAGCAACCACAGTCAGCATGACCTACATCTTCCGCGAATTAAAAAAAAAAACTTAAATGACAACATTTGACAACATTAAAACATCTGAAGGAATGATGTAATCATGTAAACAAAAGATGTTTTAAAATACTATGAAAGCTTGCTTTCTCCTTACACATTGTGTTTAACTTTACACTGAGTCTATCAAAATGCTTGCAGAGCCCTTCAACAGGGTTTTCCTTGACACTAATGCATTACATGGTCTATTATTTGTGATTTTTTTTTCACTCAATCATTATGCTTTTGTGTGGTGTATTATTGAAATTTTAATTATAATGTGAAAATTCTAAAACTGAATATTACCTCAATATAGGGAAGTTGTCTTACTAACATTTCACCGCATGGCAATAGAAAAGATTGTGTATGATTTTTTTTGCTATTTTAAAATGTTTAAGGAATTGCTAAAAGTTACTGAAGGCTCTTTTTTTCACTGTGATGGACAATAGTAAAAAAAAAAGCCCAGCTGTAGAATATTACATTGTCCCTATTTTGATGCCAACACTACATATTTTAAAGGTCCACACATTTGCTGGTGGATGGATTAATCAGAGTTCTTATAAAGTTCCAGAATATGATCTCACAGACGGCCTATATAAATGAAGTTGCCATGGAACCGACGTCACTGCAGAGGCCTCAAACCACTAAACTCGAGTGGAGCCTGTTGTTTGGTAAACACATCTTTAGAAACCACTCTGATCGTAATGTGGCCGACACCAGTGCCAAAATTAATAGGAGGGTAATGACTTGGTTTGGCTCCCTGCCTTGCTCTATTGATCAAATGTGAGTTTCTGCACCACTGTTAACTGCCTTAATGCAAACCATTCACTGATAGAAAAACATACATCTGAATGGAAACTAATGCATGGGCCTGCAGTGGCCCACTGGAAACACTGTGACTTAGCTATACAGAGGAATGTTAGCTTCCAACATTTCTGTCTGCACAGTCGGGTTTCCCAGACAAGGTGGCCGACGCTACTTATGATGCATCACTTCAAGTCTTCATTCAGTCTTTCACAAATGAGCCCATTTTAGCAAATCCCCTTTCAGTAGTGTCAGTGGCTCGTCTTGTTCCATGCGTACCAGCAAGCTAAGATGATGTGCTGCATGCTCTCTCAAAACTGAGTTAACGACAGATAATTGCGACATCGAGAAACACCACATGACTGGGGGGGGGACACCCGGCAATTTATTGGTGCTTAATTATCACTAATGAAATACCATGTTGCATACAAAAATATATCAATGCACCTGAAGGCTGCACATTTAATTAATTTTGCCGGTCACAATAAATGAAAATAACATTCCAGGTTCAAAGCTCATTAAATACACATGACCTGCAAGTCTGGAATCTGGTATTTTAACTCTTGTAGGAAGTAATGATCTGATAGATCACAAGCTCTGTAACATATGCCTAATTTAATATAAATTTGTTATAGGCTTAGAAATGTGTGGCAACGTGTTATGGATGATTTCTGTTCGTGTTCTGTTTTGCTGCGATATAAGGGTTTTTAAGTAGACGCCTCCAGAGTATGTCATCAATCGAGTCGGACCTGGGATGTACAGTAACACAGTATAAAAGTTTCTCGCAGCTGCAAACTTTCCTCCCCGGTGCAGCAAACATAGTTCTCTATCTATTCCATCCATTTTCTGTCACACCACCACCTCCGAGTGTGAGCCTGGGGAATCTCCCAGGATTCACAGGGCACCGTGGGGAACCCTCAGACATGGGAGCCAGTCGGTCGTAATGCACATGCTCACATGATTTGGGAAATCCATGTAACTGCGTGGTTCGACGATCAAAGAACATGCAGAGCTACTGGAAAGTAACTGGTTCCGGTGGTGCTGGAACTCCAAGTGGGATCACCACCAGTATACTGACACAATTGCCTTAAACCGAAGGGATTTCACGTGATTAAGTAAAGAGAGCACAGATTCAGTTACCTAGATTACGTCAAGCATAAACGTTGTGTTTTTCGAAACGACACGGTGCTAGCATGGAAAGCACCCAGGCCCGGTTTGGATCTGCCGAGGTCGGCATCCGCCGTTCCGTGTCGCTGCTGTTGGCACATGAGGCCATGCAAATTGATAGGAGGGGAGGAGAGAAAAGAGGAAGAAAATATGTTTCCTCTAGTTGTGATCCAGAGTATTTCCTTGAATCATTAAGAGGTCATTACAATCATTATCGCTGTAATCATGAACATCCCAACCAAACTGTGCTTTCAGTTACAGCAGTCAGCCATTGTTTCTTCCACAAAAAAGGGGGCAGATAGTATTCTAGTAATTAAACATAAAATCCTTATGCGGCTGATCATTTAAAAAAATACAGCAAATGTATCTTCCGCACCTTCCAGTTGACGACCTCTTAGCTAATTGCGAGAGACTTCAGAGGAGTCAGTGGGAAGCAGGAGCAGACAAATGATGTTGCACATCACGGCTGAGATTTTGCTGTTGCGCTTGGAGGTAACCACCCTCGGGGATCTATCCTATGGCGCAGAACAGCTTTTATTTTCCGTGCAGAGAGCTCAGCCTACATTAAGGTGTTGCCTTTGCATGTAGTTGAGGAGAGGAAACTGGCTCAGACTATAAGCGGACAGAGTGTCTGGGAAATGCCGTTGAGTCTAATGACCGTAACGTTGTGATTGCGAGGTGCCCATCCCTCCCTAGCAGTTGAGATGAATTCTATATTTGTGCCTGAAGACAGGTCTAAAGTCCTTAAATCGCGCTGTCTTTTCAACATTTCAGATAAAGAGTCCTCTGAAAGCATGGATAATAGAACAACCAATAAAAAAGCCTTTCAGCGATGAAAGCATTTAAGACATATGATGTTGTGTTGCATTTTGTATTTCCATTGTTTCATGTTTCCATAACTTGAAAAGTCTGTGTACCATTCTTGTTCCGTTTTCCTCTTTGATGACAAATAGTCAAACTGGTTTTCTTGTATCCGTGTTTGCGTTTCCACACCGTGATGATTCTTGTTGAGTAAGACCTCTCTACCTTTTTCCTCTTTCTACAGAACATATCGCACACTCCCTTATAAGTGACGGAGTGTGACCAAAGTTGAACGCAAGTCTTGATACTCAGTGTAGGTAACAGATCTGCAGTGTTGATGAAGGTAGGAAATGTACGTGCATCTGATGTACTAATACAATGTATTTGGTGTCGTCAGATTTTGACCTTGGTGATTTTAATAGACCAGATGGGAAAATGACCTTCAGTCACGGTTTAAAATGTCACTAACTGTCCTCAGTCTACCAACCCTTATTGAAGCATGTTGTTTTCTGAACTGTACCTGAAAAATGTAATATCCTGATCTCGGAAGAGTATGAGCCCCAAATTCTTTAGAAAGAATCTATTTCTTAATTGTTCCCTTATTTACCTCATATGGAAGATGATGATGAGAATACAGCAGTTAGGATGACAGTTAATTGTGCCACAAATATAAAAGAAGCATTTCTCTTGCTGTTGTCTAATGTGTCCCTGGAAGAGCAGCAGAATCCTTTCGGCATGTGATGCACACAGTCGTGTGTGTCAGTCTGGATAAAAACGCCAGCTGAGAACACTGAAGTGTCACAGCAAAAGGTGTCACAGGTCATGCTGCTCAGCAGGGGTCCATTAGAGAGACTGAGATATTGTGGCTATGCTTACAAATGGCAAGTGCTGCCTTGTCACTGAGCTGTTCCTTATGTCTGAGAAGGAGCTACATTCCCCTCACTAATTGGTTGCCGCCTGCTATGTTGGGCCTACATGTTGCCCTAGTTTGGTCTCCACAACAGTTTGGCCTTCACACCAGCAACCGCAGGGAGTGTGGCTCACATCCAGTGTCTACCATCCCTTCATGACCTGCTGGAGACCAAAAATGGAGCTTGATCATCAGAAACAGGACTCCCGGCATCCTGCAGTCATCGTGCACAGATGATTCACACAGGGGTCACTGTCGCTTCAGGTGAGAGAAGCAGGCCTGTCCTGTAAAAGCGTACACCAGTGTATCCCAATCCGGTCCTCGGGGACCCACAGTCCATCCATGTTATGAGCAAGAATGGGGACTGTCTGTGGGTCCCCGAGGACCACATTTGGAAACACTGGCCTAGATGACAAGGTCTGCAGTTTTAGTCTGTGTATTTTGTATATATTAGAGCTTTACTGATTTTCTGATATGATTGAGGCAGTGGATGCAGCATGAAATCTCATTATCACTATCAACGCAGGAAACCAAAATGTGGGAAATAAATAAATGCATATACAGTCAACCCTTCAGCATTGTGACTTTCCCCATTGTGGTTTCGATATATAGTGAGGTCAGCAGAAGAAATTAAATGACAAGTCTTTGGGAGTCTTGTGAAAGCCACCAATGATATACCAAGGCCAGCAGACGAGACACAAAAAGTTTAATATCAGATGAAATCTATGTGCAGAGCTGGTTTGGAGGAAGCCAAACATGTTTACGACATTCTTTCACATAATATCTCATAATGATCGCACAGTGATCTTTGTATTTCACAGTTCTTGTATCTTTTTGCTTCACATTGCTTCACTTGCATGCTCTCTTCGCTTGCCAAGGGGACCAAAAACTTTACGTGGTTTTTCCAGATTAAACCTGCACCTCGAACCCCTCAGATATGGAAGGGTTGACTGTATGTATATTTACTTCATGTGCTCTTGACTTGAATTAATTAAGTTTAACTTCAAAGATAATACTCCCGATGAAAGCGTTTATCAGCATTTTTTAACCCTCCTCTTGCATTACCCCTATGAATCGATTCTCCTTGTCAGTCCCCCCAATATCCTGAGCCAGGATAAGCAAAGATCGAATTTGGATGGATGGGTGAATGGCAATATGATAGACCTCCTTCCATATTTGGGCATACTGTCCCCGCAGAGAGCAAACACGTGTGCTGCTGAAGAAAACGACCCATTGACGTTGGCGATCGTCATATCAGGAGTCAAATTCTTACACCTCAGAGTAAAACAAAATGGTAATGGAGGAATTTATGCATGCAGTCGCAACAAATCTGCTACTGAGGGATGCATGAGCAATCAAGCATGAATCTGTGGACCACGGCTGCACAATTCCAACGCTCAAGAGCCCCGGTCCTGCCGAGCTATAAAATTAGTGATTGGTTCACACCTGAAACCCAGCGTGAGATTAAATACCGGCCAGATAAACTGAGTGCCACAGTGGAACGGTGAGATTAAACAAAGACCACCGCGGTCTGCATTATACCCAGAGGAAGTGATTGTTTTTCAGTATTTATTTGCCCCTAGATCTTAGTCAGCTTAACTTCATTTAGTTGACAGTGTATATTTGAGATAAATAACATACTTATTGGAAATTTAAAAGAATATAAAGAAGTCTTCTTGTTTATAAAACTCAGCCAGATAAACGCAATAACTCATAGGTCCGTCGACCTGCCAGTCCGTAAGATTTATTGCTATATTTATTTCATCCATACCAAATAAGTGAGCATCACGCAACTTTAAAAGGTACGGCGGTGGTGTGAACGATCCAATTCTTAATGAAGTGCGACAGGGACTTTCAGTAAGAGGCGTTCTTTCGGCTGATTCCCCTCCAGGGCTGGAGACACTGAGCGATCTCCAATCCAGCTGGTTCTGCTTTCGTACGCCAGTCTGAAAACCTCAGTGGCCCGTCGCCAGCCTGGGCCCGGACGGCCCTCACACTGAACCACATCCATAACGCTCAGGCTCGCTCGCTGCTGAATGAAGACAGTGCGCTACATGGGTCCCATAACATGTTCAGGGGCAGGGATCTGATAACCACAGTTAACAAGTTGTTTTCTACCCATATCCATTTAAATCGGTGTTGACGACTTGCATGTGTGCATTTAAGGAGGACCGCTCTTTTACATCATAATACTGGCAGATTAAATTCATTTACAGACGCTTCCAGTGAAGCAAAGGCCATTTCACAATAAAGTTAGTGAATTAAGTGATTAAATCAGTTTTAGCAGCTGCAAAAGTAGGTCAAGCTCACTTCCAGTTCCACTGAAATACATTACACAAAGCACTGGTGGGTTCCTATGCGTCCTCTGACTTCATCTAGAGAACTGTGTGCCCATTCTTATGTTATTTAAATAAGTAAATTAAGTGACAATTGTTCCCTGGATTACATGTTCTAAATAAGGGGTGCGTATTTCCAGTCCACCCAGTCCTGAGGATATGCTGGTTTTTCTACCTGTTTGGTTCTTAATTAAAATTCAAAGAGAAAAGAAACAAAAAAAAACCTCCCAATTGACCAGATTAAATATGCATATATTTCTTTGATTTGTACTGAAATACAAACAAACTTAGATTAAACAGATATCCATGCAGCATGGGGGCGGCTGCGAGGAACCGTTTGGGAACAGTTTGTAGGAAACGGGTGTAGGAGAAAGACTGGGGAGAGAAAAGGAGGGACACAAAGCCAGATGAATGAAAAGCTCAACACCTGACTCTGCCCCACCCTGGAACCTCCACACCCTTGCACACGTACATATATCATAGCCAGTTAGCACGTTCTAGGTTGCACGGGTCCAAGGACATGCAGTTCGGCCGACTGGCCCCCCAAGTGGCCCGTACCGTGTGCATGTTTGTGCCCCCGCTGGCATTCTGTCCAGGGTGTATCTCTGCCACTTGCTGCCTGGAATAGTCTACCCCGCCCGTGACCCTAGCCAGGAGGAGCATGTAAATGTATTCCTCAAACAAATTCTGGCATCACAAATAAGAAAATGTAGTTTTCATTAGCCATTCAGTTTAATAAAAGGTAATTAAAAGGTAAAGAGCTCAGTGTTAACATATATCAGCATACTCTCTGGCTCACAGTTCTTAAAATTACCCTGCAGCCTATTGGCTCATATTCAACAGTTATGATCACGTGATCACTTTAACTCTGAGCACAGGCTGTTCTAGCAACTCTACAAGGATTTCCTCATAACCGGATGTTAATTACCCATCTCATGCCACCTCAGTTCCCTACAGCCAGGGCATCCTGCTTTTGCTGGCCCAGTATCCATCTGTATGGTCTGATACGGGACAATTGTGAGGAGGCGCAGGGAGGATGCTGTACTGTAGCTATTTGAGAGTAGAGCCAGCCTAAGAGAGACAGCAGCTCGGGTGAGACGTCTCAGCAAATCCAGTCCGATCCTTCCCCTGTGCGCCAAAACCTCTGAGAGCTTAAGTTTGCCAAATTATAAACCACGTAATTGTCACCATTTTAATGTGACTTATGTGAACAGCCATTTTGATATTGGTTACAAAAAAAAAAAAGTCTAAGCGCAGTACAATGTAATCCACATATGTCAATGATGTATTCTTCAGAGAACTGTGAGTTCATTTAGTAACTTAAAGGTATGTGCATTGCACTACTCACACATGCATACATATATTTAAATTCCCATAAATGAATCGTCGTAACATTTTTTCCCATAATCAGGGGCACTTTAATGTATATATGGGCTCACCCAGGCAGAAGCCCAGGGGCTCTAGCTAAAGAGGGGCCTCAGCCAACCTTATTTACAGTTTTTCTCAGTCGCTTTCATGCAATTTTCTTATCAGAAACAGCATTCTCACCACTCTTAATGCAGTTCTCAGAACAGTAACACAGTCTCCCACACAAATTAGCATTTCTCATCTGACTTTGACAGTTCATTAAAACAGTTCATGCATTCATCACTGAGAGTTGCGGGTCTCTCACTCGCTTTGATTCTGTCGCACAATGCATTAGTGTCAACAATCAAATCATTTTAAACTTCTAAATTGGTCTTCAATCTTCTGAAAGTAAATGGAATTACATATTCCCTGATAAGAATCACTTGAAACAAAGAGAAACACATATTACTAATCTTATATCACATGTGCATGTGATGCCATTAAATTGCATTCACACAAGCATATATAGGTGTTCAGGTTCCACTCAGTGCATAGCGCTGAAAATAGAGCAGGAAGTTGTGAGGGGGTGTGGTGTTCGAAATGCATATTTGTCCTTGACAAGATTTCATGATCAACATGATAACTCTTGCTTTTTCTTTTGCTCTTTCTTATTTACAGTATATATGAACATTATATATGGTTGTGTTCCTATATAGAGGATACTTGAGTTGGAGGCCAGTGAGACCAAGCACATTTTGGTGTATGTAGATGAAGCAGGATTTAACCTAAACAAAGT
>JAODLC010000044.1:31359101-31376303 GCA_026781145.1 Hippopotamyrus pictus | reverse complement strand
CTTTCTCAGTTATAGTAATTATCTGTATATTTACAAATGTTTTGTGTAATATTTTATTCTGTGTTGTGTTTTTTTTTTCTCTCCATTAGATTTGAGTACAGATTTACTGAAAAGATTAAAGCATTTGCTGATTAAGTCTCAACGCACTGGTGAAAGTGTTTTATTCATTTGTCACAGTGTTGAAGTGATTGACTGATGTTGTATGCTCTGACACACGTGCACAAGGTTTTGATTGTTTTAGTAGCTTCTGCACGGGTGATTCAGTGTTGGGAGAAATGCATGAACTGTTTTGAGAACTGCATTAAGCGTGGTGAGAATGGTGTTTCTGATGAGGAAATTGCATGAAAGCGACTGAGAAAAACTGTAATAAAGTTTTACCCCGCACTCCCCAGTCACCACCCCTCCCCCCTTAAGTCAACAACTTCACCATCGTAGAAAATCGTAGAGGGGATTCTCAGAACTCAAAAGCACTGGGGCCTCTGGCCGTTTTAATGCCCATGAAATATGTTTATGATCATAAAAATAGGAAAATATCCATCCATCCATCCATCCATCCATCCATCCATCCATCCTCCAACCACTTACCCAGTACAGGTTCATGGAGTGCCTGGTGCTTGACCTAGGAACCAATGGGCACAAGGCAGAGGAGCATGCTAACTGGGATGCTGGTCCATCACAGGGTATACACACACACACACACACTATGCACTTTAGGTTCTTGGACTGCAGGAGTATGCAGAGGAAACCCAGATGACTCCAGAAGAGTATGCAAGCTCCACACACACAGCGGGGGGGGGGGACACGGCTACCCCCAGCAACAGCGCTGATCTCATTAGGGGCTTATATACCTGCTATATAATGACTATTCAAACTGCTGATGCTCTTGGTTCCACAACTGCATTTGAATCCGAGAGACTCACATAAAGTCAGAATTTTGTAGAAGAAATTAAAATTTACTAGAGATTGCTATTATTAGACACAATGGTCTCAAAATGTGAAATTGTCAATAGAAAATGCAAATCATTTTAATCCATCCATCTTCCAGCAACACTCATGTCGGGTTCAGTATGAGAAATATGCTGATAAAAGCAACAGATAGATAGATAGATAGATAGATAGATAGATAGATAGATAGATAGATAGATAGATAGAAAAATTTGATCAAAATATAATTTGGGGTATTTGTCTTGCTTCTAGATTTTCTGGTCCAAAATTCATAAAGGCACAGGCAGAGGTGAATCAAATATCTTTTGTGTTTCATAAATTTTGTAAATATCTGCCTGTGTATGACCTTCCCACGCTTCCCTTGTCGCCCCAAAAACTGGCCTTAAGTATTCAAAAATGTCTACAATCGTTTATAATTATAGTGGCAAGGAATAAATTACAAAAATGAAAAAAGGATACTGAAAGAATCTTTCTGTACTTTCACAATAGCTTCTGGCAGGCTTGGTATTTTTTTATTTGATACTTGCTGATGAGTTGTAATGCCTTTACCATGCTTAAGACTATCTGGAGCCTGTGAAAACCACAAATAAATTTCAATCAAAATCGACTTAGAGGCTAAGTCATTTCCTAAGATACAGAGCCCATGTGATCAAAAACTGTCATCACACACAAAGTCGTTGTGCGATTGTGCCTGTTTCCCTGTGTTTAATAACATAACTCACTTCCTACACTGTTTTTTTTTTTAAGTTAGAAGTGAAATTCAAAGGCACACCCCAAAATAAATACTAGCCATTGAAAGCTACAAGTGTGTTGATAAATTTGAAGGTTTTGAGTATTTTCCAAAAGTGTATCGTTTCTGACAATTACAATCTATGAAAATACTTGATTGTGTTCAGATATCTATTTAGGCATGGTTTATGTAATCTACTACTAAAAACATAAATGAACACAGCACAAAGAAGTGCAGAGAGGCCAAGGAATTTTTTTTCAGCCCTTAAAATATGTAGGATAATAAAAGTTTTACTGACATGTGACACAGTCATAAAAAAAATCCGCAGTGTTGATGTGGGTGGCAGCCTTAAAAAAAGAGTTTTTTTTAAATAATCAGTCCAAGAATTGAGAATCACAACCAAGACCTCCAGCTATCTTCCCTGACAGCACAATCAAGAACATCTTGTAATAAGAATCTGCAAAGATAGAAAAAAATCTGATTCATTTTAGGACAATTTTTGCATTTCATGGCAAAGCGCCATCAACTCATAAGCGTTGCCGGGGCCATGGAGTTCGGTGGCCTCTGTGCCGTGGCAGCACGCCATCTCCGAGTTCCCTCAATGGTGCGGCGCATCCCAGCGTGTCATATGCTCCGCTCCGCTCCAGGAACTTTCCGGATGATCTTGAAAGCTGCTACGGTTGAGGTGTGCCGCATCAAGTCCCGCTCCACAAAAACATGTCAGTCTCGGGATGTAGCATCGCGGCGTTTTTTGCGCCGAGCGCATACCTACATTCTTGTGAAACATAAGGTGTTACTCTGAAGCTGACTAATCTCCCATTGGCAGCCTTGCAGGCTGGGGAACAGGGTGTACTGCGCTGCTCATTGTATTGAATTGTCTCCTATTATTGCAGTTTCTGCACACCTTTCCCAACACACGTATTTTTTTTTTTTGTCTCCATCACAAGCCGTAAACAAGCCCGTGTCCAGAGGCTGCGTTTGTTTGTAAACCTTTCCCGGTGAAGTAGTGAATGATTGAGACTGGATAGAGGGCAGGTTGAACAGCTAGAGAATTGCTCTTATAGTCTTTATGTGCTTCACCTCCATATATACCTAATGGGGTAAATACCAAGATGCAGAGGCGGTTACTTGTGAAATTGTAAATTACATTCCAGTTGCCCAACCAAGGGCTTATGGGTTTGGAGCAATTTGTGCTCCTCTAATATTAATACTCCTCTTTAGTGGCAGGAAAACAAATGGTCATTGGGGAAGTATAGGTACTCAGATGGTCATTGGGGAAGTATAGGTACTCAGATGGTCATTGGGGAAGCATAGGTACTCAGATGGTCATTGGGGAAGTATAGGTGTTCAGATGGTCATTGGGGGAGTGTAGGTGCTCAAATGGTCATTGGGGAAGTATAGGTACTCAAATGGTCATTGGGGAAGTATAGATACTCAAATGGTCATTGGGGAAGTATAGATACTCCACTCCTCTGGTGGAGCAGTAGTGCGATGCACTGGAGATGAGCATGCGTGGGGCGTAAATGATCATTGCACTCATTCCAGCTAAACAAAACTTGCGCCGGTAATATATCACTCATTAATTTGGCAATTAATTTGGCAGTCACACATACACAGGGCTTCATACATAATAAGAAAATAAAAGATGCTCCCAGTTACGTTCGCCAGCTGGGCCGGTTATTGCAACTCCGAATTGCAATTTAGCTCGACTTAGTCAGGAGTTAGTCAGGCATAATTATAATTCAAACGTGGCATAACTTAAAGCAGCACAGCCGACCCCTCTAACACAATTAGCTGCCTTTAACCAACAAGCTGAACTGTAATCTTACTGGAGACCTTCCTACTGGAGGCCCGAGCATTAATCACAGCCCCTTTGAGCTCGCGCTGGGAACCGTGCACGCTCTGGGAACACTGGGGACCACATCATATATGAGAACTGGGAAGGGGAACAGCCCTTTCTATATCCCATCCACTAATAACAGGCAGATTCAGAAAACACTTTTCATGAAAATACATGTGGACTGGTAGTTTCTTTTTGATTGACCTGGTTTGGGCTGGTCTGTTGGTTCTGTGGGTGGCACTCTGTCCTCACACCTCCAAGGTTGGGGGATTAAATCTTCCCCAAGCACTGAGGCTTTCCTTCAGGTCCTCCAGTTTCCTTCTGAAGTCCGTGGACAGGTGGACAGGTGAATCGGTGTCTATAAATTTCTCATTGCGTGTGTGTGCACCCCGTGTCCCGCAGGGTGTTCCCCTGCTTGGGATAGGCCCAAGTGGTTATAAAAAGAGTGATTAAGTTAGTTATTTCAATTATAATTTAATTTATAACTTTATTGTGTTTAAGATTTTTTAGATATTATAAGCATTAATTCATACATTTACACCAAGACTTTTTCAGCATCAAAATCCAATCCATCAGTCTTGAATTCTAGCCCGTTTGCCTTTGTATCTAAATAAGTTCAAATGCCGCTGCATTGCTTGAAAGCTGCGCTGATTAGGAGGGATGTTCCACTCAGAGGAACCACCACCTGACCATGATCCTGGAGAAGTTCAACGTGTCTGTCTCTGCTTGGGGGACGATGGTGGCGCAGGAGGTAGTGCCATCGTTCGGTAACCTGAGGGTTGCAGGTTCGAGCCCTGGTTTCTCCCAACCACATCAAAGTGTCCTTGAGCAAGACACTAAACCCCAAATTGTTCCTGGTGTGCAGGTTGATGCCTTGCATGGCAGCCTTTGCCACCGGTGTGTGAGTATGAGGCATGTATTGTGAAGCACTTTGAGTACTTGTAGGAGTAGAAAAGCACTATATAAATGCAGTCCATTTGCTCTAGATTGGGGAAATTAATATTAACCCACATGTCCTTAGTAAAACATACCCATTTTTTACTAAGTAAAACACAAAAGCATCCGCTTAAAAACGGAAAGAATAAATAATAAATGTATTAATTGCAAAATAGCAATATTACTATTAAGTTAGAAATTGATTGAAAGTTATTGTGATAAACCAAAAATAGTTCCCAGCCTGTACTCTTCATATTGAATAGCATAAAATGCAAAAATAGAACAAAACAGCATAAAATAAAATAAACAAAATAAGATAAAATGAAATAAAAAATACACAATTAAACCTCAATCCGAAGAGTATCGCATATCTACAATATCTTCAACAGAACATGAAAAACTCTGAAAAACTCTGATCGACTCTCCAGCACCTTTTGCAGTAATATGTGTCCTGAGAATGCGGAAGGTTTTTCCCATGAGCCAAAGACTCATCAATACTAACGGCCGGAGGTACCTAGCGGGGACAGACTGGCGCTGCCCAAACAGCCCTACCAATTTTCCATATGCCTTTTTGGCAAGCCTAAATGAGGGTCTCCTTTCAGTCCCCCAGGACTGTAGCCTATGGAAGCAAGCCTTTGTTAGTCTGAGCAATAAAATATAGACTGAAAAGCAGCCTTAATCACAGTGATCACTGCGAACTTCTGACCAGAATGAGGGAGGGCTTGCTGAATAGCTACACCAGCCATAAAACTGCAGAATCCTCTGAGGAGTCCTGGCTGTCACGTACCCTTCCACTTATTTACTGTTTATACTGGAATTCCCTTACTGGGACGCCCTGGACGCCATCCTGTTACATTCTTCTCAGGGGAACGAGTGACACACAACAAGCAACAAATGCAAGTTTAGTGGAAATTGCAGGTCTAACACTTGAGGAACTGTCCTGTTGACTGAAGCACGTAGGTTGGAATCTGAATAAGGGCTTTGCTTTTATGTTCCTGATTTAAGCAGCTCACTGAAGATCATTCACCCACCATCCACAGCTGTGTCTTTAGAACAGGAGTTGCCGTGAGCTGGGATCCTGTCACGGGAAGCATAGGAAAACCATGGTTCAGCATGCTGGTTTACTTTAACCTGCAAATTAACTGACATGTCAAATTTTGAGCAATGTAGACCTGATACGAATCAGACGATCTCAGATGGAAAACAAAAAGACTGTTATTATATAAGTTAACGCATTGCTGTTACAATGGCTCATTTTAAGTTGTAAATCAATGTTGTCATGTGGCATTGTCTTTAATCGTAGGATAATTTGTAGTTTCGGGTTCATTTATGTTTTCCTGCTAACGGACCTATAGCAGTAGCAGGTAGTCATGTTTGATAAGTGTAGGATATGCTGGTATTTTCTCCATGGATGCTGCTGATAATTGTCTAATTATTTTGCTTACAGCTCACAGGTTATTATAACTGTATATAATTTTCTAAAATCTACATTCAAGGGCCTGTACTGGCTACCCTCATCCTAAAGGGACAACAGCCATGAAATGCCTCCACAAAATCTTTATGTATAAATAATGGCAAAATTTATTAAAGTACGGCATTCAGAACTGCAGCGCACACAGATAAAATGTCTAGAAAAGCTCAATAGTTATTTATCTTTGGTTTTTCCTAGTCATTTACACTGTCATTTAATACGGTACATGACGAAATCACCATACTATAGCAAAAATGTATCTGTTTAACTGAGTACATGCAAGGATGAAGAGATTTTTTTTTAAAAAAATGCTGATTGTACATATTTAGCAGTTAATAATATATTCATTTTTAATCTATTGTGAAAATACAGTTTGTGGTTGTCTAGTGGTTTCAGCTTATGGATTTGTTGTCACATAAACCTGTAAAGGTGATCGACGGTCCTTATGTCACTGTCCGTCGTCCTCGACTGCTTCCACACAAAGAAGGATGACTGTATACTCATGATGGAATTTCTGGAGGTTTCAGAGCTAAGGTGGCCATTGGCTCTAATGTGCCAATGAAGCGTGAAGCCGCTGCGGACGACTGATTGGTCAGCTTCCTAAACCAGAGACTCGCAGGCTGTCTGTGGGGACAGGGAACAGATGGTCTGTATTTTACTGTGATTGCACTGTTATTTTAAGTACCAGTTCTAATCTCAGCAATGGCTTAAAGCTTCAGTGACATGTCAGTCAGTACTTTTCAATGCCTATCATTTGCCATGTACAAGTGCAAATGTGAACATATTGGCGATTTAGCTAATTTTTTTTTTTTTGCACAATTGTATAGCGTGATCTAAAAAATAAATACAATTATTTAAACCATTTAAGTGGAAATTTAAATAAACTAAATGTGCTTTCCTGATTTATTTTGGAAAGATGATCATCTGTACGACATCATTTATTGAGCAGTATTACTGTGTCTTGTTGCGTTCTCTTGCACTTTTACCCCTCATGTTTAACAAGCGGGGATTTTCTGCTCTCTGTGGAATTCCTTTCCCATGGTTCCATGTGGTTTCCAAAAATAAGACTTTTAAATTATGCTGAAGGAAGAGGCAATCATGAAACCATAGTGTTTATCCTCCTGGATGGTTTCTTCTGATTGAGGAGAAACACACATGCCCATGGCATGAGGTTAAAGGAACAGGGCAGAAGCGAAGGAAGAGATTGTGTTTAAAATTTCATACCACTGTTTTGAGTGTGATGGAGCTTCCGTTTATTGCTTTTCATGTAGAAAACCAAAATGACAGCGTGGCTACATTTCTGGGCATCATTACACTTTTAAAAATGCCACTCTCAAGCGTAATCCCTCCGTGGTGGTAATATAATTAGCAGTCAGGCGGAAATTTATTTTAAATTCCGAGAAGTACAGCGGTATCAGATGTGACAGCTGTGAAGTGCAGGGCCCATCACTGATTGTCCGGATGCATCGAGAACCTTAACCTTTGCGTCTTGTACATCAAGTACTTCATTGCTGCTTCCTGCTCAGATGGACTAATTCTGATTTAATCCTTGTTCATTGCACATTCTTCGAGTTTAACAGATCTGTGACCTGATACTTTCCTCATCTGCAGGAATTTCTCCACTTCACCTTCATTTCCCCTAATTTCTTACTGAAACACTATCTACCATATTGCCGCAATCGTTAATGTATTTATTGGAATAACTCATAATAACAACCTACAATAAGCTCTCTGACTTGTTCTCTTTACCGGCACCTTATGTCATGTGTTATGCTATCTAATACTAGTTAATTTGGTGCAACATACTGTAAATATTTTTTAACATTTTTTTGAAGGACAATTTAGACATTGTCTCAGTGTCGGCCCCACCCCAGAGATGTGTCACATGACTTCAAAAAGACACATGTTAGGCTAATTCCAACCCCCCCAGTGTGTGTGATCATCATTCTGGTAGGAAGATATTGGGTGGTACTGCAGGAACCTCCCTCCTCACTCAGCCGGTAACCACAGCCTTGCGATGCCGGTCAGACCTGTCAGCTTGTTGGGGCCAGAGGCAGGAAAAGTCTCAATTCATTTCCACTGGAATTTTTTAACAACATGAGAACCATGCGTGTGTGTAACAAACCGCTCAAGTCATCGGTTGTCATATGAAGGTATTTCCTTCAGGGCCAGTTTGGGTGTTTGGTTGTTATTCTTCCTAACGGTAAAATCAGGGACGTTGCTGCTCCTCCCGCTCCCCCCCATAGGATGCCCCAAATCTCTGTCAAAATCAGTAGGGTCACTTTTTTCCTAAGCATTTGTGAACATGCAGATTTATGCTATTTGATTTTGCGTCAGATTTCCAGAATGTCTCATAATACTATGGTATGAAGGTATATGGCATTTTGACACATATTACCAAAGGTCTGTATTCATTTGAGTCATTAATTTACAGAGCCATAGAGAATATACATTCTGAAAGGAATCTGAAAGTAGAGGAATGCTCACTGATGGTAAAGGTGAGCTGTCATCCCCCTTCCAGACAGGAAACACTGAAATGTTGCTGCAAAGTGATCTCTTAACCACCTTCATTACTGTGTCAGACTGTCAAACAGTTAATGTGCATGTTTAGGGCCTGCTAAGACGCATATGAATAATCTTCATGGAAGAAGCATTTCGACAGAGTACCACACAAGGGATTAATTTCTCCATAGCTAATAAGGCCTCATTTTGCATTAGCTGATCATATCCAGTACATACTGTCAGATGGTACTTGCATTGTGATAATTAGCTACTTAACAATGTTTTATGCTAAATGCACCCAGAGATTTACTAAATTCCTATTCCTCTTATGTCATTCCTGATAAAGCACGACCAATGCACTTCTGAAAAACCTTGTGTTCACTAAATCAGAGTAGTAAATACACATACCCAATGGGGAAAATAGGGTTACGGCAATGCGACTCCAAAACATAGCAGTAGTGTTTCTCCGTAAGACCATAACGTGTTGTGTTTTGTGCAGTGCTTTTCGCTCGGACTGAAAATCGCACAAATATAAATGCGATATCAAGCATCTCTCAGTTATTTAGGTTTAGCATTTCTCACTGCTTTAAGAGGAAGGCCTCTAACAGGTGACTAATGGATGTTTTTCACCAAATTCACACGAGGTTATACTAAATTACTGAGTATTATTACGGAATACTTTACTGGCGGATTATTAGAGGAAGATTCCTCGCAGGGGAAGAGCTGCCAGCCACTCCGTCATGAGCCCAGTCCGTGTGGCTGACGCTTGTTGATATCCTGTGATGTAGTAACACGGCAGGATGAGGCAGCCCTCCCACTCTGCAGCTCGCTCATTCTCATCCCCAGCCGCGCATCTCGCCCAAAGCGTGTTCTTTGGACACGGCCGCTCCCACAGTTTCATCTCCTGCCTTTTATTTCTTTATTTAAACACAAGTACATTTCTGGGAATTAGTCCAAGCAGTCTTTTTATTACCAGTTCACATCCTTATCCCCTTTGGTCCTCGGTGCAAAATGAAAGGATAGATAAGGTAATTAAGGTTAAAATGATGAAGCTTTATTTCACAAAGCCGCAAAGTTATTTAAACGCACACTGAACCACAGCCAGACTAAGATCCCTCTGCTGAAACCTGTTCAGGCCTATTAGTGGTTTTGGTTGGAAGTTCAAGAGAGCAACTTATACTTAAAAAAATAATCATTGCCAGCAAATTTACAGAAGTCTGCAGTACGGCGGCTCATTGGATCGCGGTGTTTCCTCACAGCTTCAAGGTTGGAGGTTTGACTCCTGACTCCGCGCTGTGTGGGTGGAGCTTGCATGTTCTTCCTGCATCATGGGGGTTTCCTGTCGCAGTCCAAAGACGTGCAGTTAGGCTAATTGGCATGTCTATGTTGCCTGCAGGGTGCGCCATGTGATGGGTTGGCATCCTGTCCATGGTGTACCCCTGCCTTGTGCCCTATGCTGCCTGGGATGGTTCCCAGATAGGATATGCATTTGGAAGATGGATGGGAATCTATGAGCTGGTTTTTATGGGTTGGGTTTTTCTCTCGGCGACCTACCTTTTAAGAAACCAAAGAGAACCACGGTTCCATTTTTCACGAGGTTCTGCAGTATGTATATAGTTATGCATATATTCCATAGTTAAGTACTGTCGATATTTATCAATAATTTTGTTTACAAATGACTTAATATATAAATGTATTTTTGATCCAGTATCATTCATTTCAGTTGTGTTGTTGGTTACAAATTAGACTAAACTAATGCACAGTCTATAAACCATCCTATATAAGGTATTTTGTCCAGTCAAAAACAATTCTGCATATTAAACAGTGCCTTAATTATCATGCATCTTTGTATAACTTGTATAATCACATAAACGTATGCAGTACTGTACAAAATCTCCCAATCTTGTCGTACTGTCATGTACAATGCCTATAAAGAACTGACTGAATGAATGAATGAATGAATGAATGAAGTCTTAGGCAGCCAAAGGATATTACGTTTAAAGCATTTCTTCTGTTCTCCAAGAAGATACTGATATCTTGTTGGATGGTTGGAGCATCTCTTGAGTTCCAAACCTCTCCTCAGGGGCACCCAGCCATTCCATGTGCATGTTAAATTTCACCATCAGATCACTTCATTAATTACCTTCCTTTGTTAAAAACCTGAATGTGGTATTGACTAGCCAGACACAGTGAGGTGTACTGGAAGATTGCTGCAGATACTGGGGTAATTTTAAGAGAGATGTTTAAACGGCTCATCTGACACACTTTGATGGACATAAAATCATAACTTTACACCAACATAAAGATCATTTAAGCATAATTTCATTTGGCTGCCTACGACTTCTGCACAGTACTGTATCTGCATTTTGTACTGAATGCTGATTGTAGATGGCCAGCGGTAGTAGGTTTAGAACATCAGTTAACAAAGAGATAAACAATAAGATATAGTGATGCAATAAGAATAGAGAAGAGCCTTCCGATCCTTGGCTGGAGCACACAGGAAGCAGTAGGCTTTGTTTTATCATCCTCCAGACTGTAACCAAAGCAAACAGGGAAGACGACACGTCGAAGTACTCAGCGCTCTAATACCAAAGAAAACAAAAAATCAGACAGTTTTTTTTTTTTTTCTCCGATGAAGGAGCAGGAAAGAGGGAATACAGATGAGTCAGATTACACTTGTGTGTGTATTTCACCACAGGTAGACGTTCCTCTGAAGCTAACTGATTATTTTTTTGTAAATGACTGCACACCAGGCATTCAGATATGGAGCTGTGGTAGACCTTAGCAAGAAATGCTAATGCATTCAGTTTTGTACGTTGACTTGCAGATATATCAAATGAATAAACAAATAAATGAATAAATAAATAAATATATCAAATAAACAAAGCTGAAGTATTTGGGTATACTATACCTAAACATATTTCTTTTCAATATTTTATATTACTTTGTAAACAAGAGAATTGTAAGAAAATATAAAAGCGTTTATTGGAAGTATTTTTTTAGTGTGGGCGCTGAAGCCATCTTTACTAGTTTCTGTAAAGCTGGTAACATAAAGCACAAAAGGAGCCACATGAGCCTGCAGTGACTCAACATCTGCTTGCCATCAGACCCCTGTAATATGAGTGCCCATGCATTGCACATTTCTGCATATTTCACCCTATAGAAACGAGGACGTTCTCATTGAGCCCATCGGTTTGATAATTCACTTTATTGGCTTTTGTTGCGCGTTCTTTTCCCCCCGCACAGCATTGGATTTACCCCGAATTACTCTGCTCCGGGACTGTGTGGCCGAGGGTCAGGTAATCAATGAGGCCCACGCTTTTCATTTCCCATGGACCTTTTTATTTCCAGGGTCATTATATGATATTAAGTCTCAAATTTTACGCTGTTTGTTATTCAGGGAGGAGATCTTTCCTTATCTTGTGCTAAATGATGAGGGGAAACCCCATGATGAGACAGTCATCGAGAAGGAAGTCAGGTTCGTTCGGGCGGGTTACATCGTGGATTGGCTGATGCATTCCTTTGGAGTGCTGTACAGTTTGATTCTTTCCAGGGCACATCAAAGGCATTCTTTGTATTGTTACACAAGTCCTGTGTTCTGTGAGAGCTCTGTTATCAGCACCATCCGATTAGGCTTGCTTCGCACACCTGAAAATGCCCTCACCAGAATGCATCAGCCTGTGGGTAGTTAGAAAACTTATAAATAGTACATCATGACCCCTCGTCCAGTACAGGATCATAGTTTATAACATTGTAATTAATTATTTTTTAGTTTTGCTGATGCATTTCCAGAGGAAAATCCTCCTCACCACTTTGGGCTGCTGTATGAAGTACAACTGTAGATGCAAAAATGCTACAATCCCTTTAAGGCTCCTAAAACACTGCGTTGATATGGATATAGTTCGATGTCCCCACACAGAAATGGGCTCATATTTATTTATAGTGGGAATTTTCAGGGGGGGAGGGGGGTGAGAGCGGTTGTATGTTATGAGTTAGCTCACAAATCTGTGTGGAAACTGTGAGATTTACTGAAGCGTATAGAGAGGTTAGCCTAGCGGGAGAGCTGTGATACTTTGCAGGTCTGCTTTTATAAGAAGGACAGTGGGTCGGGAGGGCGAGAGCGCCCCGGGCTGTAGCCAAGACTCCGCCCTATGCCCCCTGCCCCACCAGGGAAGACGGCTCGGTGCTCACGTCTTTGCCAGCGTCCGTGTGTGCGGCGCGTGAGAGTCTCTGCTCACCTGCACGCCGCTTGCAACGCTTGTCTGATGGCACTCATGCCCTCAAGAAGTTTCCTTTGGTGCCTGTTCAGATTTGTCAATAACGTCAAAAGTGTTGGACAGGATGAGTGAAGCGATACCCCGCATTACCCGAAATTACGTACACGTGAGAGAGACTCATGTTCCCCGGTTTTTTTTAATTTTTTTGGAACGCGTTTCATTCACCGACATGAATCAAACGCTTTCAGTCTGACTCAGGTGCACAGAATGTCCTCATGTTTTGGAAATGTGTCGGCTGTCAGCGGGTCAAACACTGGAGCATCCATGACATTGCCCACCTGTATAATCGCTACATACGTTGGGTGTGGGTCTACTTTTCACCACCTTGTTATTTGACTTGGGCCTTACCAGAAGTGGGGGGGAGGGGGATTGGTGTCTGTGTTTCATTGCCTCAGCTACTACCTTTGAATCGGTGAACGTCAGGTAGCTAAATCCCAGGCCAGGATCCCTGGTTGTTGGTGCTGCAGTACTGTGCCCTGTTAACTCTTTGTGTGCCAGATTGTGTGCATCCTGTTTGATGGCATTTGTTAGGTGCTATCAGTTATTATGTTACCATAAGGTACACCCTGAAGCTCATTTTTCACCATTTGTTGTGAGTTGTGTGTTTGCAAGTGTGGGAAAAATGTGAATTATTCTGTCACTGTTAAAACGCTACTATCATTCTGCATGTTATTTTGGGTTTTTTTTAACAGTTGCGTAATAAGTTCATAATTCACTGCCAATGGCAGAAAAATGGTCTATCTAGCTTATTATGCAACAGGCACCCAAAATCATCCTGCGTTTCAGTGATTCTATAAATACAATCTGGTATCCCATGAAGATCTCGCTGCAGTGCCATCAGTGTTTTTCCAAAAATACGACGAAACTGAATTATTTTGTGCTTAGTAGGCTTTTTGCATATTACTCCAAGCATGACTCTCTCTCTCCAAGTAACCAAAGAATCTCACCTCTCCCCTGAATCGGGACTTGTTGGAGTTAGTCTGTTCCTGCAAGAGTATTGATAGATACATTCTTGAGTGACAGTTGGCACAATTAATATGCCACAACCTTCCTACTGCAGGGTGCACGGATGGTGTTTTGGAGTGGTGCTGGATAAACAAAATGCAAATGAATCTGATTAAAATGATGCATTTTCTTTGATAAAGAATGCCCCATCAAATTAGCTGTGCAGTATTTCCTGTTTACATTTTGCTTGAAGATTTTGCACTAGTAAACATTTAGATGCATGTATGTTTTATCCCAAGTCCTGGAGGCTCAGATAAATGTTCTTATAAAGCTTCTTCACAAGGTTCTTCACCTTTTTGATGACATATAGTTTATTTGGAAGTTATTAATAGAAAATGAATCATTGCATCAATACTCTAATTCTGTTTTCAGTGTTTACCTTATATTTTTACATTTTCATTAAAATGACAATGTAACATGGTGCATCCTGTTTTATTTTGAATATTCAGAGTTAATTGGTGCAAGATGCCCTTAAATATAGACCTTGGGAACCATAGAAAATTGACATGCTCGCATAAATTTTGCGTTCTCGCCTTTTTTTGCTCCGATTAAAGTAGAATGTTCTGCGCAGGGTCACATTTTACATCAGATCAGCCCTGTGGTGCGTAGCTGGGACGTAATAAAATCGCCAAATAGTTTCTTAGCACTGAATGTGAAGTAAATTGCCAGATGTGAATAAATCTAGAGGACGAGTAGCTTTCTGTGTGAAGAAGCCCTGAATGCATAATGTCCTGTAGGTCTGGTGGCTCACAAATGCTAAATATGTGATTGAATAGGTAGGATTCAAAAACTCATCAAAATGAATTTGAGGATTTGCGCGAATTTCTAAATGATGAATGAATTCCTAATTTTAAATCCTTATTTAAAATATTATAATTAAGGGCATCCCTTATAAAAATATTATAATTATATGAAAATATTATAATTCACTTTTTGCTTTTTTTGTTAAAGAGAAAGTTTTGTTAAAAAAAGGTTGTGGTGTATAAAATTATGCTTTAAAATATGCTTCCTCTTCATAATATTATGTGTTGCAAAACACACCCTAAGGAGTTTGGACCTAAAGATCAGCTTAAGCAAGCTCCCCCTCATTTGTTCAAGGGCCAGATACCTGTTAGCTTTTATCCAGTTTGGATTATGCCATTTATCCAGTGAAAAGCTCAACAACAATGAAAGGTTTTGGGCTAGAGTAAAATCCAGCTGGCACTGTGAGTCTCCAGGCCATTTATTAATAAACCAAGGTTTGGGTTTTCTAGAAGGAATTTATGACATGTGAAAAAAAATCTCCCCATATTACAATGTATTCTATCTTGTAGTGTTATGGCACCGGGTGGCTGAAATTTTAATATGAAAAAAAAAAACATTCATTCATTAATAAATTAAATATAAAATGCATGAGATATAATGCAATATAAATGTATTTTAAAAAGATATAATATTAATGATTTTTTAAAGGTTGAACATGATTCCACTGTCCTAGTCTGTCCGGAAATTTCTGCTTTAGTGAAAATGTTTTCAGGTGAACAATAAATTAAATTACAAAAATTTTAAGACGGAATCCTGATTCGGTCTGTTAGAATCAAAACAGCATACACAATAAATCCATTGGCTGGGAAGATGATTATCTCCCTATGATTCAAAGGTGTGGAATGACCTTATGATAACTGAGCATTCGTCATGATCCACTCCAGTACAGGTATGAATTCAGGCCTCAGTGGCCTTAGTCTGCCCCCTGGTGGTGAAAGGACTCAGTTTTATTACCACTGATTTGTTCTCCACAAAGTCTGAGCTGTTTATACCTTCGGTATTAATGGATTTTTTTTAATTCACATTATCGTTTTTGTAAACATTAAAAAGCTGAACTCCATATATGAAAAGTTGGGCAAAACTTGCAGATATAAAACAATAGTCTGAATGATTAGTTCTGACTTAATGGTTAAAAAAATTAAGTTAGACTGCTAGCTAGTGTATGATACCCAGGTAAATTAAAAACAACAATTCATAAAATAGCAAATAAAGCAACTGAAGCAATTATTACCGCAGTTTAATCTGCAGTTATTTCCACACCATATGGCCCATGTAAAATGTGAAATGCTGCTCCACTGAACAGAAGTTTTATACTGCGGTAGACTAGAGGTTCTTCAAAATATATAAAAGTAAAATAATTCGGGAACACTTTACTCAAGGGGGCACAACGAATGTAGTAGATCTCTCTAACTTAATGTATTTATTAACCAGAAACTGCCAGTCAAGCAGTTACTATTTTTGTTCATGGTTTGTACTTGAGTAGTAACTGAGCTATATAAATTACTAAGTTACTTGTGCCCCCTCAATAAAGTATTACCAATCATCTTTTTCTCTAAAACAGTTCATAATTTGCAGACCATGTTTCTGACTCAAGGTTATGTCTGGTGAGAGTAATTATTATTTTAGCATTAAAAACTATTTTAGGCAGCATTTAAAAATGAATGGCCTTTAAGGGGAGCCCAGAGCTGGCATCTCTGTGTAGCGGCTGCCCCCGGGTGACTGGATGTCAGATGCTCTTATGAAGAGTAATGGTATGTGGTGACACTTAATGAGGGCTAGTGCGATGCACTGCCTGGCTGATCAAGATGAAGGCCGGCAGGATCCCCATCGCTGCATTTTCACACTTTTTTCACATTTGTACCATTGATGGCGTGTTTACAGGGAAGCTGAATCGTAGTGAAAACCAGGAACGTTGAAAAGCATCGTGTTCAGATAAAAGGGATTGTCAGAAAAGAGCGTTTTAAATAAAATATAACGTGGATTGCTTGAAATTGTCTTAAGACATGCACGCACATTCAAATTCAATCTCACACAGACACAAATACACGCACGAGATGCAATCTTTAAAAACTCCGACATGTTTTGCTAATTTAATATGATGTTTATTGAATTGTTCTTTATATACTAATTGTAATCCATTGATTGATCCATCCATCCATATTCTAACTGCTTATCTTGGTCACTGTCATACACTACGGGAAATAGAGACACCATTCAGCCTACTGTAGCTGTTCGTATTTGGACTGTGGGAGGAGACTGGAGTAAGCATGCATGACACAGGAAGAACATGCAAACTCCACACACACACACAGGCCTGTATTTATATCTCTGTGGGGACTCTCCATTCATTTCTATGGGAAAAACCCTATTCCCAACAATGACACCCTTAACCCCTACCCAGCCCTAACCTTAACCATAAATAACCAAACAAAATACAAGTCTTTTGGCATTTTTAGTTTTTGGATTGCCGTCAAAGATTTTTATAATTGAATTTCCCTTTGTGGGGACTGAGAAAATGGTCCCCACATCATCAAAATAACAGGTTTGTATCACATGATACAGCTTATGAGATAAAATAAAAATGTTGACATTTTTAGTTTTTTATTGCAGTCAATAAAAATAAATTTTAGTTTTTCCTTGTGGGGACCCATGTAATATACAGTATGCATAACCCCCCCCCCCCCGCCACACA
>JAODLC010000044.1:31336916-31350289 GCA_026781145.1 Hippopotamyrus pictus | reverse complement strand
TGTGGGGGGGGGGGGGGTCCAGGTATACAAAAAATGCAAAAACTCTTGTATTTTGTTTGGTTACTTACAGTATGGTTATGGTTAGGGTTGGCTAGGGATTAAGGTTGTCATAGTTTGTTAGCATTAGCATTTTTCCCTTAGAAATGAATGAGTGGTCCCCAAAAAGATATGATTATATGACTGTGTGCGTGCATGTGTGTGTGTATGTGTGTGTGAGAAGCCTTGTCCTTAGCCCTCGGAAGGGTTGCAGGTGCTGGGCTGAGAGAGACGGCACTAAAGAGCCTCTGAGTTTTTACCCCCTTCTCAGGGGATCGTTTTACCCTACATGCTCGCAAGTGATGCATGAATCCGGCTGCGTGCTGCATGCAAAACAGCAGTCAGCCTCACATCCCTGCCGCTCCCAGCTGTCAGAGGAACCTTTCCCATGGTTCCCCTTCTTTAAGGGATTAATTGCTCTTATTTTCCACCTCAGATGGCACCTGGCAATCCAGATGTAGAGCTTCACAGTGGATGCAGACACAGTTGTTTTATGGAATCCCTTTGCAGCAGTGTTTGCAAGGCCGGATTCAGCAAAGTGATGCATGAGGTCATTCTCATACACAACAAATGAATTACTGTAATCAAGTTAAATGTAAGTATCATGTGTATGAGTAAATGCACTGGAAAAAAATTGCTTGATAATGGTAAAATTGATTTCAGATTTGATTTTTTTTTTTACATACTTGAATATCCACAATGCTAGACTCACTGCCACAAGCACTATATTTGCATAATAAAAATTATTGGAAGTCTTCTCTTACTTTAATCGATTCCTGTAATGTCAAAGCACTATCACAGTGACATCATCTAATCGAGTCATACACTTACCTGGGCCTCGAGGTCTCAAACTGGGCTTAGTGACTCCTCTCCTGTTGTAGGTCTGATCTGGAATTTTGCTTAAAAGACTTTTCCCCCTAAATGCATTATGATCCTTGCTGTCCTGAGAGGGGCCGGGGGGGGCGTAAATATCAGCTGTTTCCTTCGTTGCCTGGCCATGTTTTGTGAAGTCAGCGCTGCGGTTGGTTACATATAATATCCTGAACTCCACCATCTTGCTTTCTGTAAGTTGAGGTCCATCTGTAACGGGCGTTAGATTGCCTCGTGGTCCACCGTGACGCTTGTGTTCATGGTGGAAGCTTTGGCTAAGAAGCTTGTTGCTGTTCTGCTGGTGGTCATCTGCTCAGATGTTTCATTGTACGTGTCTGTGCCAAGACCATAAAGGCGTCTGAAAGATATGAGCAGGCACAACAGGGCGACCCGCCTCATGCTTCATTCCAGGCTTAGCTTCACCATGAGACGACGGACGCTAGAAGTTGTAATGTTCCTTATTTTAAATACACATGAGCATTTTGACTGAACTGAAAGTATCAGGGGATGTGACACATTAGGAAGTGCTGGAGAATCTGCTTCCTGTTTCAAAGGTGTCACTTCAACACCTTTGAATGAGGGCTTATGGAGTTGGCATTAATGGAACAGTGATATTACTTGTGAAAAACATTAGTGAAGTCAGGACATATGGTTCCTATTTATTTCCTGACTAGCAGTTTCAGAAGTTATAGTTTTCTGTTTTGAGGTCCAGATGTTCCAGGTTCATGGTGACCCCAACAAGGCCCAGGACCATAGGCGGAGTTTGATGTTTCCACTCGGGGGTGGGGTGGCAAAAAATGTGTCTTGTCTATGCCTTGTGCTTAGGCATGTATTTTATGCACACATAGCTTATTATTTTGTCTGGCTATTGGGTACCAACAAACTACTTATGCAAAGGTGCAAAGCGCCAGCAGAAAACATGCCAAATAGCTGCAATTTCGACTAAGGTAACAAGGGGGGCACTGCCCCTCCTGTGACCCCCCCCCCCCCATGCCCAGGATTGCTTTGAAAGGCCAGAAGAACATGTCACAGTGTAGGGGCATGAATGTAGCAGAAAATGCTGGAGCTTCTTCTCACACTCACTCTGTGGAAGCCATTTAATTTCCAGTCAGTGAGTGTTCATGTGAATGTTTAGGGGGAAAATGAAGTATGTTTGACGAAGGTATACAAAGCTGCTGAGATCAGCATGTACACAAATATCTGCTTCCATCCAGATGCAAAAGTATTGGCAAAGGGAGCTATAGTCATAGAGGAGAATGCATCAGAGAAGTCCACAGAGCTGCAGGCTACAGATGGAAGAACAGAAATGTTCTTGGCTTGACATTTTCATTGACAAACACTCCACCAGCCAAATGCAGTACGAAGGTGAAACTACCAACATAAAGTCGAGAGTAATTGTATATTTTTAGAATTACAGAATTATGAGATATTTCCAAATAAATTGTAATAAATAACAAAGCTGTCAGATAGCTAGAGGCAGTGAAGTGCGTTTAGGGAGCCAACAAGTATAGTTCTGGTCCAGGTTCTCCAACTAGTGTTACCGAAAATGATTTTCTGTTGCCTAGCAACTACTTGTTATTTATTCTGCTGGAGAACTATGCAGAACAATAGTGGGTCATAAATATATTCATTGGAATATTTTTAAATGAAAATATGTTCCATATTATTACAAAATGCAGTAATTGATCTATAAAATGATGAGGACCAATGAAATATTTATGATGTTATAGTGTGATCTCTCACACCAAATTGCTTTAGTGTATGAGATTTGCTTTCATAACATTTAATATTCATTTCTATCAGCAAATCCCTATTCCCAACAATGACAACCTTAACCCCTACCCAGCCCTAACCTTAACCGTAAGTAACCAAACAAGATACAAGTCTTTTGGCATTTTTAGTTTTTGGATTGCCGTCACAGATTTTTATAATTGAATTTCCCTTTGTGGGGACTGAGAACATGGTCCCCACATCATCAAAATGTGACACACACACACCCACCAAAAGCTTAGCATTGAACAATCTGTCGTCACTTTGGTGAAGATCCATAAAGGACCAGGCAGGACCAAGCTGCTCTTATTATTATTATTTGAAAACTCTAATAATGTTGATTTGGTCCATAAAAATGAAGCCTTGCATATGGGTAAACAGATGTGCATAGCCGTCCTGAAGGCAAGCAAAATGGGTCGATAGAATTACAGAAGCTGGGGCGGCGCCTAATCAGTCCTACTGCCCCCGCATGTCTCTGCAGGAGACCCAGCTGGTCCTCTTCTTCCAGCTGTTGTCTCATTAGCAAGAGGACAGCCAGCTGTGTCTCATTTGCACGGGCCTGGATGGTGGATTCTATGAGCAAAGAACAGAAATCCAGACCAACCCACGACTCATCCCTAAAATGCACGATATCTACTAAATAAATAAACTCATACGCACATAAATTATTAAGTTAGATAATTAGCACATTATTCTATTTGACACCAGTAATGTTACTATTTTTGGATAGTGCTGCTTTTTTCACTGCGTGCATCATCTCGCCTCACCTACAGGGGGCGCTTATGTGCTGGGATGCATAGTGTAGTGCTGCGTCATTCATATGGAATTTGCATGTCTTCCTCATGCGTCTGTCAGGTGCCCATAGTGTATGTGTCTGTGCATGTGTCACCTGGGAGGGACTGTGCTTGCACTGTGTTGGAGTGGCATCCCATCCAAGGTGCACCCCAGCCTTGTCCCCTTTACTGCTTGTAATAGGGTCCAGGACCTTCATGCTACCCAACCAGAATAAGCAGATGGAAAATAGAAGGACAATAAAATAATCAGACCATGTCATAGCATTAAACATTACATGAGCCAATTTACGGAGAGAATGCAACCAGCATTGCTAATGATGATAAGTATAATATTAGTGTAAAAAATAGCAAATTGCTAATATAAGTAAGCCTTATTTGAATAGCAAACTGCTAATATAAGAAAGCCTTATTTTTAAGAAAATCAATAACATTAAGCTATTTTAGAAATGCAGCTCATTCAAGGCATTGCAATCACTGTCAAAATGATAAAGTGAATCTGAAATATGTGCCCCATCCTGCATTTCAGCATCGTGCTCCTGCCTGAAACACCTCTCTCTCACCTCCTCCAAACTGGCAGCTGGTGCCAAAGGAGAGCCGCTTCATGCCATCATTGTCATTGCTGGTACCCTGCAGTCAGCTGTTTGGTGTTAAAAAAAAAAAACTGCCTTCGTTTTGTTTCTGTTAAACCACTACAATGTGGACGCTGCATTCTTGGTTACTATTATGCATCGTAAAGCAATAATGACAAGAGAAATGTATTTGATGTCCATGTATCCCTATCCATATTTATGTTTATTTATTTTTATATACTTATTTTTCTTCTGTCTTCTCTTCAGTCTATAGATATTAAAACTTCAGACAATGTAAAGAATCATTCGACCAATACACCCTAGCTACACAGTTGTTTGGTTATATGCATAGCTATGCACAGCTACAGAGTGTTTAACCTTAACTTCCTTCTAGGAATTTTACTGAATCCGGTAAAGAAACACAAGGAATATCTGCAGAAGAATGTCTGTACAGAGACTGAATCAACATTGGAGATATAACAGGCAGGAAGTATTATATGTGTTTATTTAGCAGTTGTTACAATGTTAAAATAAAGACCCCTGCCTTTTAAAAGGCGTCATGCTTTTTTTGCTTTATGTCCACCCATTCATTTGATAATATACGAGATTAAAAACATAAAACACACAGCACTAACATTTTCTGCCAATATGCATATAGATATCTAAATAAAAAATGAATTCCCGAATGCCAATGCCAATACCGATTTCTCTAAATGACAGTCTACATTCACTGGAGACAATTAGCTAATAATTTATTTAATAGCTATTATGAGGCCTATTTAGGGTATAATCACCATAGGACCGTCAACAATGAGTTAACTGTGAAGTGAGCAACAGCCTTATATTCCATCTCACGTATTATTCGAAGAGTACAGATGGCATAGCGTGTTTTTGGCGTGTGGGGGAAGGTGGCGATCAGACCGATCGTTCTGGTTGTAGCCGTCACTGCTGACTCAGTGACAAACCGTGGAGAGACTAACATGCATAGCTTGGAATGGAGAGGTATCAGTTCAGTCAAAGCTTACTGACTGAATATTTTATGAGAAGGTGTAAGGCTTGCTGTGGGAACTCTGTGCTTTTGGGCCAAGCCTTATAATCCTTTCAAAATGCACATGGTGACTTCAGATATATATATATAAAAAATAACGTAACACATAATCAGACACAAGAAAATGCTAATGCACCTTCATTTACTCAGATGTGTGCATAAGGCTTTCATTATTGAAATTTTCCACTTGGTATAGCACAGAGGAGACAGGAAAAACTAATTAGAAAAACATAATAATGAGAATTTGAATATTGTAAGGAAATAGTTCTGAATAAGAGTCCTGATTGTATTATTCATAATACTTGGATTTTGTTAGAAAACTTTTATATGAAATTCTGCCATGATATATGCAAATTTTCTAAACCTTTGGGGGGGGGGGAGACTTGCATCATTGTAACTGTTATAATCAATTATTTATAGTATCATTGTGCCCCGTGGTAAGCCTCAGGTTTGTTATGACTGTACTGTTAAGCAGCATGTAAGATGAAGAAATGAATGGAACTTATGTATGGAGAAAAAAACATTATTGGCATTTTTTTGCTTATGGTGAGGACGTATGTGTTTTCAAGCACCATTCATTCCAAACATCATTCACAACAAGCTTTCCGCAATGAGGGTCAGTGAGGGCTGCTTTTTGGCATTACTTTAAACAAAGTAAATAATAACAAACAGATCATAGGCAGTGCATGTAGAAATGTGGACTCACTTGTGTAAACCTCGATATAGGCTCTAAAAACAACAAAAAAAGACATTGCCACGGGTTAACCCACTACGTTTGAATGAAAATAGCATTCTAAAATAAGATACAATACGCCATTTTACACTGAGGTGAAGTTCGTGATTTAAGATTGGTGTAATTTGGATTCGTGGTCCACAATTACCCACTGCAATAAATAATAAATGATTCTAATAAGACCTTGTCCTTTGTGAAAACACACAAACCCCCACAAATATTTTCTTACAGCTGTTTTGGTTTGCAAACAATGCTTAAGAATTGCTTTCATTGGTATTTTTATATGAGATTTGTACAAATTTGGTGTAAAATTGTTAAATTGAAGGCAAGTGGTACGCAATCGGTAGGAGCGCATTTTATTCAGTGGGCGTGGCAGGCGGAGAGGATGACGCGACGAATCGCGCAGGTCTGGCGTGCACGCGGTGATGCAGCCCAGCTCCTTGACCTGCTCCAGCATCAGCACCACGCGCTGACTCACGAGCTCAGCCTCTGTTCTGCACGCGCAACCTGGACGCACTTTACAGCTTTTCGGATTTACATACATTTGCAGTGAGTTCGTCGATTCTGGAAGAGAAGAGAAAACCAGGGAGGCTAACAGGTGTGTGCAAATGCTCTACAGGTTTTAAAATTCTCTAAGGTCACAGAGATCCTACTTGAACGCATATAACTTTTATAGTTTAGATATTAAACCGTTCTTAGCATAACATACTGAATTTTGCATCTGTTTTATATTTTGCGTTTGCTGACATTCGTGCAGTATGAATATTTGTGCAATTGCTATTTTATTTTTATTGATAAAATGGTGCGTTTACCTAATCTAACTCGTTTCTTGGCTAACAGGTGTTTGTATACGGTACCCAGCGAGATTAATCGTCAGCTGTAAATATATTTTTCTTGTTAGATGCATTCGGGATATGTAGTGTAACCCTGCCCAAATTTGGCCAGCTGTAACTCTTGCAGAACATAACGATGATTATAACGGCTCTTGTAACAGCAAGCGAACATTCTTCGCAGAAATTACCGATCAATTTGTACCAACATGGACGCGCTAATGAAAGGGTTCTCGAAAGCAAAGGACGGGGTTGTGGCGGCCGCAGAAAAGACGAAACAGGGAGTGAGTGAGGCAGCCGAGAAGACAAAAGAAGGGGTAATTCTTGTGGGTAGGTTCTTAATTGTCCTATTTGTTATTTACCCAACTATTGCTATCGGATATCAGCCATATTACTAAACACTGAAAAAAATATTTAAAATATTGGTCGATACCTGTTCCACAATATTCCGTTGCCTTGATTAAATAGAAAGCAAATTGGCCACTTTAAATCATTATTTCGCTTCTCTTGAGCCGGATTCATTACAGATTCAAGCCCCACGCCGAGAGATCCTAATGTTAATTTCTCATATTTATTGATAAACTGTACTTGAATGGCCAATAATCTTTCATCTTTCCTTAATTCTTAATTTTCTTTTTATTAATATAGGCACCAAAACAAAGGATGGAGTTTCATCAGGTAAACACGTTATTAGTGCATATTTGTATATCCATTCATCCATTGTCATACCACTTGTGTGATATATATATATATATATATATATATATATATATATATACACACACACACATTGCAACACTGCACTGGATAGTATGGAAGGTGGATGGATTACACACAGGTATTAATATGATAGTACATTTTGGATTTGCATACTAGGAAGCCATTTGTCCATTTATGTACCACAGGAAATAACAGAAAGCATACTTTTAAAAGGCTGTAATTCTGGAATTTTCTCTGCTGCAAACAGCATTTTTCAGAATCAATCAAAATAAATAATGCACAAAATTGAGTTTGCATTAAAATATGTCATGAATGTGGTAGCACTGGAATTAGCTAGGTGAATTAAAATTCTCTATGAGCTAAACGGCCTATGATCGGGGTCGGTGGTGGGTGTTCCCCAGGAGACGGCTTACAGACAGAAACAGGCCTTGCTGGCCTGGAGCACATGCGTGCATCACGCCGGTGAGTCAGTCATTCATGGCCACCCCTGTCTGAAGGTGAGCCTGCTGTCTGTGTTTGACGGGGGTTTTGAATTCCCGATTAGCAGGCGGCAGACATTTAAGACGGCCAAAGTCAGGGAATAGCTTTTCGAGGGGGGGGGGCGTGGCCTCGTTGCCGGGAACGGCTTCCCGGAGGTGTAACTGAGTTGCGGTGGGCCGTCTTGTTAATGAACACGGGATCCCAAGGACAAAGAGGCGGCCCCTTCTCCCAGGCTGCGCCGTAGACATCCTTAGGTGTGCAGAAGTGCTTCCTGTGATTACCTTGAGCTGTCGGCACCATGGTGCGATGTCTCAGTTAAAACTGCCAGAAGCACTAAATCAGCTGTTTTATTCTTATTTTAATTCCCGCTGTGCAACTGGCACACGTGCTCAGGTGCATAACTGAGGTGTGCAAGTCCCTGCTTTCCAGTTTTTATGACAACTATGATCAATCTGCAAAATATCTGTTTTATTTTTAAATTCAGTTCATTATAGCCTTTGCTTATTGGTATTGAATTCCATATTTCCTCATTGAAATTCGTTCATTGTCCAAAAAAAAATTATTTGAAAAAACAGTTAGGATCTGAGGCTGAGCAAGACCAAACAGTCTTTGCGGACTTCAAGGGCAAGTGTCTGGCACCGTGATCTAAGCAAACACGATTATGCTTTACTTCCACGAGAATGAGCTGGACTGAGAACCTGTATAGACAAGGCCATCAAATCCAGAGTATGAGAGAATAGGAGAGCTCTATGCAGGTATTTATCAGAATAACTCTAGAACTGTATCTACCAAAATGAGCACCTCCAAGATCATCCTATAACTCACCTTATTTTTAACACCACAAGGTGTAAAAACATTTAGTTTGGATGCTAATTTTTTATTCTTTCATTCTCCACACTTGTACATGTAAACATTTAAATATGGCATAATAATCATCACACATGACATTTTTGAACGCCTGTTTATAATCCAGTGTGACCTTCATTCATTGATTTCTCTATATTAAAAAACACTGGAATTATATCACTATTTGCAATTTGTCGCTGTCCCTCATACTGTTTGTATACGCCATTAATAAGACAAATTGTTGTGTTTGTCAAATAAAACAACTTCATGGATTGGATATACAGCAGCGACGCCTCTTTCAGCATGCAATCTCCAGGGAGACCGATTTTAATAATACACTGACCTCGTTCAGTTGATTTTGCTACCAGATATTGATTTTGTCATAGTCATAAATCTTCTTTACATCCATGAAAGGTGTGCAAGCTTGCCATATACTTACTTCAGATCCGTTTAGAATCCTTTAAGGCCTCTAGCATTTAGGGTGTGTTTCTTCCTCTGAATGACAGTGAAACCGTTTTTTTTTCCTTCACCAGCAAACACCTGACTTGTTATGTATGCTGTGTGTTGATCCTCGACAGTTGCAGAGAAGACTGCGACCCATGTGTCGCAGGTGGGCGGGGCAGTAGTGACCGGAGTGACTGCTGTTGCCCATAAGACCGTGGAAGGAGCTGGTAACATTGCTGCTGCTACTGGCTTAGTGAAAAAGGAGGTAGACAAGCAGGTGAGGTGGAAACTTCATACCAGCATATCTTATATTGAAACAGACAAACTGAATACTGCCATTTGGTCATTTTTCAATACGATATGTGGTCTCCTTTTCATAACTTTTTATTATAGAATATATTGCATTATTGTTATATTTTGATTGTTAATATCGAAAATCATGACTCACAGTTTGCTGCACTGTATTCCATGATTACAAAGGTACTGTAGTAGACAAATTGGTGGGCAGTAGACAAAATATTACCACACCACTATACTCTATGTAGTGGCTATACAACATTAGTTCCTTTACAAATATGGATATTTGCATTGTACCAACAACCATTATGTGAGCACGGAAATGAAAAGCAGTCAAATCCTTCACGTTGTCAATTGTTGGCACAGACCAAGCAAAACATCCCCTGCGTGAGAGGATGCAGAGCATCAGTAATCCTACTGATCCTCACAGCCAATAAGATCGCTGCGTGTGTGTCTGTGTGCATGCGTACACCTGCGACGGAGAGGATGTTGACTGCCCGCTTCGTGCGTCACCGCCCTTTTCCACGCGACGTCCAGCAGGGGTCGTGAGCATGGAGCAGTGACTGTTGCTGGAGTTGTCCTACTGACATGTTGACAGAAACAGATGGGCTCTGTGCTGAATCTCCACAGCATCCTCAGCCCCTGCTGCCTCACGTTGGACCGCGGTGCACATCTTCACCATATTAACGATGCTTGTTAGGGCACATAGGCGCTGTAAGATCTGGCTGCTTGTGCTTACAGTTTACACATGGAATCATTGCTTCTAAATTCTTAATACAAAGTTCTATTAGATCTATAAACCTCTGCAAGTTCTATAAACCTCTGCAAGAGGTTTCAGACTGTTTAGACAAGAGTCCAGTGACGTAAATGTTGGTACTAGCTACATAGAACAAGAGCCTCCGAAGGGTAGTTGGGTTTGTCCAGCCATTTTTAAAATGTTGTTTTTCAGTATTTACTATGACTTATTTACTTATGAATAATTCATTATTTAAAAATCAGCTTCCAAGCTGCTAGGAAACAGATGATAAGCTATGATATGCTAAGCTCCTCGGATTCACACCACTGTCACCCCACCCTTTCTTCATGCTTTGAATCAATTTCACAGACGTGCAGGGGGGCACGACACCGATTGAAGCTTAACACCTGCCCCCCCATCAGCAATAACCAGCAGCTTGCAACCTAACAGATCAACAAAGCCACCTTATACGTCAGCGAGCTGAGAACCTCGGGCTGAGTTAGATCCTCGTGACCTTGAAGTTAAGATGTCAGTCATGTTTTATCACCAGGGCTCGAACCACAGGCTGATCATTAGGAAGCTTTAGCCAACTGAGTAATTGAGTCCTTCACCTTTGAACTCTTTGAAAGCCATTTCAAAAATTGGTAAAAGGCTATTGGCTTTGAAAATAGTACACTGAACTTTTCTTAACAGTGAAGGATACACTCAATGATAAGTATACAGTACTAATTACTTTTAATAATCATCATTCAGCTTCTATCATTTAGACCATTATCATGAAGTGGTGCTGAAGTGGTTGTTTTAGTCAGATTAATATAGAGCCTAACCACATTACAAAAATAAGTGAAAAACTGACAATCAACAATATGTATATTATCATTTTAATGAATTGACCTTTTATAGGATTTCTGTAGAATCAACCACTTGGCCGTCTCTTATAGGACCTCTGAAATCGGCCACCTGTCCGTATTTTATAGGACCTCTGAAATCGGCCAGTTGTCCATATCTTGTAAGACCTCTGAAATCGGCCACTAGTCCATATTTTATAGGACCTCTGAAATCGGCCAGTTGTCCATATCTTGTAAGACTTCTGAAATCGGCCACTTGTCCGTATTTTATAGGACCTCTGAAATCGGCCACTTGTCTGTCTCTTATAGGACCTCTGAAATCGGCCACTTGTCTGTCTCTTATAGGACCTCTGAAATCGGCCACGTCCGTATTTTATAGGACCTCTGAAATCGGCCAGTTGTCTGTCTCTTATAGGACCTCTGAAATCAGCCACTTGTCCATATCTTGTAAGACCTCTGAAATCAGCCACTTGTCTGTCTCTTATACGACTTCTGAAATCGGCCACATGTCTGTATTTTATAGGACCTCTGAAATCGGCCAGTTGTCCGTATCATGGAAGACCTCTGAAATCGGTCACTTGTCTCTCTTATAGGACCTCTGAAATCGGCCACTTGTCCATATCTTGTAAGACCTCTGAAATCGGCCACTTGTCCGTATCTTGTAAGACCTCTGAAATCGGCCACTTGTCCATCTCTTATAGGACCTCTGAAATCGGCCACTTGTCCATATCTTGTAAGACCTATGAAATCGGCCACTTGTCCGTATTTTATAGGACCTCTGAAATCGGCCACTTGTCTGTCTCTTATAGGACCTCTGAAATCAGCCACTTGTCCATATCTTGTTTGACCTCTGAAATCGGCCACTTGTTTGTATTTTATAGGACCTCTGAAATCAGCCACTTCTCTGTCTCTTATAGGACCTCTGAAATCAGCCACTTGTCTGTCTCTTATAGGACCTCTGAAATCGGCCACTTGTCTGTCTCTTATACAGTAGGACCTCTGAAATCAGCCACTTGTCTGTCTCTTATAGGACCTCTGAATTCGGCCACTTGTCTGTCTCTTATAGGACCTCTGAAATCGGCCACATGTCCGTATTTTATCGGACTTCTGAAATTAGCCACTTGTCCATCTCTTATAGGACCTCTGAAATCGGCCACTTGTCTGTCTCTTATAGGACCTCTGAAATCGGCCACGTCTGTATTTTATAGGACCTCTGAAATCGACCAGTTGTCGATATCTTATACGACTTCTGAAATTGGCCACTTGTCCATCTCCTATAGGACCTCTTGAAATCGGCCACTTGTCCGTATTTTATAGGACCTCTGAAATCGGCCACTTGTCTGTCTCTTATAGGACCTCTGAAATCGGCCACTTGTCCGTATTTTATAGGACCTCTGAAATCGGCCACTTGTCCGTCTCTTATAGGACCTCTGAAATCAGCCACTTGTCCGTCTCTTATAGGACCTCTGAAATCGGCCACTTGTCCGTATTTTATAGGACCTCTGAAATCGGCCACTTGTCCATCTCTAATAGGACCTCTGAAATCGGCCACTTGTCTGTCTCTTATAGGACCTCTGAAATCAGCCACATGTCTGTATTTTATAGGACCTCTGAAATCGGCCAGTTGTCCATATTTTATACGACTTCTGAAATTGGCCACTTGTCCATCTCCTATAGGACCTCTGAAATCAGCCACTTGTCCGTATTTTATAGGACCATTGAAATCGGCCACTTGTCTGTCTCTTATAGGACCTCTGAAATCGGCCACTTGTCTGTCTCTTATAGGACCTCTGAAATCGGCCACTTGTCCGTATCTTGTAGGACCTCTGAAATTGGCCACTTGTCCGTCTCTTGTAGGACCTCTGAAATCGGCCACTTGTCCGTCTCTTGTAGGACTTCTGAAATCGGCCACTTGCCCATCTCTTATAGGACCTCTGAAATCGGCCACTTGTCTGTCTTTTATAGGACCTCTGAAATCGGCCACTTGTTCATCTCTTATAGGACCTCTGAAATCGGCCACTTATCTGTCTCTTATAGGACCTCTGAAATTGGCCACTTGTCTGTCTCTTATAGGACCTCTGAAATCGGCCACTTGTCCATATCTTATAGGACCTCTGAAATCAGCCAATAAGTCTGTCTCTTATAGGACCTCTGAAATTGGCTACTTGTCTGTCTCTTATAGGACCTATGAAATCGGCCACTTGTCCATGTCTTGTTTGACCTCTGAAATCGGCCACTTGTTTGTCTCCTATAGGACCTATGAAATCGGCCACTTATCTATATCTTATAGAACCTCTGAAATCGGCCACTTGTCCAAATCTTGTTTGACCTCTGAAATCGGCCACTTGTCCA
>JAODLC010000044.1:31319329-31336816 GCA_026781145.1 Hippopotamyrus pictus | reverse complement strand
GCCACTTGTCCATATCTTGTAGGACCTCTGAAATCGGCCACGTCTGTATTTTATAGGACCTCTGAAATCGGCCACTTGTCTGTCTCTCATAGGACCTCTGAAATCGGCCACTTGTCTGTATTTTATAGGACCTCTGAAATCGGCCACTTGTCTGTCTCTCATAAGACCTCTGAAATCGGCCACTTGTCCGTATTTTATAGGACCTCTGAAATCGGCCACTTGTCTGTCTCTTATAGAACCTTTGAAATCAGCCACTTCTCCATATCTTATAGGACCTCTGAAATCGGCTACTTGTCTTTCTCTTATAGGACCTCTGAAATCAGCAACTAAGTCTGTCTCTTATAGGACCTCTGAAATCAGCAACTAAGTCTGTCTCTTATAGGACCTCTGAAATCAGCCACTTGTCCATATCTTATAGGACCTCTGAAATCGGCTACTTGTCTGTCTTTTATAGGACCTCTGAAATCGGCTACTTGTCTGTCTCTTATAGAACCTCTGAAATCAGCCACTTGTCCATATCATGTTTGAGCTCTGAAATTGGCCACTTGTTTGTCTCCTATAGGACCTATGAAATCGGCCACTTGTCTACTGTACATCTTATAGGACCTCTGAAATCGGCCAGTTGTCCATATCTTATACTGTAGGACCTCTGAAATTGGCCTCTTGTCTGTCTCTTATAGGACCTCTGAAATCAGCTACTTGTGCATATCTTGTAGGACTTCTGAAATCGGCCACTTGTCTGTCTCTTATAGGACCTCTGAAATCGGCCAGTTGTCCATATTTTATAGGACCTCTGAAATCGGCCAGTTGTCCATCTTTTATAGGACCTATGGGAGTGGTCTCACTTTAGTAGGCAGTCAAGTGTTCTGTGAAACTCAGTTTCAGGCTACTTTTTTTCAGGCCACTGCTCAATGAAACTACAATTCACTTTCTGGTCCTGTCTCGCCTTAACTTTCAAAAAAGGTGTTTGTATATGACTACTATTAAAAATGTGAATTGGATTTTACACATATCAGTATTGAATTTTGTCAGTATCACAAAATTTTTGGGGACACCCATATCTCACGTGAGGCAAGTGACCACAAGGGCTGCACAACTTATTTAAATAAGTGCTGCCTTCTTCTCTGTGGGGTCTGTGTCCCCTTCTAAGCAGCCTGAAAGTTCCTGTTTACTTACCTCCGCATAACGAGTTACAGCCTCTAAATATGTGTGTGGAATCTTACCCATGTGCAAAGAGCTGGGTGTTCACTTTCACCGGGTACCATTATCTCACTCTGAAGATGGAGTGAAAGTCATCGAGTGCTCTGACATTTAAATGACTCTCTGCTAATAACAATCTCCGTGGAGCGAGCAAGAAAAATCCATACGGCTAAAATTGGACTCGGACCTCGTTTGCTTACCTTTCCGGCGTTGAAATAGAGAAACCGCTCAATATTTTACGTGTCCTTAAATAGGATACCTTTCTTTTTAGGGTGTACTGTATCTGCAGTTTGTCCACAGAGCCTAAGTTACCAGCATGACATGGCACATATTGAATGATTTGGATTTACAGGCAAAATTCTTTGAACACTAGCAATAAAAGACCCCTAGCCAGACTAGATATATATATTCATGTACTATATTGCTACAGGGCAAACGCACACAGAAATAGTTAAATAAAATAGTTAGCACCCCGCATAATTTATGACTCTTACATTTTCTCAGCTCGCATTCATATTCAAACTAATTTACACCATAACAGAATAACAAACTAACCGTAAATCTTCATTTGCTGGTGTGTGCAATGGTGCCCATCACTAATACAAATATCATCTTTGTAACAGCTGTGGATGCTTCCATGCCTGAAATTGCACATTCATTCAAAGCTGCCATCTAGTGCATTTTTTAAGGTTGATTCTTCTTAATAACCCCATCCGCCATTAGAGAAGGGGACGACTTTTCAGAGCATTTTGGGCAAGCTCTGTGTAAATACACAAAGAATGACTGCAGAGCCAGAATATCTCTGGCGGGTTAACAGCCCTCCAGGACCACATCATGACTTAGTTCAATCTTCCTGGAGCATGTGTGGGCCAACAGTAAGGCGAGAGGCCTGATATGCTTTTTTGTTTGTATAAAATTCAGTTTTTACCTGGACTCAATTGCATGGGTCCTACTGTAAATTTTGGAGTTACCAAATTGCCTGTAGGTGTGCATGCGTGAGTGAATGGTGTGAGTGCGCGCTCTGGGATGGGTTGGCACCCCATCCTGGGTTATTCCCTGCCTTGCACACATAGCGTCTGGGATTAGCTCTGGACCCCCTAAAACCCTGAATAGGACAAATGGTTGCAGAAAATGGATGAATTAGAAAATGGCGAAAACAACAATATGAAGAATGCTGACGGGCCAATCAGCTACTGTCTACCCTTTCCCCTGGAAACTTATGTGAGGTCAAGGGCAGGTGTGAGTACCTCTGGGAGTCTCTGGGGGTCCTCCTGTCCTAGTTACAGCCTCTGCACATCTCCAGCAGAGAGGAGGCGTGTGTTTTTGTCCTCATCTCTGTTTCCTCCTAGGGTCCAGAGCCAGGAAGCGACAGCATGACCTTTGGGCTTTTACTGGTTTTTTCTGCAGAAATGTTCCACACCATTTTATTTTCCTCTAGGTCAAAGGCCCCCTGCAGATTCCATGGTTATTTGACGAGCAACCAAGTGTAGGAATCTAACTGTTGAGACCCCATAAACCTTCTACATAAGCGACATAGACAATGACTAAATACTTGTATACCAAAACGATGCAAATATTTTTCATTTCCTTTGGTATAGATAGTCAAATACTGTTTTTACTTCAGAATGGACTTCAGTGAAATTCTTATTTGGTTGAATGAGAGGTACTAAAATTTAATGGGGAACAGCTAATCTGTGGGACAGAATTGATTATTGCCCAATATGGGGACATAATTCACTGTGCTTTTCCTCTCATGCTCTGCTTGGCTTTTATTGGGCAGGATGAAATGATGTCCCAGGAGGCCTTGGTGGAGAACACGGGCGAGCTACAGGTGGATCCTGACAACAGCTATGGAGGTGTACCTGAGGTGAGCTTAAGTTCAGGTGGGCTCAGCAGGCAAAATAGAGGATAGGACTCCGTCAACAAACTCCATCCTTGTTTTGAATTACATCAGAAATGGTGCCGTTAGCCTTTTGATGACAAGGAGTCAAGGGCATAGATTTGGGTTTGGATAATAGCGACATGTCCCTACCAAAGGCAGAAAGTTCTGGTTCAGAAAGTACAAATCCAGACCAAGATTATGTTTCAACCAACCGATAAAGAGTTACAGGCAGAGGGTACCGAACTGGTTGGTTGAAACAAGATCATGGTCTGGATTTGTACTTTCTGAACCAGGACTTTCCACTTCTGGTCTCTACTAGTACTGTAGGTATGCTGGGTGTGTTTAGGAGGAAGGGGGTTTGGTGCTGATTTGATCCCGACTGGAGTTAGAAGCCAAAGGTACGCCCTTGCGAGAAGTACAACAAACTGGAATAGTTGTCTGTAGAACCAAAGCAGGCTGACAAACAGGAAAGCATTGCTCCTCTGCATGCTGTTCTTCAATGTCATTGTTGCACCTGTATGCCCACTTTGATAGGCAATAGGCTGTGAAGTTTGTCAGTAACAGCCGAGCGTCCTGCTGAGGTCTGTGTTGGAGTTAATCCCCAGCTAGATCTTAAACACTCGGTCTATGTCTTACTTATTGTTGCACATGTTGTGCCCCATTGGCTAAGCCATCCCCACAGCTGCATATCATCTTATCCAAATAATAATACATTTGCTCCTTTAATAAGTACTCTTCCCAAAACCAGAAACCGTACAAATGGGCTTTCCTGTTACAAATGTAATGTCTATGAACAGGTTCCTCTTTGTGGGAATGAGAAGCCTCATAAGACCAGTATCTACAAGCAAAAATCTGATTACATAACTGAGAGTGAACATGGTTACCCAATGAACAGAAGTGTTACAATGCAATGGTGACTATAATCTAAAGGAAGCCAAGAAAATCTGACTAACGTCATTATCATCACACTATTTTAACTCAATGCCTAAAGGTAAATTAGCTGAGCAGATAGTCAGACAGTAGCCCTGTAACTATAATGTTACAGGACAAGCTGTCCCCAAGTTACGAATGAGATCCGTTCCCTGAATCGTTCTTAAAGTCAAATTTGGAACAGTAATAATACATTACATAATAATACAGTAATAAAAAAAAACTATATACAGTACTGTACCTTGAGCCAGCGAACCGCTGAAGCTGCACAATTTCATGAGCGTCACAAAGAAGATTGTGCGTTTGTTTTCATGAACCGTTGTATTTACCCTGAATTTTTATTAAAATCGGCTATTAGGTTGTAAGTACGAGTCGTCCATCAGACCTTCTTAACCCAGAGACTGCCTGTATATTTAAACAGTCATTCATCTCTTTTGTACCAGCAACGCAATTTGATACATAGTAACTGAAGCTTTTCGGGTTAGTTAGCGTGAAGACTTACATTCCCAGGATGAAGTGCGATGCTGATTTGCTTATTTCTCTCCCTTTTTCAGGAGGGCTATCAGGGCTACCAGGATTAGGCCAAGCAGCAACTCAAACAGGCACAAGAAAAGAAACATTCCACTTTATGCCGGCCTAGCGTGCCCCGCCCAGCCACGCTCCTCGTCCTGGTCCAGTGTACCGCGTGTACTGTGTGTGCGTGGGCGTGCGTGTGTATATGTTTTGGTGCACATCCGGGCGTGCACTGATGTCTCCCCTCTGTATACGCTGTTCGTCCTTGTGGATCTGCTGCTGGTTTGGCGCCCCCTACCTCCTACTGGGGTGAGTGCCTAGCTGCAAGTTGGTAATTGTGTTCCTCGGGAGTCCGTGGCTTTAAAATTAATCCGAATAACAGAAACCTAAGTGTCTATTGATTTCATGCAAGATCAGTTATGTCTGTGACTTATGTCAATGTAATGCACTTATGTAATGAAATAGCACTATATTTATGACAGGTCAATGTACAAACTGAAATGCAGAATTGTGTGTGTATTCAAATCACTGACATGGAGCAGTAGATGGGGACAGGGGAATTGTTTTATGTTTTTAAGTGTTTATAAATAAAGTGTTAAATCTATTCAACTTACCTGTTTGCATTTTTACCAAGTAAATGCGAGAGCCTTAGAGGACCAAGTATGCATTTAATGCCTTAAGGTTTGTCACAGATGTGATTCTCTGTGACCAAGGACTTCTATTTCAGAATGGACTTTCATTGGAGATCAATTAAGTTTAAAAATATCCACCCTCAGCACACAAATGCCTTAATACTTTTTGTGGCCACGTAACAGTATGGTTTTTCCAATAGAATATAAATATATAAAAACCAATCCATGACCCAGGTTGTGAATATGCGGAGTGCCTGTCCTTTCATTGTGATTTTGACCCAAGAGACCCATTGGCCCTGCTTGTTCTGAACATTCCACATCCAAATAAAATAATAGTAAAGAACTGATAAATGTTCTTCTAGTGTTAAATTTAAGTACTTCAGTAAATGTATAAAGTGTAAACTAATTAATGGTGAGTGCATCTAAAATGTATATTTAAAATCCAATTTTGAATCATGTGCTTTTCTTCATATTATTGTCATAGACTCATGCTGGTGAAATTACCCTGGTGACAGAGAGAGAGAGAAAGAGCGAGAGACAATAAGTGCATGTTTATGGAGAGATGCAGGATCACAAAGCGCTTTTTCACAGACAAAAATATGCCTGCGGCTGCAATAGTTTACTGTCTTAGGAGCGAACGAAGGAGGTATGTGTTCAGAAAGACAATGGGAGAACTTGAGGCCTGCATGATTTTCATGAGGAACATTGAACAGGACCAAGTCCAAGTGGCACAGTACATTCAGGGGCCAGCTACCAGACAGGAACGACAAGAAACAGAGATGCGAATGCTCAGAAGAAAAAGATGGATTAGCTCATTAAAAGGCTGCCATGATAATATTACAAGCTTTTTTCTAAGCTTTAATAATAAAATGTCTTTTGTTGCCAGCTGGTGTGACTTTGGCATTGCACAGATGTCCATGGCAGCCTGGGATTCTCCTAAATCAATACAAAAGCAATGAAAGGCTCACTTGAAAGCACAGTCCTGCTTTCTGAAAGACATGGAAAATATGGAAAAAGGGAAATTCAGACATAAAACCAGCCCTGGCTCACTGGTTCATGTTTTTTGTCCATGAATGAATTTGAAAGTAGTTTGTTTGACCCAGTTATGTGTCCCGCACCGTGTGGAAAATTTGGGCTGACATTTGGTTATGATAGCAGTATCATTGTGACTCTGTGTCAGGCAGCAATAAAAATGAGCAAAGGCGTATAGAGAGCATTTGATGCTAAATTAATATACTTAGTTATTCAGCCAAATAAAAAAAACAAGGGCTTTATTTATCCATGCCTACATCCCACATTAACATGGAAGTTAGCATCTGATTCACAGGACACCACAAGCTCCTCTTTTCTTTTTGGTCTGAAGGAACAGCTTGCAGTGTAAGCATTTTATATGAGACCTGCAGGGGAAAAAAATCACTTTAGGTAACATCAATGTGCCAAGGATTGTCAAAGACACGAACAAACACGACAGAAGTTTGACCGGCTGTGCAAAATTCAGCACGATATTGAGGGACCCGCTAATTAGCATGAGTTACATTCGCTTGAAATGAATCACAAGCTATTAAGGGACTGCAGGACGCTAACGGGTTTTTGAGTTTGCAGGATTCCTTGGACGGACCCTCAGAGTACTTATTAAGAATCTGTTCCTGAAGAAATGCTTGAGGAGAGATTTAGAAAACTTCCATAATAACATACTGTATCAAGTACCATAATATACAAAGTAACATAAAGATAATATAATACAAAACTTAATAAAAATGTAAACGTAACTTGTTCATTAACATCACTAGTTGGTTGGTTGAAAGAGAATTATACTAATACTATTAATACTAATATTAATGCTAATACTTGCTTTAGATAAGGAGGAACCATTTCAAGCAAATAAGTAAAACCAGGAGCAGCGCAGGTCTTTCTCCAAATGTTTTATTATAACGGTGAGGCACATAAAGTTATTCATCACCATTTTGGATTGGTTATGAGGGGCGTCAAAGAAACGGGAGATGTGATGAACAGCCAGAGGCTCAAACAATCACAGTGATCCGGTCACATCTCTCTCCTCTATCAATGTGCCCGTTAAGGGCCACCTTGGGACTGCAGCCTTTTTGCAGTGTGACTTCTCCATTACATTTAGAACTGTTTCCACGGGAACTGTAAAGGTAAGATACATCACAGCCGCATTTGCGCTCCCTGAGGTTCCGGCAAGTTGGGTCACTTATTGCCTTCTTGACATTGACCAATGGTGATGTTGACCATTAAAGTCTCATATGATTGGAATAAGAAAATCATACTGACATTCTTTTATATCACAGTTTCCTGGATAACTGCTTGGTGTAAGCTTGAGTCAAGACAACACAGCCCTTCAAAAATAGCTAATCCATCCATCTCTTTTCCAGATGTTTCTCCCAGTCAGGCTCGTGAGAGGCCTGGACCCTAGCTCAAGCTAAGGAGCAGAGAAGGCACAGGTGCTCCCAGAAAGGGATGCCATGGCCAAATATAGAAACATTTATACAAAAATTATATTGTCTATTTTACAAATCCTTTACAACCAATTTAAACCAAATGTAATGGATTTTTTCTACACTGACTAACTGGTTAATAGGTAGTACATTTTTTACTTCTACAGCCACGTCCCTTCATTAATTTGAAAAGAAACATTACTATGAATGAGTAAGTGGTCCCTCTTGCATTATTTTTGCCCTCCAGCCAGGAAATATTAACCTAGCAGACCCTGTGGTGGCGTTGGGCTCAGCTGCACATCTGCTTCTATATCAGGCATTAGCTATAGCTTTGGGAAACACTCTTCCGAAAGATTTCCCAATATGATACTCAACGCCGCCACGTAGTCTGTGAAGATATTTCAAGTCCGTTGCCCTGACTGAAAACTCCGGCTTGGTTAATGCTGGAAAGGGAAAGGGGAAATGTGTACGTCTTAATTTCACATTGGGCGACCACAGCCACCCAACAAGAAAACATCAAAAGCCATGAATGGGCCTAGCTGTAAGACAACCAATCAATGTCATTGCTATAAATATAAACGACAACATGGCCACATTTGCTTTCCAAGTAAAGATCTGTTACATTATCGATATCAACATTATTTCATGCCAACTGCCATCCACCTTCACGATGCCCCTGTCTGACTGATTGTCTGCGTATTTGATTCAACTAATTCCAGTATATTGCGATATTTTTCATAGTTACACATTTTTTATATTGTATTTATTGGATTTCACTGTATTCATTTATTGTGTTGCTGCTGTGTCATTGTTAAACCTGTTGTGGGCACTCAGGCTCACTGCAAAAAAGTGATTTCCCTCCTGAGAACATAAATGTATATCTACCAACCTACCTACCTGTCACGCTTGACGGCGCAGGAAGCAAGAAGTTAGGGCAAACACAAGGTTTAATAGGAAAAGCAACAAAAGAGACAAGCAAAACACAGGATAACATTACAATGACCGGACTGGGGAAACAAACTAAAACGCGGACTAAATACACTGAACTAATGACAACAACCAGAAACAGCTGATAAACACGGGGAATCCACACGGGGTTAATGAAGGGGTGTGGCACACGAGAGGAGCGGACGATCGGGGCAGGACACTACCTACCTAACATTTTCCTCTACCCTCTTCGTTCAGAAACATTTCAGTTCTTTGTACTACATCTCAGACAAAATTGGTTGTAAGAATTTAACCATTTGCTAGGAGGATATTCTTCAGTAAATATGGAACTTTTTTTCAATTACACTTATTTGTGCAAGAAAAAATTTATACCTTTAATTGTCAATTTATACCTTTAATTGTCACTTGTTTTAGGATGATGGTCACACTTTATGCCAAATGTCAATAAGAACCTTTTTCTCATTGCAGGTTAGTCAATAATCTGACACTCATGGCCCCTAAACGGTATAATGGATTGTGCTTTTTTTTTCCAATAGCATTTCATCTTTTGGCCCTTAACCGCCTTCAGTAGTGACTGTTCAGTGACTGATGTAGCTACAAAATGTCATAAATAATCCCACAAGCACCAATGAAAAAAGGTAGCAGCACATTAATTTGTTCTGACGTCTGCACTTTGTAAGAGCAGAATGGCACAACTGACTTCAAGTTATATTCCCTATAGATTATGGCACTCAGATTAAACCCGGAGTCTCATCTGTCATACCATTCATTTGTAACACATCAGTCATTGTACAACAAGCTGTTCTGAGATCGCCATCTGTCAAAACTGGCTTTGTAACACTTGCCTGTCAATGGATACGACTGGTACAGGCAGGCCGCTGATGATTATGCTGTTGGATCTATTGCTAATCTGGCTGTAGCCCCAGGCCAAAGCCCATTGGAAAAGCTTATGTCACACGGCCCGGTTGGGCTTACTGGGGCTTAGTGGCCCACTTGTCAATTAGCATCTGGCTAAAAGATCGCAGCAGCCCGACACTGAGGGCGTCAGCATGGACCACAGCCCTACCCCTGCTGCTATGAGCTTCTTACTGTCTGACATGTTTCTCTTGACACCACAGATCACACTGGCCTGTACCTTATTTTAACACGCAAAAAGCAAATGAAACACCGTTAAGCCCTCATTAATGGTTAAATTTCAATAATTGTTTAGACTAAACAAATGTTATACCCAATCACCCTACAGGTTAACTGCAATATTAATAATTCTAGTGTCTTTTATCGCATGTATTAAAACAAATAGTTATAACTGTTCTGCATGAAAATGGGCAAATAAAACTTTTAATTTGTCATTATAAAGATGCACAGTGCTTTTGAAAATACTGTATAAAGGAGCTATGTATCAAAAAAAATGGCAGGAGAGCTTTGTGTCGTTTTTATCTTACTTTATTTCATACTGCAGCAGCAAAAAGCCTGACGATTGCAGTCTCTGTCCTCTCGAGGGCATCTCCTCAAAGGAAGCATCCTGCTATTTTCAGAGACATTTCCTTTTGTCACATTTTGATTCACGCCTGAACAGTGCACACAAAAAGAAACAAAATGTCACTTGGAAAAACTTTTTCCTTGAGTAGTCATGGTGTTTCCCCCGTGAGCACAACGCAGTGGGTCCGGCGAGGTCATTCACTCGCAGTGAGAGTGCCCTACATAGCGCCTGGCTTCACTTTTCCGGTTAATTCAGCCACCGGCTATGTCGCACTCAGGTGAGAGAGCTAGTTCAGGCAACCGAGCTGCAGCTCATACTTCAAACTTAATTAGCCCTATTAGTCATACCGTCACATTTCAGATTTAACAAATGTCAAACGTGGTAGACTTTCGAAGATGCGCGCGACATTCCCTGCTGCCAGTATAAAGAACCAGCAGCGATTTCCAAGGACACCCAACTCGGAGTGCCAGGCAGGGAGCACAGGAAGGCTTCATATCTCACCATCGCTTTTCTTCCACCATGAGAAGCACCCATACACGGCTGAGCATGTCGGCAGGCGGCACCAGTAGGGTGCGTGTGCAGAGCCCCTCACCCGCCCGCTGCAGGGCGTCCTCGTTCATCCGTGGTGGCCCAGGCAGCCCGGGAGGCGCTGTCGAGCTGGGCACCGAGATCCACTGGCACGGCACCAACGAGAAGGAGACGATGCAGGAGCTGAACGTTCGCTTCGCTGGCTACATCGAGAAGGTGCAAGTACTGGAGCAGCGGAATGCCTCTCTACGCGCCCATCTGGCCACCCTGCGGGGCCAGCAGAAGGGGGAGCCCACCGGCATCGGCCAAGAGTACGACCGCAAGTTCAGCGAGATGAGAGCCCAGATCGAGACCCTGACCAGCGAAAAGGGGGCTGCAGACATCGAAAGGGGCTACTATGCGGAGGAGGTGGAGATGTGGAGGCTGAAGCTTGAGGAGGAACTGGCCCTCAAAGGTAAGCCACCAGAAACGTGCGTTTACAGCAGAAGCAACGTAATACAGAAAGTTCTAATCAGAGGCGGAAAGTTCAGGTCCAGAAAGCACAAATCCAGACCAAGGTTTTGTTTCAACCAACAGAATATAAACAGTCACAGAGTACTGAACTGGGTAGTTGAAACAAAATCCTCAACTTGGACTTGTAGTTACTGCATCTGAACTTTCCACCTCTGGTTATAATCTTGAAAGCAAATCTATGCAAATATGCATTCATCAACAAGAAGTGAATTTTAAAAACACTACACTCTTACTGTAATTAGTAGAACATAAGCATCATTATCACAGGCATGTATCATTTAATTATGCAGTCAAACCCAACTTAAAACAAAAAGGTATTTATCAAAGAAATGCTCCTTCACATCTGCTATGGCACAGAATGGAGTGATTGAAAGCACAGTTTTAGGGTCCCTTGGTTGAATAGTACTAGTGAGACTGAGACAACAGCACTGATTCATAATGTGAGCCTGTTCTCGCACATTATCTAATCCATGATCTGATCTGAAATGTCAGAGGAAGCAGAGAGGATCCTCAAAGAGTTCCGTCGCGACGTGGACAATGCCACCCTGGAAAAGGCTGATCTGGAGAGCCGCGTGGAGGAGCTGGTGGCAGAGATCGAGTTCCTGAAGCAGCTGCATGACGAGGAGGTGGTCGACCTCAGGAAACAGATTCAGGACTCCAAGGCGTCAACAGAACTGGACTCGGAGCGGCCCGACCTGGCCGGCTACCTGCGCAACCTGCGGGCGGAGATGGAGCAGAGGGCGGCACGAAACGTGCAGGAGGCCGAGAAGTGGTACAAGGGCAAGTTTGACACGCTCAAAGAGCGCGCGGGCAAGAACGACGCCAAGGTGCAATCGATGAAGGAAGAGATCCACACCTTCCACAACCAAATCATGGACCTCCAGAACCAAATCGATGCAGTACGTGCCCGCAATGCAGCCCTGGAACAGCAGCTGGAGGACATGGAAGCCAGTCACCTGGACAAGGCGTCCAATCTGCAGAACATCATTATCCAGCTCGAGACCCAGATCTGCGAAACCAAGATTGAGATGAGCAAATACCTCCAGGATTACAAGGAGCTACTAAATATTAAGCTGAAGCTGGATGCAGAGATAGCCACCTACAAGAAGCTGCTGGAAAGCGAGGAGAAACGGCTCGGGATTTCCTCAGAGAAAATAAATGAATAGTGCCCCTTTGTGGTGGTTTTGTGGTACTGCACTATAAATTTATGTTTGGCCGGTAGGTGTTTTTTTTTTATCAGCTATGACAATATTTGTCTTGCTTTTGCAGCACATTTTCAATGCAAGTGTGCCCCGTAAATGCTGCCTTCCGGTTAGCAAGGTCAGTCCACAACACGACAGTGAAAGCTACACCAAAACTCACTATTTCAAGGTCAAACTCACTAACTACGTCAGCATATACATTGTCTTTTTACTGATTGACTAATAACCCCATTAACTACCATATTAATCAAAACTGAAGCAGTGCAGACAGCTGGAGAATCTCAACAGTGTAGGACTGGGAATTAGAAGGAAATGTTGTTTTGAGAGAATAGTTGGAACCTTGAACATTGTCGAAAATGATTTGCAGTGCCCCAGTTACAGGCAATTTTCTGTAAACTCCCACTGCTTTTAAAGCATGAATGTAACCCTTCTTCTGAAGTCTTTGCAGAATAAAGGTAATTCTCTAGTCTTCTTCTGTGGAGAAGATCCCTCCAGCCCTCAAACACTGAAGGAACTGCTTATAATGATCAGCCGACTAGCCCTCCTCCCGCTGCCCCCTTCTTCTCGTCGGACAGAGATTTCATCCTGCTTTTCTGTCCATACAGCTGACAGTGAACTGCGAGATTCACAAGCGCATTTACGTCGCATACAGCAGGCACTATGCCTGTGATCCCCCAATAAAGCTCGGCTCGTCCGCATGGGTCCGTCCGTGTTTGTGCCTGCTTGGGTGTCCATCTGCCAACCTGGCCTGTGTTATTTAACCACAGGATGTCACTGCACTGAGTCACTGCTCTTGCGCCGCTCAGAGCTGGCCATTCTATGCTTCCTGTCCACGAGTCGCTCACTGCGGCCAAGTTGTCCATTGTCACTGAAAGCCTCACTGTCGTGGTCTTCCAGTTCCAAATTTGGAATTCACATTTGTTCTGGTCATCCTACAATGCTCTCTGCTTTCACCAAGATATTTTAAGAACAGAACAGTGATACTTTATTGATCCCCATGGGAAAACTGTCTTTTTTGCCAATCCCATCTTTCTCTTCATGAGACACACAGACACATATACAAGATAATTTTAACAAATGTATATGTATATATAATGACATACATTTCTCATTACACAAGGGACCTTATAGAAAAGAAATTTAAAAACTGCTTTATTTTTATGCTACGCAGTCCAATATGCAGCAAACGGGCAATAATTAAATTGTAACTTATTTTTTATTTTTTAACAGCCAAAAATGCAGAAAGTGCTATTCAGCATTATTTTAAAAATCCAGTAGTATGTAATCTCTGACTCCAAAAACCAACCATGATGTATAACAAACAGCCTAATAATAAATGTACATTCAGCTCTGGGAAAAAAAAATTAAGAAACCACGCTATATTTTTAAATCCTGGTTTAATCCTGGTTCTGCTGGCAGAAGGCTACACTGTGAGGCAGGCTGCTTCCAGGCTCAAAATTTGTAAGACAGCAATACACAAGAATAAGGTGAAGCAGGAACCACTGGGAAGAACCAGAAACCAGCCAAGTAGAGGGAGGAATCAGCTTTCTAATAGCAGAAATGACCGTTAAGTTATCCAATCTCATGAATTGGAGGGTGACATCAAATGACCTTCAAATGTAATGGGAAACATTAAGTGCAGGCGTGAAGTGTACTGTATGTCAGGATCCTAGAAGCAGGACTGAAGACCAGGTCTGTGCAGAGATGTTTCAAGGGGCGGGTGCTCAAAGTTAAAAAGGGGCACAAAAAACCAGGCTGAATAACAACAACCCACATTCATCAAGAATCTATATTATATATTATACTATGTCACTGTCATCGGGTGGGAAAATGCAAAGCAAACGTAGCCTATGTTTTACCTGATGGGGCACAATGTTGCTGTCGAGGGGTTGCTGCTGCTCCAGCTGCTGATAGTGCTGGACGGCAGGGCTGTGTCGATCTGAGACTGTAGACATTAAAAAGTCCATAGGAGAGATGGTAGCCGATTAAACAAGTGCTGTGAGATAATAATAAAATGCAAAGATTGGTGATAGCGCTTGGAACCATAAGGCAAAAGATTTAAAAAAAATGTGGGAAATAAACTGAAACCGGAATATTAGTAGGGCAAAAAACTTTCTAGTGAAATATAAGCCCTCGAGAAAGGCAGGGAAAAAGCCCTGTAATTTACTTTAAAACGAAGTATGTTCCCTAAAACGGTGGACAGAGTTACAGACCCAAGACACCCTTACCTAGTTAGCTAGCGGGTAATGACCACCACTACTTGTGCAGTTAATAAAAGGACAGGTAATGTTTGTCGCACACTGTGCACATACTGCATGCTCATTTGTTTCAATACGTCAGTTGCCACAAGACAACTTAACGTGTACATAACCTAATACTCCTGTGTGGTATAGACTATAGTGTACGCTGTACACCCTACTTACTGGTTTGTGTTGTATCAGTCTGCGTCTCCCAATTAATTTGTGTGTTTCCCCTACAACTCCGCACCGCCCAGCCGGCAAAAAATGCGCGTGCACTTTGCAAGCTCGTTCCCGGCTCGTAACCAGCGCGCTCTGCCGTCAAGGGTGAGCATTGGTTAATGGTCGTCATGTGACTGATGCAAGCCAGATCCTTTTATTTAGCAAAATTGTGATTAATTGTTAAATGTTATTGTTGAGGGGCACAGGCGGGACTCCACACGCACACACACATTTAAAAAAATAAAATAAAATGCCCCAAGAAAAGGGCACTTGGGGTACCCAAGAGGAAAGGGGCAGGTGCTCAAGACCCCTCCGCCCCCCCTGCACGTGCCTGCTGAAGACCCATAAAGCAAGGAAGAAGCCTTTCATCAGTGAAAAGCAGGGATGAGCCAGGCTGGAATTTGCAAATATATATATATGTATTTTACACAGACGCACAGCATATATAATTGCACTGCGACCACTGATTCCGTTAAATTCACGATTGAACTCAAATTGTAACAATGTATCACTGGAACAGGCAGCTAGGGTGTGAATGGGTTTTGTTGCAGTTTAACTTCTTCCCACTAGATGGCACTGCTGTTAAGAAGAATGCTCCAAAATCTTCAGCTACTAAACTTCTTGAATTGATCATAAATATCCTCCTGAAACCCAAGGAAAAAAGTGTCCTTCAATTTAGGTTATTTGTCTTTGGAGGAAATGACATCTTACAATTTAGATTTTTTCAAATTTATTTTTAATTTCACTGCATGTCCTCTTTACAGGAATAAATACGTTTCCTAACATAAGTGAAAAGATAGATGCAAAAATATAATGTCCACTACAATGGACATAAATGAATGGGTGGGGTCTCAGGAGGATACAGTAAACTAGTTGTTTTGTAATGTCCAGGTTAGAAGGGATTCGAACTGGGTCTTGGCTTACCGTTACCCTGTAATAATGGATGTGATATATAGTAATATTACAACTTATATTACAGTAAAATTTTCATTGCCGTTACTCCAGGTAATTTGCAAGTAAACTTGCTCTGCCTTATAAAACTCTTGCTTAATCATTAAAACATAAATGATTTAGCCCCGCTTTTCTGCACTTCGCAGATGTGAAATACTTGGCTAATCCTTAAATCAGCAATTCGTTGGGTTTGTTTGACATCGAGCGGTATAACGTAGAACTTCCTCTGAGAACAAAATAAACTGTAGGAAGTGCAAGGGAACTACAGTAATGGCGCCACATGAAACGACTTAAAAGGAGACAACCACAAAGCGGAAACAAATTACTGCGCTAATGCACAGATTAAAAAAATACACTTTACATTAGATCCACACAGACAGTAATTTTAATGCGGATACCACTGGAATACGGAATATACTTAAAATGTTAGTAGTTCGTACCAATAAGTACAAAAACCGGACATACTTTCTTGAATACCTGAAATGCTTATTTACACCCCATTAAAGAGAAAACTAAACAATGCATTAAAACTATGAATGAGATTGCATCTCGCGGCTTGGGCCTCCATATCTCCTCCTGATGATGCAGTAATTTATGCTCGCTCGTTCAGACGGCCGCAGTTAGCTTAACTCCTAACTTTTAATTCAACCGTCCCTGTTTCTGATCACGGAACTGAAGCTCCGTTTACTTCCGTTTATCTGAGCGTCTATAACGATTCATCGGTGGTATTTTTAACGCATCGTACTGCGTGAGATTCCTGTCATTGCCGCTGAAACGAGCCTCTGGCTGCAGCCTGCGGGAGGGCGGGGTTGAACATCCAACCCCGCCCACATCCAACCCGACCTGCCCTACGTCACCCCACGAGCCCGTCAATCATGCCGTTCATTCGTCCTTGGTTTACGCAAATCACGCTGATGTTCTGAAGAAACATTTTACAGCGCTTGGTTTACGCTTTAACCCAGTAGTTTGTTTTACAGTAAACTTTTTTTCTTTTTAGTAAGTGGAAAGAGTACGATCTAAAAAAAATATAAACTACAGTATAGTAAACATATAAACCAGTAACATAACTGTTTATTATCAATTACAGTATTATTACGAATTATGATTTTTTTTTATAATCTTATAGGAGCACCCTCATGTATGCAGTCCGAAACGTCGCTATGCGGCGCATGACGGTGCTTCATTCATGGTCACAACGGTCACATGGTGGGCACATCAGGACTGCATTTAAACGTTTTAGGACTATTTACCCTTGTTTATGTCGCTGTAGGGTGTCCATAATATAATTTCAATCCAATATCAATCTAATGCTTGTCTGTGTTGATTGGTTAATATATTGATTGGTGTATTAGTATAGCCGGAGAGTAATAAAACCCATTGCAATCAAGTATACAGTGCCTTATAAAAGTATTCAGTTATCACCATTTTACTCAATTACAAAGGATAGTTAAACGTTTTCCAAATTAGCATTTTATTGCATTTTCAAAGGCACTGCAAGTTATTTCTGTGCCAACATTAAAATTAAATAAACTTATAATTTAATGTCGATATAGATGACAAAATATTCACAAATGATACAGAGAACAAAAAAATATGTATTTTATATGATTTATTCAAATTAGATTTCAGTATTTTCATGTTCTGAATCTAAGGGCAATTCTTAAGGGCATTTCAAGCAAGAATGGAGCACTCATTGTAATAAAATAATGACTTGATTTACACCATGATAATTATCAATATCGTTTGATATGATCATGATAAAAATATTTTGCTATATCGCACAGCCCTAATGG
>JAODLC010000044.1:31282137-31294918 GCA_026781145.1 Hippopotamyrus pictus | reverse complement strand
CCCCCCCCCCCCCCCCCATGCACCCTGTAACCCTTCAGGTCGAATCTGCCCCCCTAAAAGAAAAAAATCCTGGAATCGCCCCTAGAGAGGAACCATGGCCATCATTGCTCTGGGTGTCACAAACTCAGCAGATCTTAATTCCTTTTTCCAAGAAGAATATCTAATGGAAGGGCGTTAGCACATCTATTGTTTGGAGATGGGGGTGGGCGATTATTCATAAGTGCATTTAAAGAGATAATGGACTGACTGCATGTTAAAACCTGAATGGAGAAAACATCAGCCAAGCCAACGCTGGCTGGAGATCCTGAGTGCTCCAGAATCGCCCAGAGACTGACTCAGCTCTGTTCCCCCGGCCAGTCACCTTCCAAAGACGTCGCTGAACACATTTACACTGTACAGGCAGCGCTTATGTCAAAACCATCCATAGAACAGTCCTTTAAGCAGACTAACTCAACTGTCGCCCACAGGAAGCTTTCTGGTGAGAATTCCAGTTTTGACATTAGCCTGTCAGTTAGAGCAAGATACGATTTTAAGACAACTTCAGTGTGCTGTTGCAAACCTGCTGTACATCGTCCAGCCTCTGAACAAAATCTCCAATGTGTGAGAAGTACACAGTCATGAGACAAAAAAAAAAAAAAAGTTAAAACTCTTGCAGAAGCAGTTCCAGCACCGAGGGGTTGAATTTCTTAAGGCATGTCCATATCTCAGACCATAGCTGGAATTCTCAGATAACATTATCACAAGATAGGAGACCCAACTGGTACGGAGTGAATGTGCTGTAATAGATTAAATCAGCGTCACTGGGCGTAAGATGCAGGATTTAAACCCAATGAACAAATGCGAGCTTCCCTATAGACAACACATAGGCCTTCTGTAGCGGGTGACTCTCCATCACAAATCCAGCTCCCAGGTAAAAATAATGTAACAGAGTGAAGGACCGCAAACACTGAAGAACCATTGGGGATTTGGCTGTTTAATTTTAATGAACAAGCATCAATAATGCTGTTTTACCGTGTTATTCCCAGTCTAAGGGATTAAAGGAAACAATGAAGAAACCATATAAGTACCAGGGAGTTTAAGTTCTTACGGTCTTTAAATGTTATAGTTTACCTATAAATCAGGGGTTCTGAACGCGGGGTTCACAAACTTAGATGGAGAAAAAAATACATCTATATTCACTAACCTCTAACTGAAATTTCAGAGAGAAGAGGTCCATAGACTACCTCTATAAACTCAAAACATGGCTATAAACTACTGTGCGAATGATTTTCTATATTTATATAAAATGTTGTAAGTGGCAACGCTCGTAATCTGTCAAATATTTCATCCATGCAGCTTTTTTAACTTTTTAAATATTTAATTCAACAAATGCATTTAACTGATTTCATCTTAAATATGATTTCCAATTCAACACAATTTACCACAATTAACAGGACGAACAACGCCCAGACACACCCACAACCTTTACTTCAAAAGAACCCACCACCCACTTTCTAAAAGAACACAAAAAAATCGAAACATGTCCTTCTTAGAAGTACATGGTACTATTGATAAGAATAACAATAATCTGATTTATTTCAGTGTTGGTCTCAAAAACCCATCTCCATTATAACAGGAGTCAAATTAAACTCGAAAAGTACCGCATAAGCGGTTCCCCTGTATTGTCGGTGTTGCTGTTCACCGCCATACAGATACACACGTTCATTATCACATGCATGAAAGACTAAGAATTAACCTATACGGCTGCAACCTACAGTCAAGATCCTCTAATCGATGCAGTGTGGCAGCAATCGCTTTCAAAAACATATGCACTTTGTTCAGCTGGATGGGCATTGTATGTATTAAAGGAGGCCTTGCAAACAAATGTTGATTCCTATATCCAGGGCAATGCCGCCTAGCCGTCACTATAATAAAATAAATCTTGCAAAAGATCGCTTTTTTTCCCATATGCAAACCGGTCGTGCCCATTTTGTCCAAATACGCTTGTCCCCACCCGAAAGGGGGTGACATTCACCCATCCTAAAACAAATGCAAGGCATGAAAATATAATAGTATCCACCTAGCCGCCTAGCTGCAATGACAGAACATATACTTTGTCCAACTACCAAGCGTAAGATATCACCAAGGATCGGCCGGCAATACAATAATATTCCTGACGCCTGAAAACAATGCTCTACTTTTATATAATTACATAATGGACATAATATCCGCCTGAAGCAAAACATAACTTGCCAGTAATAATAATAATAATAAAAACCGCGAGTGCAAATGCAAGTATTGTGGCTTTTCTCACAAAAGGTCACAGCCCTTATAAAAAATAAAGCATTCCTCTAGCTGGCTAGCTTTGTATGTCCATGAGTTAAACATAAAAATATAAACCATAAAAACATCAAAGTGGGTTTTATGAGCCTACTAGCCGGGCATATATGTAATCAAAGGCTGGACAAACAGGATACATTCTGCTGATATACAGCTACGATAGCAACTTCATAAAAAACGAGCATGGAACAGTTTCATAATAACACGCATCATATTTATTACAGACGCGTTATGCCGATGGAGGACCGGCGCTTACCAGCTCACCAGCTCACGGTGCCCGCCGCACTTCCCGCAGCTCTCCGCCGACGCTGCGATCGGGTATCTCTGAGGGCTTCGCTCTGCCCCTTATCAGCCCTGCGTCTCTCCGCCCCTCTCTCCACCACGCCGGGATGAAACCTCACTAGGTGTGGCTGCAGTGAGGGCTTCAGCAGCGGCATACATTATTGGTTATCTGCGGATCCCTACGTCGGCATGCGAGCAACTAAGATGCTGGTTGGGTTCTTCTCGCTGAAGGCTGCATGAAGAAAACAGTATTACACCTGTACGCGTCTTCCTTAAATGTATTATTTTGCACAAAGAACAATATGTATAAAAAAAAAAACCGAAAACCGGCTTGTGCAGTTAATGCCTGGTATTCATTGCATTAGTCATGTGCCCTGTATCGAAAGATTCATTTTCTGCCTTAGTGGAAAAGCAGCATAGTATATTTCGCGCGAGTGACCATTTTGATGTAGCCAAGCTTCACACCAGAGCCATATGTATGATCTAAACATTGCAACATTCTCATTTAAATTACAAAAGAGTGCATCAGACTTTTTTCTTGACAATATATTGCTTCGATTGCAGCCCTCTGCTCTGTGTGTTTGAAGTTCGCTTGTTAACATTGGTTTCCTCCTACGTTTCAAAGGTGGACTGGTGTCAAATTGTCCTTAGTGTGAGAGTATATCCTGTAATAAAAAGCCTGATTTAGCCAAGTATTCTCTACCGTTTACACTGCACTACCCTAGTAATTTAGTCTGAAGTTGACAGAAAAACTTAATTCTCTTTAGAAATTCAGTTCATCGAGAATTCTATTAAAGTTAATATACAGTAGCTTAAAAAACAGGATTCATACTGTATATATCCAGTTATACACTGTCTGATTTCACTAATAGGCCCGCATGCTTGTTCACACTTCCAGGGTTGGGGATCTCAGTACCACTCTACAACTTGCATTTTGTCCTAATGTCGATATGAATTTTCTCTGTGTACTTTGGTTTTTTTTTACAGTCCAAAAACATGCAATTAGGTGAACTGGTGCCGGTCATGAGTGAGTGGTTTCCTTGTGACAGACTGGCACCCTGATGGGACAGGCTGCAGGCTCCCCATGGCCCTGTAGTAGAGGAAGCACTGATGTCATCAATGTTAAATAATGTATCATTGTTAAACATAAACAGAAATCACATTAGAGATAAAAAAAAAAAGGTTTAGTCTATGTAGTCGATGATGTCAACACTGAAAATGCACAGACATCAATATTTTAAATCGACATCATTTTTAAAAACTATTTTACTGAAATGATCTTTGATCACTAAAACGCTTCAATTTATTATAACAAATGTTTTCCTTAAATGTTACTATATAATTATGGGAGTAGTTCAAATTATCACAAAATAAAATGTGGTTTGTACGCCGTCCACAGTGTTGGTGGCATATTACAGCAGCCCCGGAAGAAGAAGCACAGATGCACTAATCTGGATGATGGACCGTCAGAGTAGGTAAAATCACTGTGTTGTCTATTCATGTTTATTAAATTGCCATTAGTATGGAGAGCTTTCAAAAATCTTTTGTCCTTGTAGCTGCTAAACACAGTCATTATTAAAGACATAAAGTTGTCTGCCTGCTACCTTAGGATCTCCATTGAATGAGTGTTTGTGAAAATATTTAGGCTAGAATCTGGGCTTATTCCAGGTTGACTGAGGGTACCAGTGTGTGCTCGTGCGCGCTGGGTTTGTTGGTACCACTGTTATTATAGTAAACTGAAATGGAAAGGAAAACAGCCACTAAATTGAAAAATAGTAATAATTCGTGGACTGAAATAAAAATGAAACCTATTTACCAAAAACGTGTCAAACTTTAAACTGCAGAACCCACCACCACCACTATCTTTTTACCTTTTTTTATTCACAATATCTCCTCTCCTAAAAGATGTGGCTGCTGAGCTGTCCCTTTCTTCACTGCAACTTTGGTGCTTATCACTTTCACTGTATGACAAAACAGTGGCATGTGGCACACTTCGCTAATTGAATTTATTAAGCATAAGAATACACTGGATTTATACAGATTATTAACTCTTGGGCATCACAGTACACCTCTCATTAATATTTTAAGCGTAATACCATTCTGCTTATTGAATTGTAAGCATAACGTCTGCATAGTGCCAAAAAGCCAGTGTCCATTATCTAAGCCCTGCAATGACATACAGTTTGTTGTTGTCAAAATAAAATTAACTTAAATGGAGCCATGGTCATCTCAGTCCCCTGACCTGAACACCATTGAAAACCTGTGGACTGAGCTGAAGAGGAGAGAGGACCAAGGAACCTGGATGATCTGGAGAGATTCTTTAAAGAGGAATGGACTCAGATGCCCTGCTCTGTATTCTCCAAAACTATAAAATGTTATAGGAGAAGACTTAGTGCTGTTATCTTGGCAAAGAGAGGTTGTAAAAAGTATTAAATCCTGGGGTGCCAATAATTATGGCACATGTGTTTTTGTTGAAATTAATTATTTCATGATGAAGGACTTGTTTTTCTTTGATAAAATTTATTTCAATGAAAAGGTTTGATTTTCAGTGCAACATGAAGGTGCTTCACAAAAGGTGGAGTTTTTACAAATCTTTACAAGGGCTCCCAATAATTGTGGATGGTACCGTGTGTGTGTGTGTGTGTGTGTGTGTATTATCAGTTTTTAAATGACCCGTGGCATTACTAAGAGAAAGAAAAATCTATTTGCCTCTCAACTCCTCTAATTGCTCTAACCATGTACAAACATAACGGTCAGATACAATCGTTTTATCATACTGTGTCACTGTGATTGCTGAATGGGTGGGCCTGAATCCCATCTGGATGGGCCCCAGACTTACTAGGCCCAGCCATGCCATGCAATAGGTTAGGATCATGGTGGTAACAGCAACAGCAGGTCAGCCCAAACCATGTTCTCCGGGGCTACAGACTCTAGCTCATTCTGGAGGATCCCTAAATGTTCTCAAGCCAGACAGGAGCTATAATCCCTCCAGAGTATTCCAGGTCCTCCTCAGATCATACATGTACAAAACAGATCCTTTGGGAGTACAGTAGCCAGGTGGCATCCTTAAAAGACATCCAAACTACTTCAGCTGACTTCTCTCAGTCTGAAGGAACAAGAGCTCTACTTTGACATCCTTCCAGATCTCAGTGCCCACAAACCTGCTGTCAGTCTAAATTTCCCACTTTCATGAAAAAGATCCCAAGGTCATTCAGAAGTTCAGGGGGAGAGTCCGTCATTCTGTCACTTCACAGTCTTTCACTTGTACCCAGGGTTTCAATATAGATCAGGGTTCTTCAAATCTGGACCTCGATTCAAAATCCAGGCCTTGTTTTCAGTTCTCCCAGGTAGTTAGTTTAATAATTACTGATTCTGATTGGACAGAGGCTTCACACCTGACTGATAGGTAAAGGAAGGCTGGAAAACCTGCAGTGCTCAGACCTTGAGGACCGTGATTTGAATAACCCTGACATAGATGGAGCCGAGCTCCGCCTCCTTATGTCCAAATCGCACTTTGCCAGAGAACACCTTTGCTTTCTTCACCGTTAACCATATTTCTTTGTGTTTCTTAATTCTAATGTACAGGAGTACCTGTGGTTCATGAACGCTGTGGTCTACAAAGAATTTGGTTCGCAACCGAAAATTTCGTGAAAAAAATGCATTGGTTCGCATACAAAATTTGGTTGATGGACAGATTCTTCGACCAGATTCCTTTTTTTATACTAGTGTAGCACCAGCGGGGTGCATGTCCCAGCATGCCCTGCGTGCAATTGTAAATAGAAGGATCACAATCGGCACCCAAAGAGCACCGAAACCAAGATTTACACACACTAAATACATGCGAGGATCGGACCTGGTACACACAAGACATGGGCAAACAACGCACATGGGCGACAATAGGGAAATGTAACCATTAACATTAACATTAACGGCAATACAAGATAATAAAGAACATGATTTTCTTGACAACCAAGTCTCCATGTCTTTCTCTGCTCCCGCAATGCCTCAGTCCGTCCGTCGCCACACTATATTGTGTTTTTCTTTAATGTTTTTACTATAAAAACCAGAAAATGAATTAACAAAAAATATTATTTGGTAGGTTTCTGAATGAATTAATCGAATTTCAGTGCTTTCTTATGGGAAAAATTGCCTTGGTTTCGTGTACAAATTGGTTCACGACCACTTTCCTGGAACGGATTGTGTTCGTGAACCGCAGGCACCACTGTAATTTGTTTTATATTGCTTTAAAGTGATAAAACAACATGCTGACAAATGAACATACTGCATCTTTTAGATTGCGATTATATAAATTCATTTAGTAATAAAGTAATACACAGAACCACTTATTTAGGACCCCCCTCTTCCACTCTGTACCTGACAGGGCTCCCATCCTCTCTGAATCTGATTTAACCCCTGCTAACCCCAAATCCCATCTAGGTTGTACCCCTGTTTTGTGCGCTGTACTGTCTGGGATAGGCTGCAGGCCCTCTGAGAACTTGCTCAAGAAAAGCAGCTGAAACTTCATTGAAACCAAAGCTTAAAACATTATTCACATAAAACAATGTCACAATAGTCCTTAGCACCCAAAATCAATCATCGTTTCCTTTGAAAATACTAGCTTCAGAATTTTGAGCAGTGCGTACAACTCATTTGTGGAGTTACTCTATCAATTCACCTTTCACTTCTCCTAAGATTTCTCTAATATTTCATTATTTTTCTGAAATCACCTAGGATCCTGAAGGGATATAACCGCGGAGTAAAGGCCTTTTGAAACAGAGCCTGATTTTTTCACACGAAAACAACGAACTGCATAATTCTGAAACTAACAAATGTATTTTTATGATGGCTTTCACACCAAGATCTGACAAATTCATGTTGTTGTGATCTTTAATTGTTTTTATTCAGAGGAGGCTTGATCTTTGAAGTTTTCAAATGCGTTAAAAATTAAATAATTGACCAACAGGATGTCAGTTTTCACACGTGATCAGTCATTTTTTTATGGGAAAACCTTTCATCTGGGTTCAAGCCTGAATGGGGGGGTATTTGTATTTTTCCAGGATACATCTAGTACAATAGATGGATACATCCAAAGTAAAGTCTATACTTTTCCATAACTAGATGTATCCAGTTTATTTGGCTTTTTTTCCCCACTTGTTTGCTCAAAGGGACCAAGAAAGCATTCATCGTCACTGCTGCTAGTGCTTGTCTTTAGTTAAAAGTTTTTTTCGGTATACGAACTTTTCTCAATAGTTTGCGAAAATGTCGCATCATGTTTGGTGTGAAAGGTTTTGATCCGTCAAATTCGCAGCCAAATATTTCATAAATTCGTGCAGTTTTTTTTCATGTTGCATTCGGTGTCAGAAGGCCGTTATCCCATGGTTTCTTGTTTTACACATGGCTTTTAAACGACACGGAAAGACCGTTAGAAAGACTTTAGTAAGACTTATTAGTACCCCGTCTTATCTTACAATCTGTGCTATTTACCATATGATTCAGACTGACAACAACTGGATACTATAGGAATGAAAAAAGAATGAGGGATGCATAGAATCATCAGTTACTACTGGGCTTTGATCTACTGTATACCACTAGGTGGTGCTCTTGCAGCATTGAAAATGTTGTATGGTACTCCATTGCCGATTTTTAAAACAATAGGCAGTACTCCAGTATTGCAACAAAGCTGGTAGCCCGCATGATAAGCTGACTCTGAGAAAGAGAAGGTTGTAAAATCACTGGGTGCAACACAATAAAGACAGCAAAACATTAAACTCAAAACAAAGAAGGTCTGAGAATTAGTGAGGCAGAGGAATTTGGGCCTTCCCTAATTAGTATTTTGTTTAATTCTGCATACATAGAGCTATCACTGGTCCAAGACACACAGCCTTTAGCAGAGACAAGCTTTAAGCTCTACTGCTGGCAGGATTAGGTGTGGCCAGCTTTGCTTATGAAATGTCATTCATCCATGCCACAGTCTTTCTGCAACTTCTCCTTTTCTTAATCCTTTCATCTCAACATTTGAATTTGCCTATTAAAATAAAACGATTATTTACAGTATTGCATCAAGACATTTTGACGTTCTCTCAAACTTCACAGACTTTATCTGACTTTTTTAATCAATAGACAAAATATTCATGACTAAAAGGGGGTGCCCATTACTCATTATATGCCACAGAATGGAAGTAGTAACAATGGTTACTACTTTTAATACTTTTTATACTATAGAATCTAATAATAATATTTTTTTTTGCATGGTGCCTACACTGTCAGAAAAAAGACTGCATCCCTAGTACAGTCTTGTCCCCCAAGGTACAAATAACATTAATGTAATTAAGGTATAAATTGGTACCTTTTCTCTGACAGTTTATCGAGATTCATACTGTCCCCATCACATCCCAGCAAGTGCATATGCAGCCCCAAGAAAAGCCAGATCTTTCATGTGGACCATAAAACATAACACGCCACTGCAAGAAAATCAGTTTGTGGAACTTGCAGTCACTTTTAGCAGTTCTGAGTTCTGTCGAATAGGTCAGAAAATAAATCACAAGAAATGTGTTTATTTTAGTCTTATCATCTGTCTACTGCGGTGCCAGAAATGCCGTACAGATATCCATCCATTTTGCACAACCACCTGTCTGACTCAGGGTGATAAACCTGGAGTGTAACCCCAGGAAGCTTGGACATGCTGGGTTTGCTTGTTCCTCACAGGTAGCAAACTCATATATACAGCCATCCACCCAAACCACAGGTCTATGGACTATGGGAAGAACCACAGAGAAACTCCAACTAACACAAGAAAAACAAGGAGGATAAGAATCGAACCCCAGCCCTGGAGGTGTGAGGTTCTACCTCCCGGACCATCATGCACCCACTCTGGCCGATATGTGCAATATTATTTGTAGTTGTTGGCTTTCAGTACTAGAACAAAATATTTGAAACCAGTTTTGGAAGTCCCATATTCTCTCATGCTGCTTTAGTCCAAAATTGTGGTTGAGTTGGTCAGAATGTGGTGCAGTGAATGACTCATTTCTTGGCCCTAACCCACGAGTATGATGTGTATGCATTTGTATGCACTTAATGCAATTTTAATGTCTTAATGTTTAGTGGAACTGGCAGGACTCCAGCATGTGCAATTCCAGTGTGTCAGGGACATTGGGCATCTTTCTGTATTTAGGTTCTGTATTGCTTATCACCTTTTGTATGCACCTGTGTTCAGGTTTCAGGGATACTGCCATTGTCCTGTCAAGTCCCACGTCCTACACTCTCTCCAGAAGGACTGGAGGTTCTGCGCCCCCACCACATATGGGATGCGTAATGTGAACCAGAATTTTTAGTCATCCTCTTGTCCCCAAGTATTTCCATTTATTTTTCCATTATTGTCCTTGAGAAAATATTCACCTCTTTGATCCAAACAATAAAAATGGAAGGGAAGAAGTATACCATAAAATGCAACTGTCTCCCATTCGCTTAAGGGAAAACACACTCCGGTGGTCATGGAAACCACTGTTCAAGCTACATTAAACTTCAAATTTTAGGATATTGAGTATTAGTTCCCAGACTCAGGCAACCCATACTAATTCTGCAGGACCCACACCCTCACCCACCAGACTTTCTGAGAGAAGGGAAATCTGGAGTTTTCTGTCTTTTGTTCTGATGGAATGAATAACTCAAGCAACATCTATGATTTAGGTCTGTCTTTCACCAAACAGCACAAATGAGATATTTGATTACCCTAATAGTTGGAGGCTGATGTTGCCCATGGCTTTGGTTTACAGATGTTTACAGCTAATCCCTTCCTGTACGGACAATTAACTCCCTTAAATTGCATTGGCAACATGCGGCCCTTGTGTGAGATCACGCCCAGTATTGTGGTTAGTACTGCTTAGTCGTTTATGAGCAAAATGAAGTAAAAGGGGAAATGAGGTAATCTTACAATGTTTAGAAGTTAATTAATGACAGAATATGCAGTTTTGGCAGTCTTACCTGAATTTAGTAATACATGTTTGTGACTTTGCATAGAAATCAAGGGATTAAGCCACTTTCACGTTTTGTAACTTCAAATTAATTGCAGAAAAGCTGCCCAATCATTCCACTCCCTTTCTGTGAGGTGTCACAATGATCAAGTGCAATCTACAGACAGTTAGCCTGGAGGATAATGGCGCACATGCAATGTCATAGGGGCTGCAGACGACTGAGAAAATGATGGTCCATTTATAAAAGAGCAAGGGCAAAGGAGTACACAGCCCCAGAAAAACCTCCTTTCAGACATTTAACTCCATCCACCCAGTGGGGGTTAAGCTTTCATTTTAAAAGACCTCCATCCATGCCCTTTGACTGTTTTCTTTTCAGGCAGGCCATTCCTTCAAAAGAGGCCCCCATTTACCAAAGAATAATCTGATGTGTGTACTGCCAGGACTCGGGGCTATTCTCAGCCAAAAGTCAACAACTCTGTGATGTGTCGGAGGCCTTATGGCAATGAAATCATTTCACTCTGTGTGTAAAAATCCTGGAAGTTCCTGTACCTGCTGTTCATGTTAGATTCCCTTTATGTCACCGCTGTGGGAGAAATTGTTTTACAGGCCCTGTCCATTTGACCAACTTTAGCCCCCCCTCCCCCCCACCCCGACACTGACCATGCCAGGAAATTGAAGGCTTCCTGAGGGATCTCCTAGGAGATCTCCTCCAAGGGTACATGGCATCTCTGGTCATTTACTGATGGAGACCAGTCAGCGGAAACTGCCCATTTTTAGGCATCTGTATGCTTATATACTCAGGCACATTATTAGGAGTCCAGGCAGCATTACTGCAGGATCCCTATTGTTTTATTGTTATTGTTATTATTCTTAGTAGTAGTAGTAGATGTAGTAGTAGATGTAGTAGTAGATGTGTTGTTAACACTAATAATGATGAATGAAAATTACATTTCTACGGTGCTTTTCAAGATACCCCGAGCGCTTTACGGGATCAATGAGGAGCCATTTCAACCATCACTACCACTGTGTGGCCCCCACCTGGATGATGCGACGGCAGTCATTCTGTGCCAGGACACTCACCGCATGCTGTCTAAGGTGGTGAAGGGGCAGTGGAGGATTCACCAATTAGATATAGGGGGTGATTAGGAGGCCAGATTTAAAAGGGCAGCAGTGGGCAATATTAGTCAGGGCATCAGGGCACCACCCCCACTCTTTCGAAAGATGCTGAGGGAACTTTTATGACCTCAGAGAGTCATTTAAATTATTATTATTATTATTATTATTATTATTATTATTATTATTATTATTATTATTATTATTGCCCCACCACCACCTGTGCTCATGCATTGATATGAAATCATCAGGAACATTTGATTTGTTCCATTTGCCTCGCTGGTGTGTTTTCTGAATCGGTGGGAGGCAGAACAGGTAGATGGAGCAGGGAAAAGGGATCCGGGATAAAGTGATCAGGGATAAAGTAATCAGGGATAAAGTGATCAGGGATAAAGTGATCAGTCTCAGGCAAACAAATACACCTCCGGTAGTGAAATACAGCTTGAACAAACTGTTAGAGAGTAAATCAGGTCATGCTGCTGAATTTGGAATGAAGTGAAGTTCACAGGGGTGGGGGTGGTAGAAACTGAGGCTTTTTAGTCCTTGATTCATAGTTTTACAAAAAGAAGTTTTTTTTTTTTCTTGGTTAACCTCGTGGCAGAGCTCCAGGCAGCGATCTTTAGGTTAGGCTTTTTGCTGCAGTGAATATGTTTATATTTTTGCGGGATTTTGGTGTCTTGCTGTCCTACATTTTTACGTGGTTTACGTTGGACATTTAGAGTTTCAGCGATACCGCCGCGGTATTTTGGCTGTATTTTGCCGTGTGACTCGGCAACTTAGGATGCCGTGCCAGTGATTGGAAGGTCCCAGTAATTTAACCAGAATGACATGGAAGAAGATGCTGGGATGAATAGGTAGGCTGCCCTTCCCCTGCTCTGTGGCAGATACCTGGGGTACAGCTATTAATAGAGGCTTTTCGAGCCGGCCTCAGCTCCGTGGTAACCAGGGAACAGAGGCGTGTGCATCACATAAGCATGCCCAGCTTGCACTCCTCTGTTCCTCTTTGGCGCGGCCCTGTTGGTTCATCAGATGCCACGACGTGGGTCTGGGCCAGGCCGTCTGGATCCAACCCATTCACAGCCATTGGGTTATAAGCC
>JAODLC010000044.1:31257658-31282037 GCA_026781145.1 Hippopotamyrus pictus | reverse complement strand
TGTAGACCCCCCCCCCCCCCCCCCCCCACTGCCCTCCTCCAGCAGGATGCTGGCTACAGCCTCTGTCACATGCCGGGCACACCCTCCCTGTCTTGCAGGCCCACACATGAACCGTCTCCGATCAGGCTCAGGCAGGATTAACCTCTCGGGTTTCCGAATCAGCCTGAAGTTTTTTTTAACATAATGTTGATCATTTTTTTTGCATGGATGTACAAGACAGTTGTTCCTTATTCAAGGTTTAATAATAACTCTGTTATTATTAAAATTAGTACTATAGAATTAGTGTAAGGAGTATTACTGAATTTATAGCCTAATTACATCAAAGGATTATTTTAATCAGACTAGAGTAATATGGTATCACCCTCTGAAGATGACTTTAAAATTGCTTGGTGGTAAAATATTACATGGTTTGTTTAAAAAACAAGGAACAAATGTTTAACAGCAAAGGCTAGAAATTATTATATGAATAAAGAGGCTATTTGTCATCCCAGTTATGATTTTAGTTTAGTTTATGGGAAGGAGCAAATTGGTAAAAAAAATATAACACTAAACGGTGGCTGCATTTGAACATCCTTCAAAGAGGTCAGAGGTGTGATCGTGCTTTGGAAAGAGTTTCCGGCACCATCTGGGAGGTGCTCGCAAAAACTGAAAAAGTGTTGCTGAAATGTGGATATGCAGCACTGGGGCACAACTGTAACAGCTGGGAAACCACAGACCCATAATCGCTCAGTGACTAGGCTGACGTGCTCCAGGCAGGTTCCTCCTAGGAAGCTCGTGAATAAAAAGGGTCACGTATCATACTCTTCTCGTGTCCTTGCGCAGCCAGCCGCACATTCCCAAATGCAACATCAATATTGATGATAAATTAGCCAAATGATCTATGAGCTCTTCACCATCTGCGGGTTCGGTATCTACTGTACGATATTTATCGATGGCAGCAGTCTTCACACATCAGTAATTCTCCAACCGGACCATATCATTCCGGAGTGACAGCTTTGGGTGAGTAATAAATAATTATAGTACGGAACAGATGATAATCATCATTCTTTACCTTGAGTTCAGGGACGGTTCACTGAGAATTTTTGAAATGGCTTCCCTCTAATCGGGTTGGTTCATTTGCTCTTCAGAATCACCCCCATACAGATATGTACTGATGCCTCAGAAGCATCAAAATCATGAAAGGGAATTTAGAATCACTATAGGAATTCAGAATCACTGTATACATTCGCTATGTACCATCAGGGGTAGAATACAGCTGAAAACAGTGATAGAAAAACCACAGTATTCTTTATCACCACATGGAAGAAGCTACTGTTTTCAACGGAGCCTTCTAAAGGCAACTGAACTCTTACAAAAAAAAAAAAACAAAATGAGCCTGAAGACAACGATTAGAAAACACTGCAGTAGTTTACCGGGATCATCAGTGAAATTACTGTCCAAGTTGGACATTCATCTTGATGTTATCAAAAAGATTCATCCATCTGGCAAATTGATTGGTCATGGTTACAGATGGTCTTTCAAGTGTGAAAATGTTGGATGTTAGCACTGTGGTGTCTGTGTGTATTTTACCACCGAGGTATCTGCTGAGGTTGAGGGAGAACTGGGAGAAGGTCATGCTTTTTATGTTGGAGGCCCAACCCTGAGCTAATGCCTGCCTCTATGGTGCCCACCAGTTAAGACATTTGGGTGTTCTGAGTCTCAACTTTTCAAAGTACATCCTGGTTGAGCCTGCAATGCTAACAGTGATCTCTGCAACAGATCATGGATGTTGTAAGCAATCTGTGGCTTGGTGGGCTTGACTTAATGGTTCCTAGTATGGTAGCTTGTGTTATGGATGACTTCAATGACTGCTGATTGATGTACCAAATTGAGTCACTGATTAGATGTATTCTTCAAGAAGAAGCCTGCCACTCTTTGCCCAGAGAGAGCTTTATCTTGGTTTATTCCGAATGATACAGCTGGGTTTTGGGGATTTCTGATGCACCTGCAGTGGATGCTACTTCTGTTTGATATCCCTGTTTTAAATATGTACCAGAAAGTGGAAGAGACAGTTGATACTGTGGTGGAAGGTCATTTCTCTTGAAATATTAGTGTTGGCCATTGTAAAAAATAGGCGGGGACCTCGTGCTTTGAATTTTGGTAGCCACAACAACCATAAGAAAATGCTCAATGACCATAAAATGAGTGTACTATTATATCATTGCTACAGAGTGGAGATGAGTCTTGAATCATGTCCACTTGAGTTCCTCTTCATTGATTACATATCCTAACCATGGTTACGAAGTCAGCTTCCTGGCTTCTGAAATTGTGTCTGTGCAGTGGAACATCCAAATAAAAGCACAATGAGAGGGGCTTCGGTCATCTATGTGAGATGTCCCTTCCTTGGCATCCATCCGTCCCCTGATGTGGTCAGAGTAACCTTATTGCCTTAGTGCCAGAGGCTTGTGAAACATAGTTGGAAACTGATAAGTATCCAAATCCAATCTTCGTACCCATCACGACCAAACCCAAGTTCAAACTTTCTTCTCAGTGCTCTTGCTTCTTTAGTCAGTCAATAAGGGTTTTATGCAGTACTGTTTTAAGCCCACATGGCGCCCCAGACAAGGTTAACTGCCAGGACCCCCCATCTAAGACAAAGTAAAACGGGCTTCTTTATTCAGTGCCCCCTGGGTAGATGACGCCCTAGACGGCTGCCTACTCCACTTAATTGGCTGACCCGCACTGGCCTTAAATACTTTATTGCACATATTACAGATCATATAGTTCTCCATGAAGGTTCCTCCTCGTGGAAAACGTAGCATCTTACGGCAGGTGTGTGATTCTGGTTATACGTAACCTCTTTCGTCCCAGTACTAGAAGTAGCCTGACTGAGCCAGAATCAGCAGAATCATGTACTTGGGGCATATTGCCCACAGGACGTGGGAACCGGGGTGAATGGGCCAGGAGAGAGGGCATAGAATGGCGCGCCCTCTGGGAAGCAGCCCGGCATTCCCCTGGAACACCACTAAGGTGCGGAAGGGGAGTGGCGACACAAAACAGTAAAACAAAAGGACATGATCAAGTCAGATCCAAATCCTCTCATTTCATGCGTGGCAAGGGCCAGACCATGTGTCATGCAGCTCAGTGGGCCCACCCTTTCTGAGATGCCTATACGTACCATGCCCCTGTAATGATGCCCCTGCTCCCCGGCCAGGAAATGGATCATATCCGTTTTTCCTTTCGCGTGCGGGGATTCCAAAGATTGTGTTTCTATTACTGAGGTCCATTCCAAACCCGGTACACAGTAACTGAACGTGCTGGCCGGCCACTTCTTATTCTGCTTGGCATCCAGTGAACCGCAATGCACTGCATGCAGTTTGTTCTATTCTTGAGAGAAGCTGCTCTTGTTTAGAGCTCCTCTTATTTGTATAGCAATGGTTGCCTCCCTATTCTTCTCTGGTGACATCTTACAGCTCTGGTCCTAGTTTGGCACTGTTTACCAGTGAAGTGCAACAATGGAAAGTAAAATACTTTCCTTCAGAATATTTTGCTTTAGGCGCAAAGGTCTCTTGTGATCACCACGGTAACAGAGCCATGTTTCAGCCAGCCCAAAAAGGGTGTGGATGGGTTATACCTGAAATCGCGGCAGTATCTCCTGCTGCTTATTCCAACTTTAAATCATCGTTTTAAATCATTCAGAGATTTTTATATGGTTCCTGTACACTAAGCAGAGGAGTCCTGCTCTTATTAAAGCTCCATCACATTTGATACATATTTGTCGTAATAGTTAAGAGGAAAACCGCAACTATTACACTGATCCACCTAACGCCGCGTTTTTCCAACCGATGTGCTGCAGCGTACACACACATACATATGCATACAGAAGCTAAAATAAGCTTTTATATTATTAGTTAATTTATGAATGTACTTTAAGTGATTTAGGCGAAGGAAAAAACTTTGTGTGTAAGCGACTTTTAATTTATTTAACCGTCCAGTAGACTTTAAGCGCACTTTTAACACTTAAAGTCTACTCGGCTGCATGAATGCAGCCGAGAATGAGGACGCCCTGTAATAGCTAGTAACCATTCATGTGTGTTCGACAATTTGCAAACTGCCCTGTAGTAAAAAGATAATGGACAAATTTTTTAAAAGGACATTTTCAGAAAACGTACTTCATTCTGAACCGACAGGTTAAGAGCAAAGTGATACGTGTTATTAGTAATAGCCAATTAGTAGTACGTGTTAATCAATGTGTGCCTTGGGCAGAAAAAGGTCTCGAAACACTGATCTAATGAACTTATAATATATGGCTTAAAATAATAGTCAGTTGTAGATATTGGTTTATTTATAAATGTTATTTTACGAATTGCTCAAGGAAAAAATTATATTTAAGCACAAGTGATTTTTAATGTTGGTATATGAAGGAACTATATATCATATCCAATGTCCCACAACACAAAATATGATTAGACAACAAAATTATTAAAACGATATTTTATGAGAAACCATAGACAAGTTTGTTAGGCGTTCCATTTGGAATACTAAATACTAAAACATATTTATTGCTGAAATGTGGTCTCGCTTTCTGGGGTCATGTGGTTGTGCTTGTCTTACACTAGATGGCAGTCTAACTGCATGCCTCTAATGCAGCGCCTGATTTTTTTTTTTAAGGGAATTTTTAACGTCCTTGCAGCGTCTGTTCCAGTGTTATGTCGATGTCTGTGTGTGTCGTATGGTGATGCCGAGGTGGAATTTAATTCCCCAACGAAACGTCAGAGATCCGTCTGCCGTCAATTAGGAAGCGCCTCTCTTAAAGAACAAAAAACTTTTTATGCAAACTGAATTACATATAACTCCTGACACATTTCAGGATATAACCACCCCCCCATAACCATGTACTGACTGAACGGTTTAAAGGTGATTGAACAGATGGATTGCTTTGATATGGGGATAATGGACTAGAATAATTGAGGAAGAACTACTGTTTAAAGGGTGCTATACTTGGTTGTTTCAGGGGGTCTCAGCTATGATGGGGCCTGCTGATACTGAGCCGAGGGCAGCAAAACATTGATTAGTGTGGTACAGGAGCGCAGTGCGGGTAACAGGATATTTGCCTGTGAAAACCCAGAGACGATTCCTACCCCTCTGCTGTCCCTTTCGGGTAAGTTCTGGTAGCTCTGCAATGATTTGTTCTCCCAAAATGTCAGAGGAATCTAGATAATTCCCATCCCTGGGTTATTGCAGCCAGCTCACATGGAGCCCAGGGGCGTCATTGTTACAGCAATGCCCACGCGCTGGAGCTGAGGTGTTAGAGAGTGAGGGGGACAGGCTTAGTGTCCGCTTGTTACTGTGTAATCACAGCAGACAGGGATGCCAGACTGTCTGCCTGGTGGGCCATGGGCGACGCATCGGATCGCCGTGGAGGATCCCTTGGCTCTGGCTTTGCATGGGGCCCTTGTCAGCAAAGGCGCGTCCTGGCCCACGGATGGCCGACAGCACAAAGAAGAGAGGCCTCGTGTTATTGTGCTACGGGCCAGACTGTCTGGGGGGAAGAAAAAAGGGCGAAGAGAAAAGGCCAACGATAGCTGAGAGGTAAGAAACCTGCCGGGAGAATGCGGAGTCGCTCGGGAAGCGGCGCTGCCGGGGCCCGGGGCCAGCAGCTGGGTCTAGCCACACCGGTGCCAGCGATGACCGAAGGGGCCAGTCACAAGATCTGCTTATCTCAACCGTGCCATTCTCTGCCACGGCCAGGCCCCACAATGGAGGCTACAATTCCACTGGAGCTGCCCTCTGGTCACCATTCCCGGGCGGCGGGGGTGGTTAGGACGAGTGGGTGGCAGTAGGAATGACCCGAAGCCTTCTTGATTGTTGCTTTCAGCGGCTGTTAGCTCAGTTGTGATAGCGTGGAGACAGGGCTCAGTTCCGGACCGCCGGGTCGGCGCTGTCCAGTCGAGAGTCATTAAGCCTATTGACGACGGTCCCTCTGGGCCTGTGTCTGCTGGCCGGACCCAGTGAAGCACACAGAGAGTCAAAGAGCCGGGAGCTCAGGCCAAAACCACGGGCCCTTTAACGCTATAACAATAGTAATTCATGTTATGAATTTCCCTACTTGGTTTTTATTCGTACGTTCTTACATGGCTACGTTTGTGAACATGTGTGCTCACCATGCAGTTCAGGCTACGCTTCTGATGCGTACTGTACTTTTCTGCGTCGGGTTTGAATTGGCAGTATCTCAATCCCTTATTGGTGCACCTGAAATAGTGAAAGAGTGTACTGAGGTCCACGATGGCGAGGTTTGCAAAGAGACATAACGAACAGAACATTATACATTACAGCCTCAGCCCAGAAAGGCCTGTGTGAGCAGACCGGTGTCTCAAAAAGTGGTTATGACCTCAGCTCACGTTTGACTCTGAGGTTTACTTAATCTCTGGTTTCAGTGTGTGCTAGAGGTAGGTTTTATGCTAACAAACAATTGTTGAGTGAAGTGTTAGTTATTGTTGAGACTGTTGAAAAAGGACTCTGTCTGCTAGAAACCACTGTGCACAAAAAGAATATGGATCATATATTTTAAAGATCTTTGTTAGAGACCAGTAAGGCTGAAAGACAGTAAATGGACTGGTCCTATCAAAAATGTCACTTCTAAGCCAGTCTAAAATAATCTGTGTCCATAGCAAACACTTACCACTTACTATCTCTCTACAGCTGTGGAGCTGCACTTGGTGTAGTACATGGATATAGATGCCACGTATTTTAAACTGTTACTAACAGGAATTTGAAGAGCAATCTTATGTTCTGAGAGGATGTCCTTTGTCTTTCATGCTGAATGTGTTGCTCATCTTCACTCCTTAGGAGTAAAGTGAGGAGAGACCAAACAGGAGATAAGTGGTATTGTTTCGGCAAGCAAGGAGATGATGTGTTTTTCCTGTAGATTATTGGAAAATTTACTGTATAGCACTATGACATGCTGAGAGAATGTCACACTGTTTTGTCCTGTAGAGGATGCTGAAAATGTACTATACTACCCCTGTGCACCAAGCATTTGTGGGTCTGACTCCATTCTTGCGGTCATGACTTGGGCCCCCATAACTGCCTATTGTGAAAGCACTTGGCCAAATCTCACTTTCTCCCTCATATTTTCCACTCTCTTTCACCGCAAGAGAGGCCGCTCTGAAAGAACGATGCCTTTTTTTTTACCCCACTTTCTCATCAGGGATTCTGAATGGCTTTTGTGAGTGTCAGAGGAACGTTTGTTTTCTACATTGTTTAAGGCAGCAGTAATGACCTACCTCAGTTCAAGTAATGCTGGAGGACAGTAGTGGCCGGAAGGATGGGGGGGAGGGGGATTCTTTCCATGGCCTTGCTGAGAAACTCAGCCTTGTTTAATACTGGTCTGCAGGCCTTGTTGGAGGTTCTACACGCTACATAGCAAGTAGAGCAATTCAACTCATTCAGGTTTTTAATGCTCAAGGCTAGATTACTTGTAAGCTGTAGTCTGTATAATGTTAAATTAGACTTCCATTTCATTTTTGTTGCTTGGCAACACATTTGACAAGTGTTGGCATTGATTTGACTTGACATGCCACATGAACCACTGTACCTAATTTTTTTTGAGTATATTTCCAGCAAATGCAGAACAACCCAGCGTAATTTAGATGTTGACAGACACCTGGAATCGCCAGAATTAAAAAACAGTGCTGATGTTTGAGTGATGACACTTGGAGTTAGAAATAAACTTTTCTGACTAGCTATAGAGTCCAGGCATCTGTCACAGATTGGGTTTCACCGATTTAACTACACGTGCGGTCTCACACAGAACTGGTGAATAACCAGCGGAAGGTTCTTGTAATGATCGAGACTGGAGATCTAAGTGCAGGATTGATTCAAGATATACTGTCAAGGGGCATACACAGGTCAACAATGCTCCACAGTGCAAACAGTCTCTGGGTTACAAATGAGATCTGTTCCCAAAGACTGTCTTTAAGTCATATTTGTAGATAAGTGGGGAAAATAATAATATAGTACATAATAACCATTATTATACAGTTATAATAAAAGTAACTGAAGGTGCACATTGTTTTCGTCATTCGTCTTTCACAAAGTAGTGCGTGTTTTCGTCATTATGAATTTTGTATTTAACCCGAATTTTTAATACAATAGACTTTATGACATTCTATTTGTAAGTACAAGTTGTCTGAAAATGGGATATTCTTAACTCAGGGACTAACTGTAATACGCATAAAAAAATTCGAATTGCCAAGAAGGGTCTGAAGACAAGGCAAGATTCTGAAAAGCAGTCGTCCCTCCGAAATGCCTCTTTGGCTAGTACCTCATGAAGCTCCTAGTTCATTGAGGTCGCCTGTATCTCTTTAAGTAAAAGTCACCGTACAGCATCAAGTATCCAGTCCGGCAGAACTGTAGGGCCTGGTGCTGGTGCTTAAGTTGGCTGTGTAAAATCAGCCACCACTTCACCCTCCGCCGAACTCCATAGACCGTTTCTATGCGGTTAACGACATCCAGTGTGGTCCCTAAGAAGGCACGCTCCACTGACATGTCAGGTTACGGGCCAGAAGCTCACACTTCAGGCATTATGAAGACCTTTGCGAGACTGGCAGTAAAGCCGCCCTGTTCTCTGCTGAGTGACCACCTGGACCCCCTGCCGTTTGTGTATCAGGGCTAATTATCAGTACATGATACAGTGAGCTTGTGAGGAACATGTTTTTGGATTTTTCCAGTGCCTTCAATGCAATTCAGACAGATATCCTGTATCGCCAACTACCTGGCTAGTAGATGGTTTCTGTTTGAGACTCCTTAGGAAGACTAAGGAGATGGAAGTAGATATTCATTCTGCTGGTGTTGCCATATCCCCAGTCGCTATACAAGTGGAAATTGTGGAGACGATGCACAGCTACAGATTAGTGGGCATGTATCTCAACCTGGACTGCAGAAATAACACAAGTGCACTGTACAAGAATAGACAGAACTGAGTTGATGAAAATCAGGTTCTTCAATGTCTGCAACAGAGCTCTCACCATGTTTTACCTCTCTGTGGTATTTAGTATTGTCTTCCTTACCGTGACGGTCTGTGCGGGGGTGGGGGGGGGGAAGAGAACATTACCTCTAGGGGTGTCCGTCATCTGATTAAGCTCATTGAAAAGGCTGAATGAGAGATAGGGCTGTCTCTAAGGCACACTGAAGCTGGTAGAGAAAGATAGGATGAGGGTAAAACTCACCACCATTATAAACAATGATCCCACCATTGGGCTTCCTGCAAGGACCTTTGTTCCAGTGGGTGAAAGTCCCACAGTACATATAGGAGCTTTTCTGGGGCTCCTTCAGAAGCAGCCGCCTCCAATACCACTTCGTTTTATATTTTGTTCATGCAAAATTAACTTGTTCTGTCTTTCTGTATTTGGTTCTCATGTATGGGTTTCCTGCTGGAATTTTGGTTGGAGCTGGAGTGGATAGGAGCTGAGATTAGGAGAGTATCAAGAGAGCGACAAGAGCTGAGATGATTGTCAAAAGCCATTTTGGTTGATAAATGAAAGGAATTCCATTCAAATCTGCTGTAGTTAGATTCTATCCACTTCTCTGGAAACTTCAGCGTGTCCAACAAATTAGCATTGTTCCAATAGCTCATTGTGGACATTGGGGTATATATTTTGTATTTCATTGCACTGTATTTATTGCCACACTTACCGTGTTACTCTTGTTAAACCTTCTGTATGTTCCCAGACCTGCAATTTCCCCCAGGGGCCAATAAAATATGCCTACTTACCTACGTACTGTACTATAAGGTCATATCAAGTCCTTCAGAGGTAATTGTGAGTTACATTACATCAGACCTATAGCCTTTGTCCTGCAGTCGCTTTTACATAAAATTGTAATTATAATTGCGACCATTTCCGAGCGATGCATATTATAACCACTGGACTTAAAATTACATTTGCTGCTTGAGCAGGATTTATGACTGTTATTGAAGGGTCGTTTGATAAACGCCTTAATTCACTGCTGGAATCACCCAAACGGCAAAAGCTGTGAGCTGTGAGGCCTGTTTATTGACAATAATAAAGTAGTCCTTTAGAGATGTCCCCGAACGATCACAGGAACGTTCAGACTGAAAGCCAGTTACTCTGGTCTCTGTGGAAACAGGGCCTCATACCCATTGTTTAAGAACTCGCATTGTATGAATTACCTGCAAGTGGGTCTCAGAGCCATTCTGAAAGGCAAGGGCATCTTTCACATTTGTAGAACAGGAGATCTTGTCATGCATCATCGGTCCATTGTGCCGCCATAGCCATGGTTTATAAGGGGTTATATCCAATCAAATTTGACCGTGGTTTGTAATAAGACCATTAAGTGGTTCACCATAACTGCTTTTTTTCATTGCAAACTAGAATGTCCCCTGAGAGATCATGATTTACCATAACAGAAAATGATTTGCCACAGTGGGTTTTTCCATGGGCCAATATTTGCGATATGCTGTTGTAGCTGAACAACAGATTGTCTAAAGGGCCAGATTAAGGGCTGTCAGCCATTTCTATTTGCTAATATTAAAGTTTTATTCAGTTCTGTTATCTTCTCAAGTAAATGAAGAGTGAAACTATTTCTGGGGATAGACACACTAGGGTATTTCCTGTACAGGAATTCCACAGAACCCCACCACCACCATTAAATCCTCTGTAAGAAGAAATTCTGTCCCGATACGGTTCTGCTTGAGACGACCTGCCATGTCTTTTTGGAAGCCTGCGTAGATACACCCTGGCATGTGACCCAGAGAGCCATATAGAGGAGCTAAAGACAATGGATCGGAACTTCCTTCGCTGTGATAGGTGTCTGCGTTCATACAGGCGTGAGCCGACACCATGCCGACCGGAACGCTCTCTCTCCCTGTCACGGATAGATGCCAGTCAGGATGTAAGCCCATGGTGCATGGAATAGAGGGAGCAAAAACCAGGTACGTTGGGCTAAAAATGCCAGGTCCATCCAAGCGCTAACCCCTATCTCATCTTGGCTGATGCCAGGACACGCTGAGTCCGCATGCGCGAAATTAAGCATTCCTCTTCACTGGCCCTCCATGCCACGAAACCTAACTGTCACTGCTGAGGGGTGGGGGTGGGGGGGGTCTCAGCCCAGCTCGCTGACAGCTCCGCGCCCTGCCAGATATTCCCCCGCTCGTGGTTCCGCGGACACGGCGCGAGCCCTAGATGCGGGTTTCCCCCGAAAGGTTTGCGTCGTCGAACCGGCTCGGAATCCTCCTCATATTTCTCTTCCCGCTCCGGCGTTTCTCGCTGTTATTTTTGTTTTGGCTCGTCATGCCGGAGCCCCACCCGCGGCTTGACACCACGCGGCTTGGCCAGTCCGCCCCGCTTTACAGAACAGTCTGCAGTCACGACCCAACGCCAGGCTGCAGTTTCGTAACCAAATTCCGAACTGGGAACATTTTCTAATCGCTCTCTCTTCCGCCTGACTCTCGTTATGTGCAAGGCTTCTTCGGCACAGACAAATAAACACTTGACCTTGTGGAGTACAAAAGACACAATTATCACCTCCTTAGTGAGTGTGATGGCTGGTGATGCTTCTATCTAGCTTTGCCATTGTGACTATTTTCATATTAATTTCATTTGTGTCATATATAAGTGCTTGTGTAATTGAATTTAAAATGCCATTCAAATGTAAATACACTGTTGAATGGATATAAAACACAGTATACATGGAAGTTGGAAGACTGTATATATGATTTGGTTAAACATTAAGCATGAAGCACTTACCACATGCCTCCAAATAAGGTGGAGGATTATTGATCTGAATATGTAAGCAGCTCTTCAAGAATGACACTAATGTGTTCAGAGTACAAAAAGCTGAAGTTGGGCTATGGTGAGTTAGGGCCCATAGTAGATCAACCATGAGTTTCTTTCCCTAATAAAGAGAACAGAAACTCCAAAACCTCCAGAAGGTGTATCATGTCCAAATCTGGTTTTGTTATGAGCAAATGAGCTGAGGTGCCCTTTCATATCGACTGCTCCAGCACGACGGTGAGCTGCTCCTGTCTGCGGCTTACCAGACAGAGCGGCACGTTTCGCCCGCGGTGACCAGACGATGCCACTCGGTCTGCTCCCCCAGCGGGTCAGCCTGACACAGCTCCCAGGCGCACTGTGACATCCAGCCGCTCTGTCTAGACAAAACACCACCACAAGATGAGCTGGCTGTGTTTGCTGCAGCGAGACGCTGGCTCTCCAATAGCCAGCTACCTGTCAAACTCTCCCCACAACCCCCTACCACCACCGCCGGCATGGAAAAAACACGTAAATAACCCGTGTGTATTAATAGCGAGGTGCACCTCCCCATACACACACTCCGCACTGGCTCAACTCATGTCACATCTGTGCCTTGCAGGAAGTAGGTACCAGCCACATGTGGGGAAATATCGCGGCAGGTGTCCTTCCTGTTTGAGTCTTCAAGGCTTGGTGATAGTATTTCAAGCCCCTTCACTCATGAGACGCAATGTTACCTCCAGGGCAAGTGAGAATCAGAGCTTCGGGTCTTAGCTGGACGGCAGGGTAGGGGGTGCAAGGCGATGGGGTGGGGGGGGGGCGCATCGAGCTCTATCAGATGGCCCATTGCGCAATCGTGTCGGCGTGCGGCACGACGAAGGCCTGTGACACACACAACGTCATCATGCCGGGAGCCCACTCACTGTTAGCGGTATTGTCTCCTGAATGTGTGGTGGCATTCGAGCAGATTCGTGCGTGGCGGCTTGAAGTGCTAGGGGTAGCTGGACAGGAAGTGGGATCACCGAAGCTCTCGTTGGGCGCCATCTGGAACGCCAACTGGAGACGTCTCTGAATTCTCACTCCAGACCGGCCAAAGACCTATTATTCTTTGCTCGTTCTCCTGTTTCGGCTGCCAGCTGATGAAGTCACGAACTCCTGACCACTAGCCTACCGTGCTCCAGAGTGACCAACAGCTCCGACCATCTGCTACCCCAGAGGGATCCAGTCCGGGAAGACGCCTCTCCTCCACATTGGCTGCAGTTCATGGAGAGTACCACCAGCTTCACATGACAGTTGGGGCGCTTTGATCTAAATTTCAAAATGATACAGCTGAGTAGCTTTGGATTCATTTTCAGCTAATTTTTCGCAACAAGGAATTTTCACTCATAAACACAGATCTGTTTCAACACATGCACAGACAGGGAGACCGTTACATTAGTGAACTGGTAGGACTCTTCCTTAATTTATCATTTAAAAATGACATTTTATGAGGTAACGTCACTATATTCTTCCAGCCCTGAGACTGACGAGCATTTCCTTCCGCAGCTGAGGCTGGCCCCTCCGTATGAACCCCTCCAAGCTTCCTTTTCCTTGAAAGTATCAAAGATCAAGCTGAAGAGCATCTCTGTCTGCCTGGCGTTTCTTTCCCGGAGATAGTATCTGTCAGGGAAGCACTTTGTCGATTACCAGTCGGTCCCGTGTTCTGGGAATAAATGAATACCATATTCACATACAGTATTGATGTATTATCTGACTTTTTCTGAATACTGTACATCTCAATACTGTTTGTGAGGTCTTTACCTAAATAATCAGTCTGCCTGTTTCAGAGGTGTAATAAATCTGTTCTGTCATTTCTAAAGTTCAGTAATTGTCTTGTTCACAGCACACAAGGATTTATAACATATCCACTGTATCCTATGAAGCTGATTTCTGGACATTGGAGAGGGGAACACTACCAGGTATTTCATTGTGTTTTATGCTAATTTTAACATATATTAGTTTGTGCCAGCCTACCTGGTGGATGAAAACCATACAGTATCTATCTATCTATCTATCTATCTATCTATCTATCTATCTATCTATCTACCTATCTATCTATCTATCTAGTTTGCATTGTTCTTTTTAAATTACATAATACGGGATACAGTACAACAATGCATCCATGACAGTAACAACAAATACAACATTCTCTGTAAGTTAGACTTTCCATGTCTATAGATATCTCGATATCTACCTGTTGTGTGATTATTTGCTTCAGAGGAACTTCTGCGCAAAGCAGCTCCCACATCGATGGTTTCTTTAGAAATTCGGGATTGACATCTTGTTGACCTACCCTCCTTCCCCCCAGGACAGGAAACTTTACTTTTCTCCTACTTACACATCCAGTTTCTTGACCACTATAAAATCTTATTTTACTGCATTCCTCTGCTTCCTGTTTCCCTAGAAGTCAAGTTTGAACCGGCTCATAGGGAAAAATACAACTGAGCGAGACCCCACGAGAGAATGAACACACCCTCCCCACTGCAGAGGGAGTCGACGCGGTCCTGCAGCCAAGTACCCACCTAGTATAGCCGAAGTAGCCGGATGGTTTGTTTTTCAAAGACTAGAGAGCCCACAGTTCTTCGCTAGAACACACACGCAATTCCGCCGATGCCAAAGTCCATAATGCTTTTTCTGTGCGATGAACTGATTCTCCGGGTTCAAGGCTTTCCGAAAATAACAAACTCTGCGCAGCTACCGCACTCCCAGTTCGGGGACCGGCGGAAGTGCAAGCCACTTCAGCGCGATTCATTCCATGGAATCCGACACGTTAGTCTCCGCATGTTATTGTTTTTCTTAGGGGCCAGTACCTTCATAAAGAGGTGAGATAAGTGTTACTTGGCAAATATAATTATTCATTTAAAAAAATATATCACAGCGATCCGTAGGAGGCTCTGTGTGCCATTCACATTCTGCAAATGTGTTTTCAACCCAGCAGAAGATAATAGCAATGACACAGGGCTGGGTTTGGCTAATTCTGGAATTACCAGGGCAATAGACCACTAGCCCAGTATCTCTGATATGCCTCTATTAATGAACGCTGACTGGTCTAACGCTGAAGGAGTGGGATCTGTCGCATTTAGTATCCTCAATACATTTCTGGTGGTGTTCACAAATATACTTAATTGTATAAGTGAAAGGTTTTAGCGATATGCAAGTTTTATTCCAATTTATTGAGTGGGATTTATGCACCTACAGTATAAATGACTCTGTGCTGTAATAAATGTGTTTTGTTTGGCTTTTGTATGCGTATGCTCCAATGCTTAGGTGTTTACAACCAATATTTTAAATTAAGACATACCAATTTATCTTGGGAACATCTTAAAACCTACATAACAGGCAGTTGTAATGGGAGTACCAACCACACAGAGCAATCAACAGCAGCACCACTAATCAATACTGTCAGTGCTCACATTAATATTACAGCACAATCAGTTAGTGTAAGTGTTCATTTATTCCGAGTGCCGGTCTTGAGAGGATATGATGATGAAGGTTAAACAGTTTTGGTTTGTGGATGCAGATGAGACCAGAGACATCCTGGATAGACCACATAGGTTTCATTCCCATTAGGCAACCCAGGTGGTTTCCTAGGGTGGAATCTTCTGACCACTTGGTCAGAAGCAACACCAATCACTGCCCACCCTGAGAAGCACATGTAGCTATCCAAGACAAAGTGAAATCAGCTGATAAAGCCTGCCAGGGAATGTAGCCTGGAGGTAAACTTGCCTGGAGTGACACTTGAGCTCAGACTGGCACAGGTCTCATAGAACATGCTAGAAGTCCTGCAAAAAAAACGATGTAGCGATAGCATAGGAGATTTATAGGCCCTAGACCAATAGCAGTAGTCAGTGAATACTTGTAAGTGAAGATAAACCAGCTGAGTACTCTGAGCAAGCTCGTAGAAGTAAGGAAATTGTTCTGGAAGCTTCTAAATAGCCGGCACAGACTGTCCCACGTGTATCAGGTGAGGTGGTCAGTCACGTCTTAAGCCAGGTGACTGGACACCAAACAGGCGCCACATGATCCAACAGAGCACCTCTACACTCAGAGGAGAGCTTTAGCCGCTCTGCTAGCACTTTGCTGCCTTTGTTTCCTCAAATGTCACTGATTAATTATGAACTTGATAGATTTTTTTCAACCTGTGGTGTCTTATAAGCAAGAACTTTATCATGTACTTTTAGCATGTACTTTAACAAAACATTAGGGTGGTATTTGCACTCTGCAGCCACGGCATTTTTGTTAATTCTCTTGGTTTTTGCAGTACATTTGGGAAATAATGTGTATTTTTGGTGTTACATTTTTCAAAGTAGTGGCACTGTATATGTGGTGATGTGAGCAAATACTGTAGCAATAAAGTCAACGCAAAATCATCTTGGACAGTACACAGGGGAAATTGGTGTTTTTTTCAGTTGATGATTCATGTAACTGGTCACTAAACCATTGTTAAGGGAAACATTGTTAATAATGTGAGTCATCATTGTAATCTACGTAATCTCTTGCAGCTTCTATGAATTTGGTTCCACAAATAAACTTGCTATGCATAGTTACTTTATGGAGCTAGCCTTCCGCTGAGGGCAAAGGTACCCTGAGGATAGGTGGCCCACAGTGAGCAGCCTCACAGCAGGCGGGGCGGAACTCCCAGCTGCAGGCTCTTGGGCCTAGTGGATCCACTTAGCTTTGGGTGCTAGAAGTCCACTACATAGCATATGCTGTATAAAAGCAGAGCCTTCCATTAGGTATTTTAGCAGAACATAGTTACAAAATACCACCAGCACAAGATACACTACCAACAAGCTCAAAAATAAGTTTTCTTTAAGTCTATGTGAATGTGAAAATATATGGTGGGAGAATATAAGATATCCTGGTCGCCATTAAAATAACTGGGGCTACAGATCACTATAGCCCTTCGCTGATTTGTTCATTTCAATATCTTGAAATGGGAGGTGGCGTTTATGAATTTTCCCCACTACCGCCCTTTCAAATCTGGCCTCTTAATTATCCCTTAAATCTAACTGGTGAATTCTCTCCTGCCCCTTCAACATCTTCACTATTGTGTGATGAGCGTGCTGGTGCAGAATGGCTGCCATCGCGTCATCCAGGTGGGGGCCACACAGTGGTGGTGGTCGAAGTGACTCCCCATTGCTTCTGTAAAGACTTTGGGTGTCTTGGAAAGTGCTGTATAGATGTAACATTCATTCATTCGCTTTGTTTCCCGCACAGCATGTGGAATTGACAAAACCTCTAAACGTTGCCTTCAAATTACTCTTCAGGTAATACTCAATTTGCCTTGAAGCAGATTATTGGTTCTACACTTGGTGCCTCGTAAATGGGCGAATGTTAGATAATTCATGGAACGTATTATTAGGTTTTGGGGACTTGTGGAAAAGAAATTGCTTTGTTTGTTCACTTCATTAAGCTAGCCTCCTGTGGACGGGAGTGGTTGGGGGCAGCCGAGGACAGATGGTCCCCACTGAGCAGCCTCACAGCAGGGCCAGGGCAGCACTTCCAGCTCAGGGCTCTGCGGCCTAACCGGGCTACTTACTCTCAAAGTGTCAGCAGGTAATTACACTGCATTTATACACACACACACATACACACACACACAATGCAGCTCACATTTCAGTTGTACTCCTATCTGTAAGGAGACAGATAAATTCATACATTTTCACACAGGTATTTTTTTAATGACTTAAACTTGTCCGTGATCTGTTAGGTATGCCGTTAAAAAGATATTTTTGGTGTTATCACCTAAAAATATCTTGGAGTTTTCTTTTTTATTCCTAAAATGAATGTATTTTTCATTAGTCCATTATATGATAAAGAGCTGCAGAAAAGGTACTTTTTTTTGTATTCATTCAATAATTCAGACAAACTGGGTTGTAAGGAATAAAATGACTGATCGTCACGGCAGCCTGACAGATGACCAGGAGCGCCACATGCTGCTCTTTTACCCCGCAGCACATCAACGGAGAGGCGTAAGGGACACACAAGGACACCGATTAAATGGAGCCCTAGTCTGAGCTCATGGGAAAACGGGAACCCCCGGCCCCTGTGACATCACCGGACAGAATTGTCATATTGTTTGTTTGAGATGGTAGTGATAAAGATATCGAGAGGCCTGAGTAGAGCGTAAGCTGGGAGAATGGATCAAAAGCCATGCCCCTTTTGTCCAACCGCTGATACACTGATGTCTAATGCAGGCCAAGCCCTGTCTGGCTCCAGCCTGCGTCTGCTTCCCCTTTCACTTCCCAGTCCCTGCCGCTGTCGCCTTGTCCTCCACCCCCCCGTCCCGTCAGGAACACGTGAGCGCTGACTGATAGGCCATGCACTGGTCACGTGTGGCCTTCCATGGCGGAGCCCGACGGCCTACAGTGTTCCACATTCTACAGTTCTCCCTTAAGGTCACTTGAGGTCAAGCAGACGGCCAGCCGTTGCAGTGCCAGAAGCTTCGGAGGAGTGGATCTTTGAGGTCTAACAGGTTTGGGCTGTGCACTGCGCCAGCTGTGACACCTGAAGGAAAAAGGTAGCAATGTCCTTCACACGCACGCATACACCCTGCGTCTGCTATCCGCAGAATAACCCAGGGAACTTTCCAGAGTCCCGCAAAAAGGGGCATTCCCTAGCGACTAAGAACAAGGAAAAGCCTCCAGTCATCATAGAGACAGTAGAAATCCATCTCATAAAGCTCACAGTGTCACATGTGTGATGCAAATTAAGTATAAGGAATTCCCAAAGCACACCTTTCAAAAGCTAAACCGTAGTAAGCTTCTCCTTTAACAATCTATATTAAAAGCATCCCCTCCCTGAAACCTTGCATAAATTTCTTGCCCATCAGACCTGATAACTCGGCCTGCATCTATCTGTCAGCTTTAATTTCATGCAGTTGAAACAGACTATAATTCATAATCACAGCTCTTTGAGAAAAAAATCAATATCTCTGTGAGTACGAGTGACGCTTCACAGACAGTGGTGTCTCTTTGGCTGCCTCTTCTGTTTGATTGCTGCAGTAACATCTGTTGCCCACCCGGGGACCCTGTGTCTACCTCTGCAGGAGGTCAGCCCAGACTGCAACCTGGCCACCTGTCTAGAGACAGTCCTCATCAGACTCAGACTCAAGCAGCTTTGGGTGCCAGGTGGCCTGAGATCAGGACTAAGGGCTGAAAGAGCACTGATACTTCTCACCTGGCCGTGGCAAATCAGGGGTGGGGGGAATCCCCAAGTGCCTTGTCTTATCTTTGTAATCAGTTTGCATTCTTCTACATCTAACTTGTGTGTGCTGCTGTGCAGGGAAAAACACACCATGGATAGTATATTCAATGATGTAAAATGTTAAGTGATTGTTTAGTTCATACATAAATTGAAAGCGTGCATTTACAATTGAACAATGCATTTATCATTATTTTGCTTTATCATTGAGTTTGTTTAGGCTGCTGCAGCAGGATCTCATAATTTCAGCTAGTGCGTTCCTAGTTATGCAGACATGTATTTTATTGTCTACACTACCTGGATTTTGCTATAACGTTCTGTGCAGTTCGCTTGAAACTGTTACCTACATGATTGACTAATAATTTATTGCTGCTCGCTCTTGTTAAGTGGCTTGGGGCAGCTGTACTGTGACAGGGACTATATAAAAATAAATTGGACTGAACTGAATTAAAACTGAATTGCATCAGAACTGGCGATGCTACCATGTGTGCACAAGGTCCTGCGTCAGGTAAATGGCAGGTGAGCAGCCTTTAGGAAGTCACCTTGGCTTCCTTTTCTGGCACTATCTGCATTCGGCTGAGTGTCCCCACCATGCACTCATCCACCTCCCATGGACTTTAATGGCATCAGCTTCTCCCTCTCTAGCCTCCAGACTCATGTTCACAAACATTCCCAAGGGCTTGTAACTAACCCAGAGGAGTTTCCGTGGAGCTTGGATCGCTAATAAGTAGGCTAGCTAGACTGAAAAGGTATGGGGGATTTCCTGAATCATTGTTACATGAAGGAAAAACCAAACCAAAAAAAAAAACGAATCGGCATACAAGCATGAAGACTTTTTAAAATAAATATAGACCCCTCTATGCCTCTTTTTCTATGGAACAGACTAATTATGTAAACTGTTTAACTGATTTTTACAATTGATAATTATGTAAGTTATTACTTCCTTGTCGGACAGGAAGTCTGCCTGTTTGCCTTAAGAATAACCAGGTTCCTGTTTCGGGAGGATTAAAATCCTGTCTGACATCACTTAGAGTGCCCTGACCTTTACTGTGGCCCCACGGAGGCGGCTGTGGATGAGAAGCCCGGGAACAAGCGCTATTATGAAGTGACTGTGCTGTAATGGAGGTCAAACAGTCGCACGTTTTGGGACTTATACAGCATGTTCTTTGAGTACTAACTCCCCCAACCCCTCCCGACCATCCAGGCTACGATGAAACCCTGGAGCTCCCTACCTGAGGCAAGGGGCAATCCTCCTCAGAGCAGGTGGTCAGGATAAGGTTGGATCCTCTTACATTTCCTGAGGTAACATGAGATGGTATAGAAGGAGACATCGCTACTCTTACTCGCTCAGCGAGGATTCTGCTGGAAAGTTTGCGCTTTGGCCATCTCACCCATGCGCTGGGGAATAATGTTACCTCATATCGCACCAGGACCAAACCCCTGCAGTGGCCCCAGAATCTGCTTCAGCTTCTTGGATGTTCCTCACAATAAAGTCTACAATTTTCCAAACAAAATCTAATTTTTATGAAAATTCCTTAATAAATAAAAGTCCATCCATCTATCCACCCATCTTCTATGCACTTATTCTGGTCAGGCTTGCAGGGAGATTTTCCGTATATAAGTTGTTACTGTTACTGCTTCTTCCACCAGTATCCGTAATCTATAGCTGTCTTCTTCCAGTGCAGCTTCTCTCATGTTCTGGAAACAAGTTGACTATAATCTATAGTGATAGTATGCAGCCTTGTCTAACCATTATGCCCACAATCTATCACTTATTGTTCAGTAAATAGTTATTATATGATATGATATGACATGATATGACATCCATCTATCCATCCATCCATTCACCTGCTGGCTTATCTATTGCAAGTTATGGGGTGAAAATAGAAATGAATACAATTATAAACAGCTAACACAGAATCAAGTATTTCAGTAGCAAAAAGCTGGATTCCCACTCACGCGCTCTGAAAAAGCCGGCTTCAGTCGCTCAGCTGGTAGAGCTGTGGACTGTCGATGCATAAAGATGGGCATCCTTAAGCTCTGCTCTGGGGGCGGTGTGTGGCTCATCAGGTCAGGACTCCGCACTGGCTGACAGGCCATGCACAGATTGCCTGTGACCTTCTGTGGCAGAGCCCCACGGTCTACAGTGCTTCACATTCTGCAGTTTTTCCTTAGGGTCACTTGAGGTCAAGCAGACGGCCTGCAGTTGCAGTGCCAGAAGCCTCGGAAGAGTGGATCTTTGAGATCTAACAGGTTTGGGCTGTGCAGTGTGCCAGGTGTGACACCTGAAGGAAAAAGCAGATCGCCTGCATTTGCAGTGTCAGAAGCCTCGATTGGGTGGATCTATGAGGTCTAAGGGAGCTTTTCCATCGTACTAGGTACCGTACTTTTGGTATTTCAAGAAGGTACCAAAGGTATGGTACTTCAAGGTTTTGGTTTTCCACTGGTGTAAAAACTATTACCGGCACTGAATGACATCACAAAACGAGAATGGGTATTTGGTACTGAGTTCGAAAAATGGCTGTAATGTATATAGGACTGGATGATGTGCAATTTTAATACCAACATCGCCTGTTATACAATTCTTACATCTCTAGTCAGCTAGATTAAGGCTTTTTCTTGTCTTCAGTTGAGAACAGATATTATTGCTCAGGGAGTTTAAGTCTCGCTAAAACATTTTTACTCTGTCATAGGAAAAAAAACTTAGCAAGTTTTGCAATTTTAATTATTATTCCTTTTCAAGATTATCCAGTATATGTTTAAAAATCAGTTTAAAGTTTACCCCCACTGATTTTGCATGAGTGCTGCATGCGTTCTCCAAGACAATCGTAATCATTTTTATCCTTGCTGTTTAAATCACTCCTAGATGGGTTTGTGAGAAATTTATGTTGAACTTTTTTTGTGTTTTATAAATACCACAGTATTTATTACAACAAAATTACATTGCAACATTGAACATTTTCCAGTACCATGCTGTTCTAATATATTATACAAAATACTTTATTTCACGTCATGCGACCCTTATGTTCATGTATCTGTACTTCCGACCAGATCACAATTAAAGCTTGGGTCTCTTCATTTGTCCATGCATCTCTTATTATTATTTTGATTGTTTTTTTTTATTATTTTTTATCGTTGTTTTCCGAGTTTTGCAACTGTCTTCAAGGAGGCGTTTGTATTGTGTTTCAGTGGCAGGCAATTTGCATAGTTAATCGTCAGAGAAAGTTTTTCACATCCCACCCCAAAGAGCCCAAGTACCAAATAAGTACCCCAGCTGGTCTGGCGCAATTGCTACTTGGACCGTTGGGTACTGATAGTCGAATGGAAAAGGGAAAGTACCGAAAGTTTCTTACCAAAAATACGGTACTTGGTGTGGTGGAAAAGCGCCCTAACAGGTTTGGGCTGTGCACTGTGCCAGGTGTGACACCTGAAGGAAAAAATAAATGTCCTACACACACACACACACACACACTCTACGTCTATATTTAATGCATCCTCTCCCTGGAACCTTGCAGGTTCAAATCCTGGGTTCAGCAGAATGATTTCGCTGTTGGGCCCTTGATCCCCAAATTGCTCCAGGGACTGGCTTACCCTGCTTTCTCAACTGTATACTGCTTTGGAGCAAAGCATTTTCTAAATAAATAAAATAAACATTTCTAGAATTACGATGACGTTCCAGTGGCCACAGTGCCGGTCATCCAATGGCCGATACTCTCAGTGAGGCCTGCAGTGTAGTTTGAGTCTGTGTTTCACATCCCCGCCATAGCTGTGATTACGATAATCCATTATTCTCAGAGCTGATGCGGAGGCGCTGAAAAAGCCCAGAAGAGGCGATCCGCTCCGCGCCACATCACACCCCCAACAGCCGGCCCACACGGAGCCGCGAGCCTGGCGCTCCATCCTTGCAGACTCCTGACGTCAGGACTCGTCTCTGTGACCCCGCTCGCTGTCCACGCAGTCAGTCTGCAGGCCGCCGGCTGACAGTCCTGTTGGCTCGAGCCACATTGACATCTGTGTCACTGGCTTATCGGCCTCGCTGTCCCAGACGGGATAATCTCCCCGCGATAAGACAGCCTTAGAGGAGAGCCGCCACCGACAGCAAATGCCCCTGCGAGTCCGTGCGAGAGCGGAAGCTGAAACGTGTGTGCCCCCTCCCACGGTTTCTAAAAGTGTAATCATTAATAAATCACATTTATTTTTGTATGCCCAGTTGTTAAGCTATTAGCTTAGATGACCATGCCAGCCACCTAAACTATGAGCATGTAAACAACAGTTTTTCTGACTAAGAACAAGCAAATAGCAATAAAAGAAGCTGGATTTATTGATTTTTCTATTCTACTTGGTGACTTTGGCCAAGGTATAGCAGAAAGGGTAGCCAGATTTTTAGCTGAATTGTAGTGACCCAGAGAACCATTTCCTGTGGCTACCAAAGGACATTCAATTTTTAATAATGAAAATACGACGGGATGGAATTCAGTCGCTGACTTGGACCAAGGTATTTGCAAAAAGACAAGGTAAATATAGTTGTGGTATCTAAATGAATCGTAACTCTGCTAGCTAATCCCTGGCATTTCGTTTCTAATCAACAAATTGTGTTGCCAGTTAGAGAAGTGCAGGATATAAAAGGTGCAAAAAAGGTCCCAAAACGAAATCTCTGTCATTACAGGCTGATGTCCTGTTGCACAAATCTGTCAAAATGGAGGAAAATGCTTGGGCTCGTGTGCTATTGGGGGACACTGCCATTCCAAAGAGGAAAATGACGTGAAGGGATTCTTGTCCATTGCACGATGATGATGCATTGTTTAACGAGTCACAAAATGCTATGCTAGACTGGCCTGCTTGAAGGCAGTCTCTGGTCCTGCTGTGTTCCTTGCATCGCTCAGTAATTTGCTTGGATTCCATTTGTGATGCTATATTGTTAAATGCATATTTTGTACATCTTTCCACCTAAAATAATTCTGCCCTGTACCCGATTCACGTTGACCTTCATTCCTCCACCAGCTTGCACATCCAAATGATCCGATTTACATTAAACAGTAGTATTGCGATCACAGTGACTTTAGTAGTAACATTGTTAACAGAGCAGCAGCAATTAAGGGAGCAGGGTAACGTAACGTACGTGAATGTCTGAAAAGTCAGTTTGTCTTTCTCTATAGGTAATTTTGCGAGTCCCTGGGGTGACAGACCCACCCTTTGACATTGTAGTCACTCATCCCTGCTGATATGGAGATGGGAGAAGTGCATCTCCTTCCACTTTCTCCCCTGTGCCCTGGAGGTTCCCAGATCTACTGTTTTCTTCAACGGGTCAGCAGAGGTGGACATTTCAGGTCCAGAAAGTAAAAATCCAAACCAGGATTTTGTTTCAACCAACCAGTTGAATATAA
>JAODLC010000044.1:31233610-31256570 GCA_026781145.1 Hippopotamyrus pictus | reverse complement strand
CCCCCCCCCAGACGTCCAGCTGGCAGGCACCGACCCAGCACCCCCCCCCCGCCGTTTCAGGGTGATCTTATTACAGGCTGCTCAGGCTCAGCAATCCCCGGACGGAAGCCCCCGCGAGTGCAGCTGCTGGGGGGACAGTGCGGCTTTGCTAATTACCGCTTCTCATCGCGGAGCCCCAGCAGCGTCTCACTGCGACAGCTGACGGGGGCCACGCCAGTCCAAGCCCGCCGGGAGAGGTCCAGCTGACCCATGTGCTTACGCCATCGTCCGCGCGGCTCGACTCCCCGTCTGCGTGCCTGCCTGCGCTTGGCTTGGTCTCCCCGAGTCCCGCTCCTGACACCGTGTCATCGTCTCCTACCAGGACAGAAGCGAGCCCTGAATGTGATGAAAAGCAGCTACTCCAGTGAGCACACAGCTCACCAAAGACAAGTGCGCCACCAATCAGGGTGATCATTGGGGCTGTTTCGGGGGAGGGTCTATATACCTGGGTTTAAATAATGAATTCTAATTCACTTTCATTCAAATCATAAAAGCTTAGCCCCCCCCCCCCCTTTCCTAATTCCCCAGTGATGCTCCTGCCCCCGATACAGCAATATAACATAACGGGGGGCTTCGAGCACAATTATCAGTTTTTTACTGCAGCCAGTGTATGTCGACCTTGTGCTGCAGCAACAAGTCGAGAAGCATTGAGTTCGCCTGTGTGTCCCGGAAACGGGTTGTTCCCTGAGACTGGCGCCTACCGGATAGCGCCCAACTGTCTCACCACACCGCCCCCCACCCCCCCAGGCTCAGTTCGCGGACATAGCCAGCCAGTGGTTCTCAGTCTGGCCCTGGCTTGTTCCCCATGTGAAAATCAATAGCCCGTCTGCTGACGCCCTGCCAGCCAGCCCACACAAACAGACCTGTGGAGGAGGAGCCTTTGCCCTCGCTGCGGTGGGGGGTCGGGGGGGCAGTCAGGGTTTCTCTTTTTCATAGTTTGATCCCTGCTTAGGTTTGCTTGGGACAAATCAATGAAATGTGCTGCAGTGACCGACCGGCAGGATCTGTAAAATACAGGAGGGAGGTATTGTGCCACTCATCCGTAAGAGGCTTTCAGGACATTGTAGGCCCTAGTTGATGCTCTGGGACCTCTGACTGCCTCTCCAAACTCCCCCTTTTGCCTGCTGGGTCTGTAAAGTCTTTCCCGGGCTGGTGTGGAGACCCGGCACGGGCGGTCTGTCGCATGCGAACCTGCAGTGGGCGGACCGGGGGCCTGGACGTGCCTTTGCTGATTCGTAGCACCCGCTTTCAGAGCAGGTGCTGGGATTTGCGGTTATTTCAACGCGGATGATTCAGGTTTCCGTGACAACAGGAGAGTAAACGCTCGACGCCTCTGTAATCTGCACAGTTCAACCGAGTTTCTCCCGCTGATTATCACTATCACAGCGAGCCAAGAATAGCTCTGCGTTACCGCACAGATACATCGAATCATGATACTATTTCCTAGCACCGTTTATGTTCGTTACGGATTGCCACCCATGTTGGTTTGAAGCAGTAGATATTTAACCGGCATTTTATTTGTCTGATACAATAAAAATGAGCTCAATCTACAAGCGTTCAAAATTTTTTAAAAGTTCATCTTGCTATACCTTTCTGTTCGTAGTAAAAAAATTGCCTGTGTATGTCAGATAAGCGGAAATGCTTCTGTGTCAAAATGGAAAGCCAGTTTTATCCAGAAATAGCTACAGCAAACATTAACGCAGTTCTGAGAGCACAGTCATCACTGGAGAGTCTGGTACGTGAACAGCATCCAAGCTTGGCCTCTGCTTTATGTTTCTGGGTAATGCTTCTCATAATCATCTTTGTCTGCCTGACTCAGAGCGCCGCCAGTGTACCGCCCACACTAGGGGTCCGAGCCACGCCAGGGGGTGACTGGGTCTCAGGGACTCGGACTCTGGAATAGCATATGACTTGCCTTCAATTAAGTGTCTCCTTCATAAATGAATAAGGAGGCAATTTGATGTGACTGCTACCATTAAATGGAGTGAATCCTATTTTGTGGTTTGTTTATGATACCTAATTACAATTGATGATGTGAATGAATATATGATTCTTGGAAAACTGCATCAACTGGAAAAAATTTTTTTTTTTTTTTTGTTAAAAGCAGAGGGGCAACATTTGATAACTATTTTAATGCTGAATATTTTAATACCTTTTATGTGACAAATAAGTGTGACAGCAGAGCTGAAGGGAAAAGCTATTCATTGGAAACTGGGCTGTGAAATCATCTGGAATTTTCAGCCTGTAATCGCACAGTATCAGTATCCCAGGATGAACTGTAAACAGGAGTTATTTAGGTCTGTGCTGATGTGGCATGGAAAGTGAAGAACAGGCCAACAAAAGGACAAGGGGCTTAACCTTCCCCGAAAAACCGAGCTGATGTCTTTGAATGGCTTTCTGAGGAATTTATGAGCTTAAATTGACACAGTAATCAGATAAGCACAAGAATTATATATACTGTATAATGTAGTGCAAGTAGGCAGAAGAATTAACTAATAGAGAAACAATTCTCGAGGTGTGAGACTGACTTGACTTTGGCCTATTTAAGTGACTAAAACACTTTCCGTGCAGATAATTGAAGAGCAAATTTCTAAAACTCATTCAGTCCGATGGATATGTTTCCAAGAAAATTTATATCAGCTCAGTGAATTTTAGAAATTCAGTGTAAATTCCTGGTTGGATTACATGAGGACTGCGTGAGTTTTTGTTCCCAGTACTGTAACATATGATGAAGAAGCCTGACTTTAGATCATTGGTAGACTCACATCAAAAGCAACAAAAAATGTACTGCGTGACTTTTTGCAATTTGCTCTTCAATTACAATAACCCTACAACTCTTTTCTGGATTTTTTATTGTATGCAACCTTATTTTCTGTGCATATAAAGTTACATCAATGAATGTACGTGACATTGAAGGTCAGTCAGGTATTGGGTTGGCCTTGTAGACACTATTGTTTCATTTCCCCTCCCTATACCGTTTGTTGGGTACTTAAAGAAGTAAATCTGACAGGTCTACACTAGCCTGTAGCTCCTACATGGATGCACACAAGTCATTAATAAAGAAATCAGAGCAGGATGGAGGTTTGAAACCAATGCTTTGCAGGCAGCTTCACGATGACACATGACGGTTTTCCCAGAGCCCGACACAGTATGACATGTATGTATGCTACGACATTAAATATGACCAACTTCCAGCAGGTTTACTGCTGCCAGTTCAGTGCCACCGTCCACTGCATCACCATCGCAATGCTCCAAAGCCAATCACATGGCGACCAGACGCAGCATGACCAGATATGCAGAAAGAGTGAGCTCTGCAACATGGCGTCCTCAGGTAAACCACAGATGGGGTTCAGCGTGTCACAGTCAGTTGCTTTTCTTCTTAACATGCTGTGATTGGCCAAGCAGAAGTTTAGGACAGTGGAAAAAATACGTCTAATACTTCTCTAGGAACCTGAAAATCTGCATAAGGCAATCAGATTGAGAGTAAACACTGGATCCCAACATGGAAACCCCCTTCAGGTGCAGGAAGTATAGGAGCTCAGATTTGCACCAGAGCAACATGCTAAACAGCAGCCAAGTTATTCACGCAACTAGAAGTTTTTCTATGTGTTTTTTTTAATGGTGTGACAGATCTCAGCTTCTCAAGTGTGTCAAAACAGCAGCGACAAGGTCTCTTTGTGCCATGGAGGTGTCATACGGTAAGCTGCACTTCACATGCAGCACTGAAAGAAGTGGAGTCCTGAGGATTTCAACACTGTGACTGGGGCATCAGACATTTGCTGTCATTCTCCATATTGGCCAAGTTTGCCATAAACAGTTACATAAAACTCTTTGGTAACACTTTACTTAGAGCTGTCATCTATATGCATTATATATACCTGCATAATACATTATAATGCTCGGTCTAAGAATTAATAAAGTATTACAGCACCTTCTATTGACAGTCATAAAGCATTATATTGTTGATTATAATATGGACAATGGAGCTCTTATCGATAATGCACTATAAATACCTTCATATACCATTATATTGATCAGTATAAGAATTAAGGATGCTTTGTACTGCATTGTGGAGGTATCTAAACTGCACTGTAGATGGAAGCTTCATAAAGCATTCATAAGGCATAATAAACATGGCTATAATGTGTTATGCCTTTTTATGAATATTTATAGCCATGTTTGTAATGATTTATGAATGCGTTATAATGCATTATGAATCTGTTCATAGATTCCTATGGACATGGCATTCATAGAAAGTGTTACCAACTCTTTTTGCTGATGACCAATTCCTGAAAGCGATACAGGGCAAAGACTACTACCAGCTTATTCCAATATTCGATTAAACCACCTCAACCTGTCTCTTGCCAGAAAGGATGGGAACAGTTTGTATGTGATATCAGAATTGGTTGATAGTCAAAGCAAATTCTGGTCATTGTTTATAGCTCTGCCTCTGCTTTCCTGAGATGTGCAAAGTCTTTAAAACTGAGAATGAGGCTTTTATTTCACTGTACCTTAAATAACTACCATCTGTCATGACTTGAGGGATGAAGGATTCAAGGGCAGACATTGTAGCGAAACAAAAGAGGTTTATTTTGAACTTACATGGAAAGGGTAGGGAAACAAACTGGACTGCGAGGGATGAAAACGGGAGGACCGGAAATTAGGAAGGGCACAGACAACAGGAAGGTTTGATGTCAATTACTGGACTGGGGATCACAGGACTGGGAAGCACATATATGCAAGACTAATGAGGGAACTAATGAGAGACAGCTGGGAGTGATTAATATAAAGGCAGGAATGACAAACGAGTAACAGGCACGGCTTGTTAGGGTCACACTCGGGAGGAGATAGGAGGGTCAAGTCGTCATGGCGGATAAGACGTGACACCAACAGCTAGACGCAGAAAAAGTGGTTCATGGCATCCACCCAATTTTCAAAGCATACCATTGTGGCATGGCTTTTTGATAGCTTGATTTTGGCCTCAGACCTTTCCACAGATGTCTCTCTGCAGGGCAAATAATGGGCTTTCTGTGTCACGTGACATAATCCTGGTCATATTATCTAAAATATGCAGTCTAAATGGATTCTGAAATACCATGATATTGATCAATTATTGGTGCGTGATTGTAGCTTGGATGATAATGATATGTGGAAACCTGTGGTGCCTAGTGAAAAAAATCATACTAAGATGTGATGTTTGCAAAATGTGTGTAATGATATGGAATTAACCTCCAAGAAGGTTGTAGCACTTTTTATAACATGCCCCCTCCACATTTAGTTATCCAGCAGGAGAATATAATAATAAAAAGAAAGAAGAAAAAAACAGGAGCCCAGATAAAATTGTTTACTACATTGTATTTATGACCTTCGTCATATCAGACCTGACGCTTCTGGCCCCATTGCTGCCTGTCTGCGGCTGATAACGGCAGAAGAGAAGAAAATAAGATCCCAACAGGAGAAATGGAGGAGGTTGGGTAAGAGAGGGAAAAGAGTTTATCTGTTTGCTAACTGCTGGTACTTTTTGTTTCAAGATGATGCCATTCTGACCAAGTTGTCTACACTGTTCTAGTGTCTGAAAAACCCCTTCAGGGATACAATTATTCCGAAAGACTGTGTATCATCTGTGATTCATCAGATTAGAGGGATATGCTTTCAAAGTGCTCTGGGGTAGAATTTATTAAAAACAATAACCCATAAACATGCAAATGTATAAAATTGCTTTCAGTAGGGTTTGCATGAAATTAATTGATACATGTCAAATGAAAAGGTTGGTTTGATGTAATGTAATCACGTATTTAGTCTTTGGCAATTCTCAGGAGGCTATGCTTTGTTAAACTCCGGAGAGCAACAAGAGGCATCGAGGCAGATAACCTATGACTAGATCATGTCACTGTGTGGCTGTGGCTTCCCTGGAGAGTCACTTATGTCAAGTAAGCAAGGTGCCTATTATAAACTGCTACAAAATGAGGATAGATTGTATCTGGGTACAATATGAGGTATAATAGGTTTCTTCAAAGCACAAATCCAACCATTTTCAGTAGCAGGACAGGGTGTTTGGGGATCCATAGCCTCTTATACGGACAGAGTCAATTAGGTACTAAGCACACCGACGTATTTTGACGGAGCATCATTGGATCCCACAATCATGGGTGCACCATGTGGCTCAGCTGTGGTTAGCATGACCTAAATCACCACCTATCGCAGCATAGCACCACCCTGCTGCACAAGCAAGCGGACAGGAACATTGTCAAGATTTAGAATACTCTGGATACTGGCTGTATTCTCCATGCAGGAAAAAAAAAATGAAATACTTTTCTTTGGGACTGGAAAAAAAAATGAGATTGCAGTGATTTGCATAGAGCAGTGTTTCCCAGTCTTGGTCCTATGGGACACACAGACAGTACACGTCTTTGCTACCTCCCAGCTCCCCGCCAAACAGTCCAGATTTTTGCTCCCTCCCAGTCCTTGTTAGGGAGCAAAAACATGGATTGTCTGTGAGTCCCTGAGGACCGGATTGGGAAACACTGGCATACAGTTATTTATGCATTGTTTGTTTTTGTCAGGAAGCATGCTATGTGCTGGGATTGGCGTCTTACTTCTTTTAAACTAAAAAGTCCCTTTCGGAGGCATATACAAACTATTTATGGTTCCTTCCCTTAAGATGGAGTCTATAGTCATATAGAGATGTCAGATAATGAATTAAAAATGCAGGTGGATTAGGATTAAAGGCAGAATGGAAGATCTTGCATCAAAACTGAAAATTTTCAGAATATGGTATTTCCTATGATGCTTCATGCATGTGAAAGTTGAACAATGAAGAAGCAGGACAGGAGGGTACTGAAGCCTTTTAACTTCACTGCTGTTGACGTCTTTAAAAAAAAACTGGACTGCAAGGAAAACAAACAAATGGATTATAGATCATGTCAATCTTGAACTTCTGCTTGAAGCACAGATGATTTCATTGAAGCTGCCTTATTTTGTTTATATTATGAGAAGACCTGGTGCTTTGGAAAATACCTTGAAGTTAAACAAGATAGAGAACAGCCAGCAGTGAAATGGGCACACTCAGTCATCACAGCAGAGAGCACAGATTTTGTGGCAACTAAAAATAATAATTGATATGATTTTTGTGTCTAACTATAAAGTGTAGAATAGAGCAGAAGAGGGAAAACAACGAAAGAACTGGATGGAACTGCCAGGGCTGGAATCTGGAAGCTGCATGAGTCACAGCTACACCAGCCATTGAACCTGAGCTGATTGTGAACACATGAAGATGATTTAAACTTGTCAAATATTATGAAATTGGGATAAAGGATGAATTTTCTCTGTATTTTCTCTTAATGGGGTAATATATATGGGAATTTAAAAAAATATAATGATGTGTTTTCTTGTAGTAAATAATATATAATAATACGTAACATTTAAAGCTATTTGTGATTCACATTTCATGCTAATTATGACATGATATGGCCTGGAGACAGCAGGAATCATTCAGGTGTCCTTTTCTGTTTTGTGATTTATTTTCTTGCAGTAACCATACAACTGTGGCTTGGATTGTATATAATGACCAGTACTCTGAATCTCAAGCACGCCGCATGTCTCCCAACCACAATGGATTTACTTGTTAATGCAGCTGAGCAGATACCGACACAGCAGCTCAGCTTATGGGCATGGGAGCAGATAACTCCTGTGTTTTGAAACCCCCAGGGGCCCTCCTGTCCCATGTGATCAGTCCTGCTTGCTTGCAAGGCCCAAGAAGTCATTTTGACTACTGTGGGAACAGTGTTCTTCAAGGTTAACACTGAAAATCAACACACGTGTATTTGTTTGAATCGCCCGGATTAATGTCCTGTGAGTATGAGCCAATCAAAAAATTAGATTCACTGAACAGAAAATTAATGGGAACAGAAATAGTCACTCAGTGGTACATAATTCTACATATTTATTAATAGCTTTTGTTGTTTAGATCAGTGTTTCCCCAAAACTGGGAGGGAGCAAAACTGCGGACCGTCTTGGGGTCTCCAAGGATCAGGCTGAGAAACAATGGTTTAGAATCCATCTAGATGAAGAACTTCTGTTATGGATTTTTATCTGTTTTTTCTTATCATGGCACCAATCACACCTTATGCATTTTGTAATCTGCATTCTTGTTTTCTTTGTGGGGTATTTGCTGACCTACAAATTAAGCTAAACTTTAACTCATTATTAGCATCCTGTACGTTTTGGTATTGATACTATGAAGCACATTGTAAACTGATGTTGATGTATAAACTAGTAACAAACATTGTTTAAAGAATGGCAAAAAAATCACAAGCGCTGCTGGTTATTGTCTGTATGATTCACAGAACAAATCCTGAGTTCATGAACCCTATGGCTGCGATTCTAATCCTGGTCCTTGGACAGTCTCTATGCTGGTTTTATTACAGCTGAGCTCTTAATTAAATGGGCATGACTCTCCTGCTTAAGATTTAATTAATAAATAGATTTTCTGATTAATTAAATGAATAATCATTTTAATATATGATAAATAGGTATTCAGTTTGTTTGAAGGACGTTTACAAACTAAATTTTGAAAGAATAGTTTAAACACTCCCCGCGACCCAATAAGGATGGAGCGGGTTGGAAAATGGATGGATGGATGGATAGTTTAAACACTATGACTTTTTTGGAGAAGCTAGGAGAGTGAGTTTCTCAAACACTTAGGGGATGGGGAGTCTTTTTATTAACAAAAATACTTTTCATAATAGAATAGCGAGTTCATATCAGTCTGTATTTGAAACAACGTGGAGTCTCTGTCTGACTTATTTCGCTCTGTCATCAGTTAGCTAAGTAAGTCTTTGGTGCCTCACTGTCAGCCTGGATGATTAATTTATTAAAGTACATTGTGATCTTCATGTGTGTGCAGCAAAACACAGTCATCTGCAACAGATAAACCTTCATGACACATGGTCAGAAATGGTTGTATTTTCACAATGGCTGTACATCAGAAAGCACTCCATAGTGTGAACTGAAATGTACTGTATGTTATTTTCTAATTGTCTAGAAATTGTATTTTGCTAAATTTACTAATGGCAAGCAAATTATCAGTAGTCAGATTAGTTATTGCGATAGAATACAAATGGAAATGGGGAAAGATGTCTACTTCTTTCAACACACTATTTAAAAATCTCAGGGAGATCTGAACGCGTTATTATTGACGGAATAATATCCCACCTTGAGTTAATGAGTTATTTTGCATATCACTTATCTATGTCACAAAATGGTGGCATTAGAGATGGACTGGCCATCGAGAATACCGGGAGAATTCCAAGTGGGCTACTATATCCCTGTGCCAGGAGTAAAACATTCAAGGGGGATGTCATTTTCTGGGTTGATTTTCATTGCCAGCGTCCCTCAGGGTGCAGTCATCAGTCAGAGAAGCTGAACACTGCCTGGGAGGGTAAAGACAATTATAGCAAACAATGGGCAAGGAAGCCGTAAAACCCACTGTAACTTATTTAGCTGAGCTGGCCCATGGTTCCCAGCAGGCATGTCAAGACAGGGGGCTACCTGAGCTCACCTCAGGTGGAGGGCTGGAACAAAGCAGGGTGCTTTGTCACAGAAAAACAGCCCGGGCTGAAAATAGCATGTAGCATTCGCCTTAAAGAAGAGTAACCTGCCCGGCAAATGTTATATAAAACATATACTGGCCTAGGTTACCATCCAGAAAAGCATGATTTATAACAAATGTTAATGCATGTACTTTGACTGAAGCCTTCAGCATTTAGCATGTTCTCTTTTAATGATTTACACACCTTATCTTTCTCACAGCTGGATATTTTTCTGAAGCAGTTGAGTGAAATCACCTTCCAGGATGGTAAAACAGCCCCCAGGGCCATAATTCCAGTTTCATAACATCTGTAGTGACTACAGTCAAACAATACAAAAATGTGTTAAATAAAGTGTAACAAAGCATCCAAATTCTAATAACATCAATCAGGATATATAATTCATATATAATTAGAAGGATGCATAATTTTATAAATCCCAAAAAAGGCCTAATCATTAATTCACAAATGACATTAATAGCTAAGATTTTGCCATCATGGTCACCCCACTTTTTGGCTAGTGCTTCCTGGTTCAGTGTGCTGAAGATGTAGTGCGAAACATGGATGGATGTATGTGGAATGCATGTATGATTTTCATACTATACAATCACCTAGAACAAACTGAGCATGATGCAATTCTTATCACTTTATATAGCGCAAAATTCAGTTTTCAGTAATTATAGACACATGGTAGACAATGTCGTTCATTACTGATCTAATACTGGTCTAACAAGACTGAAAAATCATCTTGCAGGCTCTCGAGACTACACATTTATCTATTTATAAAATAGAGGTGATGTTGCTATTATTTAACAGTGTTCTCCATTGTATGCCATGAGAAGAGTTTCCATGTTTGAAGAGTCCTGTTGTACCTGCACCGGCCAGTGCAACCAGCACATTGTCTGGTGGAGGTCCCACATATGCATGTGTAGTATCAGTTTTTTGCAGCAGATGACCAAATCTCTGTAGTTTGGACTCGAGTGTATTTCTCTCTTCTTCTGCTGAAGATACGTCTGCTAGGTGTCACACGTCTTTAAAAAAGTTTAACTGGTCCTTGTGACATCTTTTCGAAACCCAGTTCGGCAGTGCTGGCTTAGATGGAGCTGGTCAATCATGAGTACTCGTGCGTCCGGATCACAGTACCCAGTACATCCCACACCGACTGTGTTCTGTTGTGGCCTTCATGTGAAAACATGATCATGTCAGGGTATTCACAAGATGTACTGTAGATGCCGGAAGCCATTCGTTATTTTGTCATTCCGCCATTTTGCTCATTTGTACATGTCTCTTCATGACATTAAATATGGCAAGTGGGCTGAAATTGTTTCAGATTTAAATATGATTTTCTTCAAACACAATGTGCATTTTGTCCCATCATCCTAATTTGTCTGGTCCTGTTATTGGTTCTATGTTGTTTTTTCGGTTACATGTAAATTCTTATGTACAAAGAATGTTGTATTTGGTGTTACTGTGATGCTTGCATTGTTGTACTGTATCCTGTATTGTGTAATTAAAAAAAATAACAATGCAGAAATAAACCTGGTTGCCTCAAAGTGCTTAACAAATACAAAAAACACCATCGCATAGAGACAGAACAGTTCAAGGGAACAATAGTAGTTCTATCCTTTGTCACACTGCCTGCGGATCATCATGCCACCTGTAGGTCAGTTGATGCCTTCAGCCATCTGCAGTCTTCAGTCCTGTACTGAGCAGTTGCTCTGCCTGCAGTCCTGCTATATCCATGACATGAACTGTTGGTGTCCACCCAAGGTACATGGCATCTGGCTCTGTGCAGGAGAGAGTGACACCCGGTACAGATGCTGATATGTGACCAGCAAACACAAAGTCAAAATGGAGGCATTGTCAAATTCACCAGCAACCTAATTCATGCTTTATCAAAGAATTCCACACAAGAAGATCTCATTAAAGATTATGTGTCAGATTTCATGCCGACAGAACAAATGGAAAGGCCCAACTGCGTCTCAGTTGCTTAGTTATTCGGTTTATTTTGAGACACACTTGTGGATACTTTGTAACTAAGAAGGATTTGTTTTAACTGCAATGTACTGTATGTATCTGTTTGTGCACGTTCAAGGGCTTATTCCGTTAAATTCAATTATTGAATTAAATTAGATCAAATACGCGTGTGCATGAACTCTTTCAGATGTGTGCCTGTATGTTATTGCGTTACTGTGTTTGTGTATGTGTGAGACTGAGCTGTTCCCAGGCACTCTATGTGGCCAGTGACACTCGTGAAATAGTCAGCATTGTGCCAAACACTCACATTAAACCTCACCACTGACAGGTGAGCTATACTGATAATCAGTGAAGTGCTCAGCTAATAATTAATCTATTTAAAAGCATAAACAGATCCTTGGTTAATGCTGGAAAAAGTGTCAGTGATTGGAGGGGGGGGGGGTTCTCAGAAAAGAGCTGACGACCAGACTCAGATGTCGTGTTGGGTGTATTAATTAAATAGAAAGTAAGGGGGGTGGGTGGCTCAGACTGCCCTAGTGCTGGCAGGTCCTTCCCCCCACCCATACACTGTAGCTCCAACCATTTCCAGCTCTGGCCCTCCCCTCCCTCCCCCCTCCCTGGGATAAACCAGTTTTGCTGCCCCATCTATCAGGACCAGTGTCCTTTTAGAGGTCGCGCCTGTGGAATTTGCCGCTCAGCCAACGTCGCCTCGCTCCAGTCTCTGGCACGATTAGCACAGACAGCCTGTCTCCGCAGCAGGGGGAATCCGCTCCTCATTCATGCCTGCGGAAACTCCCCAGTAACGCTCGCGGAGAGACACTGTTACGCCACAGCCGTGAGCAGCTCGGCCTTTTCCCCCGACGCCGCCCCTCCGCTGATTTTTTTTTCCCCTATGGCTCTCGCGCCTTAATTGGTAATTTGTCAACTGTAAGGAATGCTGGACAGAGGCCTAGCCGGCCTGTTCCACGTCGCACGTCGTCGTCACGACGACCAGATTTCTGCGGCTGTGTAGCTGATCCGCTTCTTTGCCAGCCTACATGCTGTATGTCGTGCGCATTCTTCTATAGGCAGTCCTCCAAGGGGGCTCGATTTACGGCCTCTGAAAGGCACGCGGTCGTAAATCCGAGACGGGAGTCGGCGCTGGGGTGCTGCTCTCTGTAATGCAGCACTCCAACCTTTATGAGGCATTAAGAATTACACGAGGCAGAGGACAAAGGAAGACCAGCTCGCTTGTTATTGCTGACTTATCACCCTTTTAAGTGGGTCCGCAAAAAATATTTAAATCATATGTGTGGCAATTAATCGATTATGGTATTCGTCTTGCATTATAGAAATATGCACTGGCATCTTGTCTAAGCTGTAGTCCAGCCCTGTGGCTTATGCTGTCTGGGACAGGCTCCAGCTCCTCCCCCCCCCCCCCACTGACCCTGACCAGGAAAAGTGGTTGAAAGATTGATGGGCCTTAAATATTATGTATGATGCATTAATGTGATTTTCCTAAAATAAAGGAAGAAGGAAAATAGGACATAAAACAGGAAAAAATGTCTGTCTGTCACTCATTATTCATGAGTGTGCTGTGTCTGGTACAGCCCTACAGCATAAAGGGATAAGGGCTATCTAAATGTGCACAAGAGGAAGACCAGAGCTTGCCAGTGACCTTTTTGGGCAGCTACAGTCAGTGTATCCAATCCAGGGGCTGATAAGACACAGGGCCCGGTCTGTCGTTCCCTCTAACAACTGTGGCCAGGGAGTCTGTCTCCCTATTATTGTTTGTCTTACTTTTCTCACTCCTGTCTGGGTTTTCTTAAATGCTTGTTGATGGAAGAGATAACATTTACCTCAAGACCCACTGTGCGTCAAGAGGGGGCCTCTGGCAGCAACTCTCCTTCCGTTTCTGTTCAGTTTGGAAGAAACGGCAGACATTGATAACGGAACGTCAGAGGACTGGCGCTCTGTGTTGTCCAAAGCAGCCCTCTTCACTAGCAAAACAGTGAGAGGTTATCACAAGCTGCCACATGGCTAGCAAAGACTTTTTCTGGGCTGAATTTCAACGTCAACTCCAACATTCACAAGCCATTTATAATCTAATATATATCTCAGTTGGGCTAAAATAGATGTCTGTTCCCTTTGTACTGTGAGGCAGCTTCAATCATTTATAGAAGAATCATTAGTATGATAAATAGCTCAAAACGGAAGATTCTGCAAGGTCTAGACCTCACCTTGTTCTTTGCAAATAAAGAAATGTGTGTACTTTGCATCCAGGGTATGAAGATCTGCTTATGTGCTGATCTCATGCACGTCTGTCAATTATGTCACAGATTCAGTAAAATACAACAGAAAGTGGAAGACCTGCTTTTCAGTTCGTGTTTCACAAGCCTGTTTGCCTAGACACTGCCGTCTCAAAGCAGGGCGAATTAGATGCTGTCTGTCTTTTTCTTTTCATTTCCCTTCTGCATCCTAAAAAAAACTGTCCCAAACAGAGGTTAGTTGTCTCAAATGTCAGTTGATGCTAAGGTTTACTAATGTGCTGTCATTAAAAAGGTTAAGAAAGATTGCATCACAAAAATGGTACCAAACGAATTCTCTCGAATGCCCAATTCCTTTTGTTTAGCAACAAAATTATAGGAGTGCAAACAATTATATTTGCTGAACATACGTGTTTTGTTTTTTTTTTTTTATCCAAAGCAGCTCACACCGCAAACAATTATTAACTTTACTCCACAACAGTTGGATGTTTACTGGGGCTATTGGGATTAAAGACTGACTGAAACTGACAGCCTTCTTCCAAACATAATATTCATGTGAAATAACATTACGAGTGTGGCCTTTCATCTGGCATTTCAACGTGGAATTTAGATTTAAATGCTGCATTAGCTCATAGACATAACTGCAGCCCCCTCCAGGCACAAGATTATTGCCTCCATTATTCAACCGTGTACAATAAATGTAGAAGCAGCACCAGTTTGCCTTTCAGTCAGCAAATTAACCTGGATGGACTAGAAGATTCCAACCACGAATCTGAATCATCACCAACCTTCGTCCCTCTTTGGGCCCACATGACGTTTCTATTCACCAGCAGCTTCAAGGAGATAAATGCGTTCTCATTATCCACTGGCCAGGGAAAGGCGTTCAGTGTCCTTGTTTATAATACTGCCCTAGCTAATATGTTATCCAGTGTTTACGGAGTTCGATTACACGGTCTGTCGCCCAGGTATTTAATAATTTGATTACTTAATGTATTAATGTAGCAGACTAACATCCATTTCAGGGTGCACCCCTACCTTAATTGTGCACTATCCTGCCTGAAATATGCTATTGCGCCCCCCACAACCACCCCCACCCCTGCCCCACACACACACCCACCTATGACCCTCGCAGAGAAAAGATTGGATTTATTTTGTATTTGGCAGATGCTTTTCTCTAGGGCAAAGCAGAATGCATTGATGGGTGATTGAAGAGGAACGCAAAGCATGTAAACCAGATAACTATCATCACCAGCTCTAAGCAATGAAACACTGCTGTTGAATTCATCAATCTCATCATTATAAAGTATTCTAAGCAACAGCAATACAAATAATTCACAATGCAATGCATGTTCTTGGGTAATTAGACATTGGTACAGTTAGGAAACAAGTAATGGAGAAGCGTTTCGTAATCATATATCACTAAAAAATGTAACATTATACTGATTTTGTGGAATCTGTCCATCACAAAGCAGGCCCATGATGCCCACTGAGCGCTTTGAGTATCCTAGCTTGTTGACTACCTTCTTGCTAAGATGCAGGGAGGGACCCTCCAGAGGGTTTGCTTATTTTTCTTCCTACTTCTCTTAATTGTTTCACCTAAGCTGTTATTTGGATAGCAGCTAATTTTCACATTGCATTGCATAATATTGCATAATAGCCATTGATTAAAGGGTAAATGAAATTCTACGGATAAAATTAGAAATGGAATTACCTAAGTTCCCATTGCAGTCACTACGCAGGTCAGCCGTCTGGGGGAAACATGTAACCCGAGTCCTTTCCACACATAAATGTTACACATATCCAGTGTCGACTCCCTTGCTCAAGACAAGCTGTTTGGAGTGGCCCGTCCTACTCACACGCCAGTGTGGACAAGGCTATAGTTAGACAAACATCTGGCACCTGAGCCATTTCCGGATGCCCTTAGAGCTGACGGTGATGCTCTCTCACAAACTGATGCCTTTTTCTGTTATAAATTCCCAAAACATTTACACTTTGCTGTCTGAATGCCTTTTACACACATTTACTTTATTCCTCCATGGCTTCAGTGTCATTCTGTTGACTCAGAGTATTCTGTGTACTGGAAAGTCTTGATCTTAAACTGCTATTGCCAAATTTATGTTTTTTTTTTTATTTGTGCTGTCTAAAATCACAGTCTTGTTTCAATATTGTGTGGCTGTTTGCTGTGTAAGGGATGCCAAATTTAAGGAATAAATTTACACTATATAATGTGCAATTATTTGCTAGAGTGCCACTTTAGAGACAAATAACCAATGGAAATATATTTAAAACACTTAAGGTATTTGTCAGGGAACAGAATTCCACAGCCATTTCTGTACATAAAATAAAAAAATAGCTGGCTCTATCGAGGGTCGCACGCATAGCTGAATCATCTGAAAATTGGCATTTAAGAAGCAGCATCAATAAAGTAATCCATGCAGTCCCACTGTAGTAACAAATTGGCCAGACTGTTTCCTATTGCCACTCCTGTGCAGTGCTTATCCAGGATTTACAACCCCTTTTAAATACATGGGCTGTGATGTGCTGACACTGGGGCTGGTGGTGGGAAGGAGAGGGTGGGAAAGACTTTTTAAGGTGGCTTTGAGGTGTTCCAGGTGTCAACGTGCTTGAGCCTCCAGACCAACAATGTGCTTCGTGACCTTTCCATAGGACTCTTCCTGGATTCTTCCTGTTGTGCTATGTTCTCCATGCATCAAAAAATTAGCAAAGTATTAGACTATAGTATTAGTCTAGTATTTTTCCCTCCAGTGAAAAACTCTTTAAGTACTAGTACTACTACAACACAATCACAAGTGCTGATGAGGACTCAACACCTGTGAATTGTTTTTTAATATGGTGTACAGGCATCAAAATTCCATGCAGTGGATATTTTGATATTTATAGGTGGTTGTGGGATGGTTTTTAAGATGAAGACTTGACATCAGATGTTTAAGAGTGCAGACAGCAGTATTGAGTGTTGATTGAAGAAAATGCACTTTTGCACCTTGCGTCAAATGTTTTCCACGGGGCCACACAGGCATGCAAGAGGGGTATGTGAAGTGTATGCATCCGTGTGCACGTGTTGGATTTGAACCTGAAGTATGAAATTTAAGATACTGCAAAAGTCTATAAAATACACACCTCACAAGAATCTGAGGAGAGAGCATGCTTCAGAGTGGTGAAAACAGACCATGGTTTCCTGACATGAAGTATTTAGCATGTTATCCGGTTTGGGAAGCAACATTCCGTGATAACTGGGGGACAGCGAGTGGCCGTGAGGCGAGGACTTCACTGGGAATAACGTGACAGGAATGACCAAGTAGGGGTCTCACATTCTCAAAGCTTCAAAGCCATAGTGTCACGGTAGAGTCTGTAAATACCAGATAGCGGTTTGTGAAGGACAGGACTTTAGGATATGTCACGATGTGTTTACAGAAAGCCAGAATCTAAATGCCCTGAGCGGATCTTAGACCAGGAAGGAGCTATAAGCTATGGGAGGCTTTGTGCATGAAGATGAAGAGTCCAGACGTCTGGTCTCTACTTTAAGGGAGTAAACAAGGTGAGTAGACTAAGCGGTACACATTTTTAGGCTTAAAATACAATATGTGCAATTGTTACAAAGCAGGAGCAGAAGAGTCTACTTAGATATTCTTTACATAAACAGTAACCATATTATACTGTGTGTGTGTATGTTTTAAATGTATATTTTATTAAGTTTTTTTTTTTTTTTAAATTAAAAGCAACATGAGCAAAATGTTTGTGACGTACCCAGTTATACAAGTACAACATACAGTGAAATCAGTAAAAAAAAATAAGTAGGTTCTTGTATATGCGATGGATTTTTTTTTAAATCATGCATTTACTTGTTTGTGGGTGCATTACCATAGTTTATTCAAGTGCTATAAGCTTTTCATGAACATTTAATATATGTGCGTAGAATTTTGCATATACATTCAGTCACTGGAATCGCCGCCGTCATAATAACGCACCCAGCTTCAAAGCGCTCGTCACAGCCCGCCGCTCTGTGACGTCACCCCCCGCGCGCCCCCCTGCGCGACGCGGTCGGGGACAGAGGAATTGCCCTCGGACTACCTTAAACGCTGGAGGTTGTTAGCTGAGACCAGCTCCTGTGCGGCGCCAGTGGGGAATCTCAAAACAAAGGGAGCGAGCGATTGACTGGCGGCGCCTCCGAACACGCATCTGCCATAATCATTATCATCCATCCCACTGCCCTGCAGCGACACTAACTGGCACCCATATTTACATACTGCGCCTCCCCTGCAGTCGACAGGCACAATTAGACTACGCGGCATTTCTTCGCCTAGTTTACCCAAGTTTATTTCTCCATTCGCAAGGCAAATAAATATACAACTGCACTAGTAAAAAATTAAATACTGTTGTTTCCTGTTTTTACGAAGTATTAATAAGATCAGATACTAAATAATTTCTGTAAGGTAGAATATGTTACTTGCAATATCTAAACTTTGTTTTTTTATTATTATTTCAGCGCCTTAGTACTGCATAGTGCTTATTAAACGCGACGACTTAATGGAAAAGAAAAAAGCTTCACATTAACGGCCCGCTTTGTATCGCTTTTGCTGATGGGGAGGATATCCCGCCGGTTGGTATTTGTCTTGGAGAGGTCAGTTTGTTTCGTGTCTCACTCCATTGCTGTTAGCGAAACAGGTTAATGAAGGCTGACTCCGGCACACGGGCGTAGCTTGAGGAAACCCAAGCGCCTCCCACTGTTCCCATACTGGGGGGAGCGGCGCCTTTGGCTGCGGCCGATTCTCTATCAAAATTAAAACTAAACAAGTCCCAGACGGACATAAATAGAATACGTTACGAATGGAAATGTTATCATTATTAATAACAGCACGTTGCAACGAATGTTATGTTTGTTAATACCATGCATTACAGGCAACGCAGTACCAATAAAACCAGGTTAATGTATATAAACGACTTCAAGAAAATGTCTTTGAAAATAATCTTTAAAATTCGGTTTGCGATTGGAGAAAGGCAGCATAATGTTAATATTGAAAAATATACCTTTAACACGGTCATAATTTCATATATTCTTAAGAGTAAAAGCAGCACGAGTGGCATCCATTTGTTTTATTAACGTCTATAGAAATAAGTACAGCTTTGTTCAACACATTAAATGCCATTGATAAATTTCATAATAGGCTGATAATTCCCTTTTTTGGTCTAAGTTGTTTTATCATCATTCCACATTGCGTACCCACCAATGTGTGAAGAAAATTCAGATCAGTGACAGCAAAATAATTGTGCGTGTGGAAATGTACTACCAACAAAGTAAATCGGCTTGCTGAATAGCATAACAACTTTCAGTATTACAAAAGCCTGTATTAATATAATAAACCCACCGCAGTGTGAAAAAGGCTTCGCAAGCTTTTACTGACTGCTTTAAAATCCACGCTGATATGTATATTTATTCAAGATTTCAGTTAATAATAAGTGAGAATGCCGTTTTCTGACAACTTTCCTTTTCCTCTCTATATATTCCCCAGTTGAATTTTCTTCCCTACAAAGATTTCTCTCTAGCGCCAAGTTTGATCTCTTGTTTGCGAAATACAATCACTTTTTTTAAAGCGACAGGGTGTCTAGACACCCACGTGATGGGGCGCGCCAATGCGCACTGGAGACGCGGCTAAGAGAACAGAGAGCCGGGGAGAGACGGAGATACTAGCGAGAGAAGGCAGCGGCGCCCGGGCAATCCGCCTCGTCCGGAAGATCGCATCACCTTCTACTACACTTGCAACTAGTTGTCTTTTTTCCCCAGGCAGTGTAACTTAATTTAAAAGAAAAATATACAAGTTATATTTTAATACCCATAACTATTCCATTGGAAAGCGAAAAATTCAGTGCATGTATCTTTTTTCCTTCTTCTCCGCGGTCGCTTCATGTGGTATATCGCGGAATAGCTTCTGCTCAGGGTGTTGGATCTATCCGGACCCCATTGGTTCCTCGAAATAATAAGATCTAATGATTGACGAGAAGCTCGCAGCTGGCAGAGGGATATGTTACTTGGAGGAAGATAGAGAGAAAGACGGACACGGCAGAAGCCCAGCTTAGCTATTGCCTTGCACTCTTCGCAACTGGATCAAGGATTCTGTGGATTAAATCTTAAGAAACCCAGGACGACTTTGGCTTTGAATGGAAACGTTACATTTTTACATTTTTTCCCCACTGTAGATTGTCATTATATTCCTCTGCATGTTACTACTAATGTCTACCTTCTTTTTCATGCCATTGAAATAATTAAATTTATTAGGCTTATATGCAATTATTAGCCTACGTAACACACTGAAGAATCTTTTTTTATTTTAATATGCATTTTATGAAATATGCCAGCTCACATGTTGTAGCCTATTATTTAGGTCGTATTTTTTTTACCTTATGAGACAAAGTAAACATAACCGTGGATATAAAGTCCAAGTCTTGTCGTATTTTTTTTAGTTTTGCATATTTTATTACTGTACTCTGTATTTTTATATCTGCAAGAATTAACTTTAAAATAAGGATACTGGCGTATGCTACAGATTGTCTTTGCTGCTCCAATCCACAGTTTTTCCGTAATATTATTTCAGGCTGTTTGTCGTTGCCTGAACTCGGATCCCAGATTCTTCATGATTTGCGGACGTCATGCTCGTTTTTTAGCCGGGAAACCTTCCTTTCGTCCCGCATGTTTAGGACCAAACGATCGGGGCTCGTCCGGCGACTCTGGAGGAGCCGTGCGCCCGTCGATGGCGACGGGGAGGCGAATACTGGAACCCATGGATCCGGGGGCTGTTGTATGGGGAAGTCGACTAAGGTTTCCAAATCAAATCCCGGAATGGAGGCTGAATTAAAATCATTGACCCATTCGATACTGAAAAAAATTAAGGAAAAACAATTAGAGGCACTTTTACAAGCAGTGGAGTCGAAAGGGGGAGCGAGGAGCCCCTGTCTTCTGCTGCCCAGCAAAGTGGACTCCAAACTGGGTCAACACACATATTCGTTACCTTTGTTGCTCTACAAAGTGTTCAGATGGCCGGACCTCAGGCATTCTTCGGAATTAAAGAGACTATATTGCTGTGAATCGTATGGGAAAATTAACCCGGAGCTCGTTTGCTGCAACCCGCATCACATGAGCCGGCTGTGCGAACTTGGTATGTTTCATTTTCTCCTTTCTGTCGGTTTGTCAGCCGTGATGTGGTACCCACGATGCCAAGCAAAGCTCGATCTGTCACTGGGTCCCCGTGTTTGATACAGAATCGAGAGCGAAGCGGCGAGGCTTCCGTATAAAGTTCAAAACCACGTTCCGATGTTTGGGCCATGGACGTGATTGCAGGCTTCTAGTTGACAGTGAGGCATCGTCAACAAATAATCTATTAAAATTATACGCCTAGTAGTTGGACTTACTAAACTTATTATAATTAGCTGCTGATTCGGAAAGATACTTCATTGTAATTATGCTGCTCTACAAGAGTGGTTTCAGCACTTAGGATGGAGTTAAAGTTCAGGATTGTGGTTTATGTGATAGGATGTGCCAGTATACCTGCAGGTTGCCCGTCAGATTAATTAAAACACCTTTTCCAGATGTAAAGCTCATTGATAATTACTGTTTTAAAGGTGGATATGTGTTGGAAGAGAAATGTATATATTAATACCAGCCTAAAATGGTTTTCGGTTCGTATTAAAGAGTGTGTGGGATTTTTTTGTTTTTCCCATAGCGCATGCAATAATGTGTATATGTGTATTTTTAACTACAAGCTTCATAATTAGACTACTGTATAAACACTAAACTTCATCGAACATGCGCCAGGACTACGGTGCGCACACGCATTTTTAATGATAAAAATAAATGATTACGTATTTTTTTGTAAGTAAATACGGCCTGTCTGCATCAAATGAATAAACAAATACCAATGGGTTTAAAAGAAGGCTTAAACGTGGTGAGGGGTTTTCTGCGTAGTCTGGATCAGGTTTGCGGTTTGTGCCGTGGAGCGCGTCGAGCTTGAGGAGCGAGCGCCGTACGGCGGGGGCCGAGGCGCAGATAGCCGGGAGACTGGCGCCAGGCGCCCCCTTGTTTATCTGACTGCTAAATATCAAGGCAGATCGCCGCCGCGCTGCCCTGCCTCCAGCGCTCACAGCTAAGACAAACAGTTTTTTTTTTTCTGAAAGAATGCCACTGTTATCGCGACTTTCTATCTCCCCGTTTCTCATGGTCCGCTCTGCTCTCTGGTATTTTCTCGTTTCAGAGTCCCCGCCTCCTCCTTATTCTCCTTACCCAATGGACTTTCTTAAATCACCTGGTGAGTTTTATTTTTATTTTTTTTAACTAACGTGGTCTTATGGGAACCATTTAGTGACCTGGGCTTCATTCAAATGACCAAACACATTAGTTTATTATGTCTGTTGTGTAATACGAATGCGTAATTTGCACTACCTTAATTGTACCCTGAGACATTGCAGTGAATATGACTAAGACACTGGTTCCTGCTACCCCTGGCCCTTTAACTGTAGTAATGCATGCTCCTGGATGTTTCTTTTTCCTTTTTGTGCAAATGTATTTGCTGGATTGTAGGACTTGATTTGCTTATTTTGCTGTTGTTCTGCTATGGAGACACACGCTGCTGAATGTCCTGGTTGATAACTTTACAGACAGTGGCTGTGGCTCTGGGGCTGTCAGGACTGTGTAATAGGGTGGCCTGTCAGCAAGGCCCACTCTCCGCTGGCAGAGGCTCTGTGGTTGTAGTCTTGCACAAACTTCCTTGGCTGACTGTTGACCCGGCAGGGCAGATGAACAGCACGGGCGCTGAAACGCAGTCCGTGTCCAGTCGTGGGGGGGGTGGCATCAGTGGTTTGTGGTTTGTGTTGGTGGCAATTAGAAATGCGAGGACAGCCTTTCCCCACAACAGCATTTGTGGACATTTGTGATTTATTTAGGTTCACTTAGTTTCCTTCCACTTTTCTCCTTTACACTTGGCAACCGTAACACATTCCCTCCCCCGCCCCCTCCCCCTGACTGTCAGACCCACCCTCCGAAAGCCTCTGTACCTAGCAGGAAGTACCTCTTGGATTCGCTCCCCTGCTGCTCTGTTATTTTCT
>JAODLC010000044.1:31159798-31170315 GCA_026781145.1 Hippopotamyrus pictus | reverse complement strand
CACCTATGGCCACGAGTTCGTGTATTTGAACTAATGCTGAAGTAACTATTTGGTTGAACAGCATCCAAACCTGTTAGTCAGCATCATTTGGGTTTCCATTAAACTCAATCCTGGCAGTAGCTTCAGTGAAATGTATCTACTGGTTACAAGCCTGTGAACATTAAGGAAAACATTTAGAATAAACCACTCGCCTCTTAATTTTGCATGTTTTTTTTTTTTGTTTTTACAATGTTTTTATGTTAAAAACAATGCATACACATTTGCAAGCCAATTCTTTCAGAGGACACTTTCCCAAAACAAATGAAATGATTACCCAGACATAAAAAGCTCACTGTTATGGTTCCTAAGGTATTCCTAGTCACTAATGATATTGAAATCATTTTATGAGTAGGTAACCCATTATGTATTTAATCAAATGAACACCGCTATAATGTTGTTGTATAGGGATTTGTAGAACACAAAGTCTTGGGTTTTTACTCACCACACTATCAATTTTATTAACTCCTCAGTAGACGGCAGAATCAAAATCAACCCTAAATTTAGGATTCACAAAGTGCTTTTATAAAGCCCAATCCTTTGTTGAAAGTAGGGAAACGTATGGTGGATTAGAGGTCCTTACAGAAAGGCACCCCCCACATATACACACCTCTACCATGGACTCTCTTAACCTCCCATTGATGAGGACAGGCAGCACAGGTTGGGGTTTTCAGACTGGCCTTCCCTACCTGACAGGGACTCCAGAACTGATGACCTAGGACAGGTGATATGAACCTCTCCTCAAAGCACGCCCAAGGTGGCATTTCCACCTTCAGCTGAGAACTCGTCTGTCACCTCTAGCGACCTTTGCTCGCCTGCCCTACAATCATGTTAGTCACTGACTCCTGGGGTTTTCCCAGCGCTTCAGGCTACATTGGTGACATTATAATGTCTAATATAAGGGAATTAGTGGGCAAACCTGTGAATACACAACTAACACATTTAAAATGTGCTACAAATGCCTAATTATTTACATGAAGGAAATTGTCGGATTGTATTAAAAGTAGTGGTTGGGAATAGACAATTATTCATGCATCTTCCAACCATTTACAGTATCCAGTGCAGGGCCTCCAGCAGAGTAGGGCACAAGGCAGGGGAACCCTTAACAGGATGCCCATTTATGATGGGATGCAGGCCCATGCACACACATACACACACATACACACACGTAATTATATCTTTGTGGGGACTCTCCATTCATGTCTATGGGGAAAACTCTAATCCCAACATGAAGACCTTAACCCCTACCCAGCCCTAACCTTAACCATAACTAACTAAATCAAATACAAGACATCTTTAGTTTATAGATTAGATTCATAGATTTTTTTTTTAATTGAATTTCCTTTTGTGGGAATTGAAAAAATGTCCCCACAAAGTCAAAATAACATTTTTATCATATAATATAATAATATATACATAACCCCCCCCCCACACACACACACACACATGCACACGAATGCCATGGGGCGGCACAGTGGCTTGGTGCACTGTCCCCTCGCACTTTCAGGGTCTGGGGGGTTTGAAACAGGCCTCCAACCCACTTGTGTGCAAATGTTTTGCACATTCTTCTCATGTCGTTTGCATGAGCTGCTCTGGATTCCCCCTAATGTGTGATAAATTATTCTTACTATTGCTTTGTTGTATCATAACCAGTCTGATTTAATCAAAGTGCCGTTAATTTATTGCACATTGGGGGAGTGTTAGAAATCCTATAATTTGCATTTATTTTCTGGGAATAAAAAAGCGATGTTGTAGATTTACTTAGCAATTATGATATTTGTTTTGTATGGAGTCCAAAGTATTAAATAATACAAACATTAAATGTATTTTTATGGAAAAGAAATTATGAAACCTTATTGTCCTTGGCTTGTGAGGACAAAGGCAGAATGAAAAGCTGTTGAATAGTTACTTTCAGCTAATTGTTTAATATATAGATTATACTTGAAATACTTTAACTGCTTGGTCTTAGTAAATCTGTAATATTTTTTGGCTTGGGTTGGGGCTGAGTAGAAAATTATGGTGATGAATTACTTTACAACACAATCTTAGACCGTAAGGTATTTGTGATTTGTTACTGGTGCTAGTTTACCATTTGCAATAGGAAAAAAAGAGTTTGCAATGCATTTATTTTCAATGGCATTTTTGTTGTTTTTCCTTCGTGTATTTCCCACTGCTTGCAGACAATTCAAACATTGTAGGACCACGTAGTACAATTTGCTAGAGGATGAAACACTGCACTTTGTCCTGGGGTCCCGTGTTTTATAGACGCCGCACCTGGCAAACTGGTATTTTCTGCGGTTTTCACCGTGGCTCTTGATGGCACTACTTAGGTTCATATCATTTCCTGTGAAATTCCCTGGCACAGCTTGCCTGATACCCGTAGGAAGGCATGCCTTTGCTTGTGCACTGTCTGTAAAGAGATCCAAAGTACATGTTGCTGCCTTCGGCTCATTTGCATGCCGCTTGGGCCACAATGTCCAGCACGTATTTCAGAGTGCTGCAGAGCTTTCCGGGTTCCCTCCTTTGTCCTTTTCTGAGCAGCAGAACCTTTTGTCCTAGGCTTGCATTCATTCACCGTGGGAGTGGAGAGATTGTGCTTTGCAATTTGGAACAATAAAAATATGTGTGTCAGCTTCCTCTCTGTTCTTATTGATTTTTTTCCACCCTGGCTCATTCTTTTTGGTTGCATTTCCTTGGCCAGGTTCACAGGAAGGGAGAAATGATCAGTTGTGACATTTGTTGCCATTTTCTACATGGATCTCCATTAGCCAAAAAAAACACTGTCAACAAGTCTTTGAATGAGCTGTTTGTCATCTTTACCCGAGTGTGGGCATTTGTTGAAGATGTTGTTTAGCTCAACATCTGCATTCAATAAAAACTTGATTTCTAATCTGTCTGGCTTGTTTGCTTGTACTAGATAAAACAGCTCTATTCTTCTGTTGGATAACCGCAGTCCATCCAAAATAACATTTACTCCAAGCTTAACGGAGAACCAACGTTTTTTTTCATAAAAGGGCTCCAGATGTCAGTTGCCAGTGGAATTTTATTACACCCGAAAACTACACATTTTTTTTCTAAGAGAAGTGTTTGATTATTTCAATCTTTCTCACGGCATAGTTTGTTTTGGAGGAAAATAGTTAATCCCCGCCGAATGAACACAGGACTCCCAAATCAAGAGTGTTTCACCAGTTCCCCTATAAATAAAACAATAACACAATATAGCCCTCAGTCAGAGGCCTTGAACTGCCATTTTACCGGAAACTGGAAGCTTTCTCACTGCAGCTCTGAATGCGCCGACGCATTCCCGATGTAACCAAAGAACACTGATACTGTGACACGGCGTCTTGTGGCATCTTCTGTTAGCTGGTAGAGAGACCCCTGATCTGGAGATGACCTGCTCTGCACCAGGGAATTCCAAGATGGACGTGTCAAGACAAATAGTTTCCCATAATCTATTTTCACCAAATCCCCAAGTAAAGATGCTTGCTTTCCCAGTAGATATTCTACCGCCAAGGGCTTTGCGATCGGTCTTTCACCGGATAATGCTATTTGGGTCAAAGATGGATGCCCTCTGTTTCTTTGACGGTTATTGCCTGAACCCGCAGGTCTTTTCACAGCACAGAAGGAAATACTGGTCTTTATTTTAACTTCCTTATCACCTTTCGTTTCATCTTAGAATTTTTCATCTAATACAAGCCACTTTGCATGTCAGTGAGAGCTCAGTTAGAGCTTATATCTATTAACCGTAATTTGCCCATCTCCTGATTCATGCTCTGATAAACGTCTTATCAGTTTGATGCACTCTTGTGCAATGTGTCTTTGAAGCCTGACAAGTGTGTGAAAACATTTTTTCTGTTGATATTGCCTTTTATACTGTTTCCATGTTTACAATGCTTTTTTCAGGTCTGTTGCTGTGGTTACAACCTGTCATTGGAGGTCAAGGGTACTCCTGAATTAAACTACGAGCTCGTGTTCATTGACGAGCGCACGTTTGCTTATATGACCCTTTCTTTTTGCTACATGTCACCTGATGTCATTTTTTTTGAAGTACATACTGTGACCTTGTTCTGGATAAGCAATTTGATGGTTGGATGGATGGATGAAAAACGAGTAGGGTAAGTATATCCAGTAAAGTAAGAAAACATAATTAAAAATAACAAGTAAAAGGGTAGAGATGTGATAAATAACTACAATTACAACATCAAGGTCAGTTTGACCCTTTATAGTAGCTGGGGAGCTGTTGGTATTTTGCACTTGCTCCAGAAGCAAAGTGTGGTCCTACCAGTCAGGACTCTGGGTCTGCAACTGAAAGGCTGCTGGTTCAAAGAGTAATTTCCATCTTCGGGCCTTGAGCACGGCCCCTAACCTCCAGGGATTGGCTCACCCTGCCAGCTATATGTTACTTTGCACAAAAGTGTGTGCTAAATAAATAAAATGCAAATAAGTAAATAACTATACACCTTTATGAATCAAATTAAATTTTCATTTAGTAAGAAGTAGACAACCTATGTCTGGTATCTCACTGTCCTCTAGAGGGCAGCAGCTGTTACTTTGCAATTAAGATCAGGTTTAGAATGACGCTGTGGACTGATGTCAGGCAGCCGTCACCTGTGGTGCCGCTGTAATATTTTCACAGAATCACCATCAGCTAGTTGGATACTCTCTGTTTGTTTACAATCAACGTGAGATAACGATAATGGGCGTGGCTGGGACTTCTGCCTATGACATTCTGAGTCATTTAGAAAAACCCATAGCAGAATAATAGTAATTTTCACCTTCTGTTTTGTGTGACCCATAGTAGAATTTCACCCATAGTAGAAATTTTCCATTGTAGATATAGCCACCCAAGAGCTACATTGTTCAGGATATTCCTTAATATACTCCATTAGAATGTCATCTTTTCTTTGGTAGTATATGTCCAGGAAAGCTTTGGGCTGAGTGCTGATGATTGAGTCACCAAATTTCATAAAACAAAGCACATAATGGGTAACCCCAGCAGTCCTACGAATCATCACAAAGTCACCCTCATTGTTTACTGTGTGGCCACGAATGCATAGCACCATTAGTATTAATAATAATAATAATAATTGACACTTCTCTGTAAGTGTCAATTGAGTGTCATTGTTCAGTCATTGGCGCTGCAAGCACTTGGGTTGTCTGTAGCGTTAATGATTTGCAATACTTTTGAGTGAATTAACAGAATTTATACCACACATATGGGCTAAGTATTATTAACAAGTACAGTAGGACAGCTGTTAAGCTGACAAAAAGGAAATTGCTTGCAGATTACAGTTTCTGGAACGAATTTGGCTGGACGGTAGCATCGCAGATGCAGAGGGGAGGCCACCACAGTTCCTGCAAACGAGGATTGCTAGTGACAACAAACGATTCTTTAAGTCGTAAACAAAAAACAAAAAATTGAATTCAGTGGTTCTGTAGCACAGAGGCTGGTCCGCCAGAATCGTTGATATGTGATGTGTGATTCATGGATGCAGGTGGTAATAATTCAATCTCACTGTTATCCCACTGAGCGCAGGGCAATTAGAGGACCCTCTGGAGAATTGCCCAAATAACTCCTATTAAATCACTCCACTGCACCACAGATGCATGCTAGGAAACAAGACTGCCCTTCTGAAACGCTGAGCTGCTTCTCTAGCACATATGAAAGCCAGGAACCCAGGCGAGCTACAGTCTACCACAGCGACTGTCCCCCAATCAGAAACGACGGGGAGTTGAAGTCCACCAGACAGGAAACACAGGTGTTTAGAGGCAAATTATAGGCTGCGTCTAATTAAGCGTTTGGGTTTCACTTCAACGTGCTTGCACACAGACGGACGGACACGCGTGCGTGCACACACGCGCTTCGCCAGGGTCCCTGACAGAGCACACGAAGGCCTCATCTGTATCTATCTGCAATTAAAATGTAAATTTGGTCATTACCCAGGGGCAGACAGGGACAGATTAAATTTGACTACTGAAAGGAGAGCGGAGTCAAGTGGCATTAAAGTGGCTGGCGCAACCATTTCAGAAGGCCCTTCATCCGCTGGCGTCGATGGACCCCAGACTCCCATCCGTAACCCCCGGTCCCACACTTGACATTTCCATCGTCTGTGATACACAAGTCACAGTTTAAATAAAAGGAGCCCTTCAAAAACCCTGATGAAATTCAAGGTCTACAGCAGTAATGATTATCAGGGTATCAATCAATGAACAATCTCTTTCAAATAAATTCAATTCTATCAAGTAGATGTGTATGTTGAGTCCAGAATATATTCTACATAGGCCATTTTGTTCATTTTGGTGGCTAAGACATCTCAAGGACTTTTACTAAAAATAATTTTTGTACTGTCAATGCCTGTAAGTGTCTCTTGGGCAGGTGCGCTGCTAGAGAATTTTGGCCCCATGAAAGCATAGTATATCGGGCCCCCCAACCTAAACCAATCCAATTTTGCTCCAAATTTTTAGGGCCCTTGTCACTAAGGGGCCCTTGGAATTTTCCGGACTTTCCGACGTTTTATGGCCTCCTTGGTGTTGGGGAGGTTTTGAGAAAGACAGCCTAGTAACCTGGTTTATCTGTATTGATTTTTTCCTGACAGTTCTCAGTAATTTCTACATTTCCATTTTTCGTTTTCCGATTTGCTTTACACCCGGTAACTCAGAACCCATAAATTATGCCAGCCTTGAGACCCACAATCCTTTATATGTTATCCCCCAAGGCACATGTCCAAAGAAGGTCTCGCATACTGTATGCTGTAATTCTACAGGCGACTGCAGCCGAATGCTTCCTTATTAAACATAAAGCTTCTTTAAAATGCATCAGGCGTCAAAGCAAGTGGGCAACAAGGATGGAATAAATTGTTGTAATGCTAAATATGCTTGAGAAATGAACACCCTTCTTAAACAAATGCCCGCTTTCCATCCAAAACAAAAATAAACACACTAGGCTTCAAACATTTGCATATAGCTGTAAGTAAACGTATTGCATAAGAATTCAGTTTAAAAGCATCCAGTAGAGTGAAACTCTTCTGATCTGGAGGTCTGCGACTTGCACTTGTGTTTGTGCTTTTCGCTTCCATGGTTCATGCGGATTGTGGCGCGCTGAGATCTGCCTGTCAAATGTGAGTGGACGAGGACAGTGAGAAAGCCTACAAACTCACAGCAAGAAACTGACTGTGGCTGCCTGTCTATTCACGTTATGTGCTATTTATAGGTGCTTATTTCGGTGATCTGCAGGTTGGTATTTTTTGAGCGAGCAAGATATGAATGCTTCAGGATATCTACAAGCAGACTGGAGCCCCGAATGATTTGTTTAGCTCATATGTTTCAACAATCGTGCTGTCGGTTTGAGAACCCTGGGACAGATTTGGTTGTTGGGCTAAGCTTAAGATCCTAGCAGCGTCAAAGTCTACTAGTCATACATTGATCCAACTGCTCATCCAGTAGTACTGGTAATAAGATTTGCAATTTAAATGGCAACCTAGATTTTGCCTTCAGCTTTGAATGTATTTGATTAAATGAATGCATCTGGAGTCATGTAGAAATTGTATCAACAGCTCCAGGACAGACAAGGGGGCACAGGTGTCTCTCAGACAGCTGCCCTAACAAGCCCAAAATCATTGACAGACACTGGAACCACTATTCTCCCTAAGACAGGAGACAGGCAACATCCGCACTGCCTGAGGAAGTCTGCCCTGCGGCCCAGTGACCGGTGCCACCAGCGTCGGCCCAGCAGGGGGCAGCGATGCCAGCTGGGCGGCAGTTTTCTCATAGCTGGGGAAGGTGCTGTTACGCGAGACATGTGGCCATTCCCAGCCAGGTGTCCAGGGATTTCGATCTTTACCCCGTATCTACCATGTCTCGCTTACTATGCAGGTATGGCGATCCTCTCCGGGTAGAAGCTGGCCCAGGAATTCGGAGTGGAATGCAATTAATGGAGGCTAACGCTGCAGGGGAAATACCTGGAGGATACAGCAGTCTGCCTACCGCCTTCGTTAAGGAGAATCGCTGCTGTTCAAGGACACCTCCGTAGCCCTGCAGTGACTAAACTGGGCTCGGTGGAGCGAGGCGTACCCTTGGGCGGCTGCCAGGCTGGGCTGGCACTGAGCACTCCTGCACCCCCCAGAGGGAGGTTAACACGCATCAGTCACCTTCAGGTCCCGATTCTGCGTACAACCAGCTCTCCCATGGTTTCTGTGGGGGAAGGAGTTGGGGTGGAGGGGGCACAGAAGAGCAGGTAAATTAATGGCTGGCTCTCAGTAGTATGACAGGGTGCCAGCTCTCCACAGTGACAAACTGCAGCTTCCTTCTTCATTAATAATCCGACTATATAATTAGAAATAATGCAGACTGTAAGTTCTAGATAGAGTTTTTTTGCTGAGCAAATAGAATGATTTAGCGTGAGACCATTTGAAGTACCTATTTGAGCTTTTAACAGCAGTGATCGAAATTCAGAACGTAGCGGGGAGGAATAAAATGTTTTTTTAAATATTCGCACAAACGTCTCTAGTTGTAGCACAATAGGACAATATCAGAAGCTGTATGCAAAGATCATACGGCATTATTACTGTGACTGCATGACTAAATGTCATATAGCTAACCGTATCGCATCTTCCGTTTATTAATTGTTGGTTTCAGGTTTCGAGTTCTTATTACCACGTGTATTCAGGGATCGGACAAACAGCAGCGCAATACAGGACAATGTAGCGCAATATAAGAATAAAAAGTCGTGATGATAAATAATTTATCATAAGTTGTGCAATATGAGGATGAGGTAGCTAGGTTTGCGGTGTCGGTGTGATAAACACCAGAACGCAGTGTTAGCACTGCCAAGTCACACCAGTGAAACGAGGAGGATGTTGAAAGAAAGCGAGTTCGCTCGGTTTCTCTTCAGTGTCGCGAAAGCTCCGTCGGTGTCCGCTGAGCTGAGTCAGTACATTGAGGGCTCAGTCACACTTCTCCCGGCAGGGCTGACAGCAGAGAGGGAAGCCAGAAGCGAGCCGAAATCTCCCTCCCATGTGGGTTTGCGCTGTAGGAAATCACAAGGTTACGCGTCAACATCATTCTCCACGCTTGCTTTCTGGATTCGCATATGAAAAAATGAACCTGGTTTAAAGTCTAGTTTAAACAAATATTTAGTACTTGGACGAACTGCCAAATTCCTACGCTTAATTGTTAACGACGTCCACATTGCGGCCGTTAAATTCTGATTTATTTCGAGGATGTTAAAGAGGTGACGAAGGGCAACGTGGAAACCGGAAATTATGTTTTCAAGTGTTTGCATGTGTGTCTGTATGTTAGGATCTGGTTGCTTTAGCGCATAGTGAGAAACTTTAGGCTGTTCGATATAATGCTTAAGTCGAATTATTTTGTTGGGATTGTAGGCCTAGTCATGGAGGAAAACATTACAGGGTAAACAAATGGATGTGCTCAAAAAAACAAGATAAGGCCTGGGACCAGCATGATTTGGGGGCTCTTTATTCTTAATGGCAAGCCCTTCTAAACCTTGCTGAGAACATTAGGCATCAGAAACGCTAAGTATTGTAGCACCAGCATCCCAGCATGCCCCGCGTGCAGTTGTTAATAGCCCTTGTATTGTTGTTGTTATTGTTAATGGTTATATTTCCTTATTGTTGCGCATGTGCTTACCTGTGTCTTATGTGTACCCTGTCCGATCCTTGTGTGTAATTAGCTTACGTAAATCTCCCACCATGTATGCATCTTACAGTTGAGCATCTGACAACCTCGTGTTTCCTGCATATAACTTGTTCGGTGCTCGTTGGGTGCAGGGTTACCAATGAAGAGTGTGTTTTCTCCGGCGAGCAAGTATCCGTCTCTTTCTCTGCTCCCGCAATGCCTCGGCCCGCCCGACGCTGCAGTATCGTGATAAAAGCAGCACCTCCCTGGGTCTGGATAAAATACCTAGAGGGTCATAAGAGACAAAGAGGCAACACAAGATGCTTGAGAGTCACGTCTCACTTGGCAGCCAAGGACGAAACGTCTGTTCTGAGACCTGTGATGATGTGGAGTCCCAATTAGGGGCTTTCTGCAGTATTAATATCACATACTGAACCCATTACCTGTCTGACACCATATCTAGCAGACGTGAGACGCGTGACTCATCCACTGGGTTTAACACCAAGAGTTTTATCCAGCAGGAAAAGACTACGGGCCTTGATGAATCATGGAGGATTGGGGTTAGAAAACAGCACCACTAATTAAACTGCAACATATGGTAGATTTGACATCATGAGATGCCTTCCAAGCATGTCAATTTACACATTTGTGTTCACACCAAATAAGGTGTTCTAACAGAGAGAATGCTCCGCCAATCACAAGTCACGCCGCTCCGCAGGTTCTGTAAGGCGTCCTATCCACAGTATTCCTGAGTTCGCGGCATTACCCCTAATTCATAGCGGAAGACGGTTTTTTACTTCCGCTTGCGCTGTTGTTGACAGTTGCGGAGTTACACCTTCACTATTGAT
>JAODLC010000044.1:31143299-31155081 GCA_026781145.1 Hippopotamyrus pictus | reverse complement strand
TTATTATTATTATTATTATTATTATTATTATTATTATTATTATTATTATTATTATTATTATTATTATTATTATTCCAACCATCTTACCTGTTCATCCAGGATAGGGTCACAGTCTGGAGTTTGTCCCAGGTACTACAGAGCCTTGAGTCCACCCTGTAGTGTCAGTCCATCACATATTATTATTGTTGCAATATATATTTTTATTATTTATTGTTTTTAATAGTCATTTAGTTATTTTCACTAAAATAATTCATTTCACTATTTTGCTACAAGGCCCCACTTCCGACTCGAAGTGACAATGTTGAGGCTGATGTCCTTTCATCAGAGCTTGCATTGTTTTCCAGCATCCGTTCCATTGATTCATTGTCTGAGCAGTGAGTAGCGCCACCTGTTGTTTGTCGGTGGTGTGACACTTTCCAGTCACATCATTTATAGCACTGAAAGCTAGGGTTCAAAAAATCAAAGAGCATGGTCAAAGTGACATCGGCGATTTGAGTTTTGTTGATCCTTAGTTGTAAGACAAATGTGTCACAGAGACGAATAAGAACTTGTAATGATCCTAACCATACCTAGAACCTGAGATAGTTACATGTTCTATATTCCAGATTCGTATCCAAGGCAACGTGACATAAGCAGTCGCGGGTCGATTCAACATGGCTACATTTGATGTCGTCTGTGTTTCAGTGATGCAGCACCCCCCTGGTACCACCCCAGGGCAAGAACCCCATGCTATCAGATGCTCTCAGTTCCTACATTAGGCTAAAATGGTACCATTCCACGAGGGCCAAGGGGCTGTAGCTCCCCTTAATTTTTCAGCATTTCCTGTCAAACCACAGGGCACAGCGTCCTTGTTCATGAGATCCTGCCTCAGAACAGCATTCTTCTGTAAAGTATACAGGGCTAAACCTGCTGAGGTCATACTGCTTCTCACTAGTTGTCAAACATTGGAATATTTTATGTGCGATTTCTAGCATTTTGGGGTCATTTCAAGGCTGCGACTGTGCAGTGGCCAATGGCATGTGACTCGGGCATGCAGTTTGGGCGTGCGACGTGAGCATGCAGCTCGAGCGTGCTCGGGTTTGTGACTGGGGCATGCGATGACATGGGTTTCTGCAGCAAATGCACTAAAGCTACTTAGCGAAGAGGGGTGTATTAGAGGTCCAGGCTGCAGAGAATAAAGCAGAACCCCTTTCTGGAGTTACAACAGCAGCTTGTGTTCTCGGTGAGCCTCCTTTCCTGCTTTGTTGGGACAGGGAGTGCTACGGTTTGCACAGTTCTGTTGCCAAACTGATATATCTAAACCCCCATTGTGCTTAAAAGCCCCACTGTTATTACTTAGGGTTTGTCTAGTTATGAAATTAGACACATTTTTCTTTGATTCCTTTTCTCACCCCCAAGCTACATTTTCTTGTATTACCACAGCCTGGTGCATGATGGGTATTTGCGGGCTTGCCAACCAATGCAGTACAGGCCCGTCCCTCTCCTCCAATGCACTCTTTCAGAAACGTCAGCCAATAGCTGGCAAGAGGAGGCCAGGCACCAGCGGAAATGAGAAACCTTCAGGTGAAAATCCCCCAGCAGCAGATGGGTGACTCCATGAAGACTGGTCTGTCAAAACACAGTGTACCAGGCTGGAACAAAGTTTATATTTAGGCAGTTATCTAGACAGCTAAAAAAAAAAAAACCGTGCTTTACAGCAAAATTCTCTCCTCGAGTGTAACTGCGATTCTTGGAGCTCTCACAGAAAACTCACCCTGTTAATGGTAAAAACCCAATGTCATCCTTCAGGTCTGCACAGGATAGATGTACTCAGGTGATAAAGCACGGCTGAATGTGTGCCCAAACCTGATTTATTTTACATATTTAATTTCTCCACTACATGGACGCATCTAATCGTGCCTCTTAACATTCATCCATCCATCCACTCATCTATCCATCCACTCATTTATCCATCCATCCTTCCTCTAGCCACTTATCCATTGCAGGGTTATTACATCTTAGCATTCTACCTTTAATTAGAGAAAAAATATTTGGGACAGGTTTAAACTTGCTTAGTTTTAACCTCGTAACACATTGTAGTGGGGGGATAAAGTCGCTAGATTGTGTAAGTGGATAATAATGAACTGTACATATATACACACAAAGCACACGCACATATATGAACAGAGCACGTGCTGTGAAATGTTGACGTAGCAGTAATGCTATTAATATTTAATAACACCTACAGCCACACACCATAGATTAAATTAAGAAGGTAATTAAGGTATATTAACAACATTAGCTGTAAGAAAACCAAACATATATATTGTGAAGTATTAATGAGTAATGCATTTAAATTATTCTTATTCAATAATTTGACATAACAAGTATATTATTATTATTATTATTATTATTATTATTATTATTATTATTATTATATTGATACAATGTCGTCCAAAAAGATGAGCAACAAAGCTCTGCGTGAATAAAATGTTACAGGAAATAAAATACAGTTTTAGCTAAAAATAAGTTATCTTTTCGTGGTACAACCTGTGACTGGACATCTGTCTGAACCTTTGGCATCATCCGGGACCTGCACACAGTCCTTCCCAATTGCCCAACCCAGCGCTTGGCTTTTTGGGTGCAACTGTTTCTGTGGGAGGCCTCAGGTTCTTTTAGGTACCTTCTCTGTCTAGAGAGCCAACATCGCCCCCTTGTGGAGAACAAGAAAAGCAGCGTTCAAATAAGCAGTCACAGCCTTATAATCGCGATCTGATCCGTTTCCTGATAAATTAGCAGCCAAAGCAGAAGCTTTCTATTAGAAAGCCGATTGCTGTTGAATTAGGTGCAGAACTCATTTAGTCAGATTTCACCCAGCATTTACCCATATTTATTTTGGACAACAGTTTTCCTGTTACAGCATCTGACTGTTAGAAGAGCTTTAGAGAAAGCATTCGGCAAAAACCATAAATCCGGAAAATAATGGCCCCGCAGATTGAATTAATTTGCGGCAAGGTTGCTGCTGCCGTCACTTAACCTTGCCAGGCTAACACACACGCACAGTATACCCAGAAGTCTTTTGTTCAGAGGAGTCGTCCCTGAATACACTGTACACAATTGACAAACATTTTCCTTGAGACCTGAAAACACTGGACAAACTGATTTTTTTTTCTCCAACACTCGACCTCAGTTTAACACCAAGTTGACGTATATTTAAAAACTCAATATATTGTAATGCGTAACAATACTACTCACAACACTTACAAAAAAATTAAACAAGTAGCCAAGCTGCAGCAGTTGATCAGACTGGGGAAAAAGTCTCAGTTTATCGTGTTTAAAATCGGGAAATACCTTCCTTTTGTTTTAGCACTGAGATTGTTTTGGGACAGAACTGCTACAGCCAAGGTGTTTGTTTGCATGAGTGCAGGATACCGAGGTTCTGGGCATCTGCCCCCCTAACAGAACAACTGGTCCCAGTCTGTCCCCACCCCCAGTTGAAATGGTCTAGAATCGCTATTGCCAATCGCCAAAATTTCTGTGTTGTTAATGTCGAAGAAATCTCAGTCTCCATCTACAGTCTGAAATTAAAGGAATGAAAACATTACATCTGAGCCAGATGTGGGATGACAAGTGACGTGTAGCAGCCTTACAGGATATTACCCTACATGTGACCCTTGTTACAGCAGGTCAGCATAAGAAAAACGCAAGGCCACGCGCTGACTGTCCAGTAGGAGGCAGCATAGCAGTCCTCAGCCCTGTTATGTGGATCCATGGAGCCAAACAGATCCATCCATCTATTATCTGAAGAAACTTGTCCTAGTCAGGGTCGTGGGGGGTCCGGAGCCTATCCCAGAGGCTACAAGCACACAATGGGGAACAACCCAGGACGGGGTGCCAACCCATCGCAGGGAGCCAAATAGATGCGCTTCTCAGTGTTCAATGTATTTTTATTTATATAGCACCTTTGACAACAGAGTCACCCAAGGTGTGTGTGATAGATTCCTGCATCATTTATAAATAATAATTCAAAAACAGGGCAAAGGAAAGATAAAGAAGTGAAAGTAAGAAGGCCAGATGACAATGGAGGAGAGGAACCAAAATCTAGTGAAAAACTGGCTGCCCAGCCCCCCTCCCCCCCCCCCCAATCATGCTAACATTATAGAAAAAGAAAGAGCGGCCTTGCTTCAACGAGTCAATTCTTCATGCCAAACAATGCAGGGTGCAGACCACAATGTAACAGTTCGTAAGTCACAGTCACAATGTCACATTTCTATGGGACTGAACCAGGACTCCAGCTCAGATGGTGCCCCCCTGCGGAGACCCTCCGGACATGTGAGAAGGAAGGCAGAGAGCGTGGATGGTGAGAACATGCAAAGACACATTAGGAGACAAGCACAGAAGATCAAAATGGCTTGCAGAGCAGCGCCAGCAGCCATACTGTAGTTACGGTGTGCTATGTGAAGCCGGCCTGCTGCACAGATATACACAGACAGCATGAAGCCGGCCTGCTGCACAGATATACACAGACAGCATGAAGCCGGCCTGCTGCACAGATATACAAAGACAGCATGAAGCCGGCCTGTTGCACAGATATACACAGACAGCATGAAAGTTAAACCAGAGAAGAACATTTTCTAGAAGACTTAAGCACATCACCACTCCATTTATAGCGTCTTGTTAACACCTTACCAACTTCCAGGAATCTCTGTTTATGAGCGATGTAGGATGGCGACGCTTATAAGTCTGCTTCTTGGGTGAGTGTCTTGGATTATGGTGTGTCATCACAGAGAGGACTGCCAGCCTCAGTGCCAGGAAGGCGATGTGTAGGAGAGCTTTTGTACTTGTGTGGTGCTTAATATTGTAGAGACAGCTTTACAGCATAAACGGAACGGACACAGCAGGTATCTGACAGGTTTTATTGTAGTGAATGTAGCATGTGTTCCACCTGTGACACCTATAGGTATAAATCCATCTCTATTCTGTAAATCAAGCTGATTGTCGCTGTCTTTACAACACACTGTCTTTCCTGGATTTGATGTAAAAGCTCACGGAATCTGATATGTGGACACAGTACAAGCAGATGTATTCAGAGATGTGCTAAAATTAAAGTTCTTTATTTTTACATATTGGCACATATTTATTAATGTTTGTAATATGTTTACAAAAATAAATCAAATAAATTAAATCCAGTTCTGGTGCTAGGATAGACAGTTTACAGCTTATAATGCAGTTGTTTAATCGCATATTCATTAGTCATTCATTTTTTACTCTCTAATTCTTTTGGGTTGTTCTTTGTTTTTAAAACACCTAATGTACCTTATGTATCATGTGTTGTATAGTCAGTGGTGGAATGTAACAAAGTATTTGTACTTTGTTACTGTACTTAAGTACATTTTTACGTATCTGTACTTTACTTAAGTAAAAATAATAATGCATACTTTTTATTTTACTCCATTACATTTTACAGCAATTATCTGTACTTTCTACTCCACTACATTTCTACAATTTATGCCATTAGTCGTTACATTTTATGCCTGGGATATAAACGTCATGTGTGTAACTATTCCGTGGCACATGGAGGGAGCGGACGATCGGGGCAGGACAAGGGTAATGTTGGGATAAGATCTTTATCGTTTTGGAAGGCATTAAGAAAAAAATGCTCTTCTTGTTTTATCCTGTTTATAGTGTTTTAGGGGGGTGGCCAGATAGCATAGTGGTTAGCACTGCTATCTCGCAACCCAAAGACCAGGGTTCAAGTCTCCCTCCACCACCATTAGCTCCCTGTGTGTGGAACCTGCACAGTCTGGTAGCCCCAGACACCGTCACCCATAGCCTGAGAAAACAGATGGCCAGATTTTAGTCAGGACATCATCCCTACTTTTTCCAAAAGATACCAAACAACCCTTAATGAGGCCATACAGCAAAGAACCAGGATCTTCCCAGACCAACAACCCAACTAGGCCCCCATCCAAACACTGGCCAGAGCCAATCCAGCCTAGCTTCACACAAGATACCCACACCAAACTGCAGGCACCACAGATTCTGACAGCTCACAACACTGATCATTGAGAATGTAAGCTGGAGCCTAAAGAAAGCAACTACATCAGTTACCTACAGGGGAAGCATAAAAGTTGGGTGGCCAGATAACACAGTGATTAGCTCTGCTGCTTCATAGCCCAAAAACCAGCATTCAAGTCCCACACACAATAAGCACACTAAACTTTCCAATACACATATACTGTATAGTTGCTTGTAATTATTACAAGCAATGACATCAGTAGAGGCATAAGTCAATATATCCACTGTTCTTTTACAAAATGGCACACCGCAGACGTTGAGGCAAACCATTGTGTGAGTACTTTTATTTAAAAAATACTTTAAAGTAAATTTAAAAGTAAGTACTTAGTACTTTCACTTAAGTAAGATTGTTCATGTAGCACTTCTACTTTTACTTGAGTACATATTTTGCAGGATATTTGTACTTTTACTTAAGTACTAAGCTTCAGTACTTCCTCCACCACTGTGTATAGTATGTTGGTTCCCGTGTTGTGCATTATTTTTGTCAATAGATCCATGTATATGTAACCCATTGTTCTCCATAGGTGGCACTGTGGACCTGGGGGGATGTTATTTTCTGCCACCGTACACCTCTGTATGGATGGTATGACAATAAAGCCTCCGTTTTACTGTATGGTTAAGAGATTATGTTCTTACCATTCATGGCCACCAGGGGGTGGCAAGGCATGACTTTTGTATCACCGTGCCCTGTTTAAACACAATAATCATTTGTGCAAACTGTAGGATTTATCATGTTATTTTGAACACTGCACACATTTCTGCAAATGATGTATGATTATGTTTACAGCACTTTAATTAGATGTCATTGCCCTGGCCCTCCGGCAATCTCCAAGACATTTCAAGACACTTGAGGTGACTACACCAGGAGTTCTGACACAAGAGGAGCCTGACTGAATCTAAGATTTATAGATCACTTTAGCAGGAAGGCAAGAAATCAGAAATCCAAAGTATATTTATGCATACTATATATATGTGCATCATGTGTTATATGTAATTACATAGGCTATGTATATGATGCTAAAAAGAGACACATATGATGAAAAACTGAACACAAACCTCAGAAAAGATTTGCAATTATTGTGTGACCAACTAACACCATACAGTGTCTGCATAACATGCTGGTTACTGACTAATAAATTTAAGTCCTACTGTCCTAAATGATCAGAAAGCATGTGCATCACGTTTTTTACAGCTCTGTTTTTTAACGTTGCTCCCAGTCACTTGTTCCTTAGAAGCGTGTGGGAGGGACAGGCAACCTGTGTTCAACCATTTAGTCGACCTAGAAGCACAGGGCAGGAGACACTGTGGATGGGATGCTGGTCTATCACAGGGTACATACCATGAGCAATTTAGAGAAATATATTCACCAAAATCATACATTTTTGCGAACTCCACACGCAAAGCCAGAGGCCAGAATCGAGCCCTCAACCCTAAAAGTGTGACACCTTTGTCCAGATCACATCATTGCACCAGCAGGGCCCTTACCCCTCTAAAATACTTTGGGAGGGGGGCAGATAGTGGACCGGGCCCCGTGTCTGGACCCCAAGCTTCACTGGTTACATGTATGTGTGTCTCAAAGTAAAACAAGATAGGATATGTGGGGGAAAAGCATTCCAGTGTACGTGTGCGAATGACGAAAAAAGGCTCCTTTCAAATGTCTCATTAGCTATAATTTTTATATTTTTATAGACGTTGGTCTGAGGAGAAGCTTTGGCCAGGATGGAGACAGTAAATACAGTAAAGCAGCATTCCTTGCTTACAGCGTTTGATTGCAACAAAAATAGAGGAGAAAGATGGTAAAATTCCACTAAAATACGGGAGTGACCCTGAAACATTTTGGAATCTCCCAAGTGTAAACCTGCGGCTTCCCGACCGAAATTCACAGACCAGCTCCCTGCCCACTGCACTACTTACACAAGCCAGGTAATTAAAAAGAGGAGCCTGGTACTGAAGTATAGCAGCCACTCAGCAAGGGCATGGGTGTTGGTCACTGGCATCAGCTCCACACTGTACGCATTTAGCCTCGTCTGACTGCACTTACTGTAGCATTACACTGACTGACAGCTGGTAAGCCGTGCCCTGAACCATCCTGTCACACTCACAAACAGTCTGTATTTTTAAAGCTCCGACTTTGTTGTCTGCCAGAACTTCGCTGCTGAGTCCGACTCGGACAGGTACGATGACCGGGCCAGTGAGCAGCTGTGGTAGAACGAACTAAATGAATCAGATTAGAAATATGCACATGTTGAAATGTCAGAGAATCTTTTGGAGTAAACATAGGCGGAATAGGCAGAAGGGTTTGATGAAACACACTGAATACTGGTACTGATTGCTCAAGCAGATGGTCTACTTGACCGAAAACTTTTGAAGCAGAGTAATGCCGAAGTATTTATTGTTTTCTCAGAAGGTGAAGACCTAAATACTGATTTTATCCATCCATTTCCTACACTGCTTATCTAGTACAGTGACTATTTTTTGTTAAATGTCAAAGTCATTTGCCATTATAAAATATTACCAACAGTTTAAAATATAATACTGTAAGGACAAATGATTCGATGTAGAATGCAAGCATTTTCACCAGTTCTTTTTTGGTAAACTTGCTTAGATGATTGATTTGAATTCAGCCAAAGCAGAACATTTTATTGCAATTAAATTCTTATAACTGATAATTAAATTGTGATATTGTCATTTAAGTAACTTGATAAATCCTCTTCTCAGGAAGGATACAAGATACCCAAACAAAAAGCATAAATTCGGCTTTTGTTGTTACATTTGCTGGATTCACACGACACATTTCCCCCTATAGTTGCCACACAACATGCTCCTTATTATGTCATCTATATATAAGCATTCAAACCTCTGGTATGACATTCCTAAACGTCCTTGGGTGCAACCAGCTGCTGTCATCAACTCAAACAGCACACTGAATGAAGCTCTCCAACGTACCCTTAAAGGGGCTCGTATAGTTTTATAGTAAGTGCACCTATTTCTGGAAGGATCCAGAAGAATTCCGTACAGAACAGGGAAGCTTTTAAAAGAACAACTCAACAGAGGCAGCTTCCCTTTTCTGTGATTGAATTGAGGAAAACTGTTTCTGGGTCAACGATGGCAATGTTGCACTATTATATCTGGCGCTAACCTAACTCAACACATTACATCACCCAGGTAACACCATCCCTGCAGCGAGGCAGAATCATGCCCTGATGATGTGGGTCACCAGCTGGGACTGGGAATTGTATCGGTACAGAACATAAAATTTTGTCAAAATAAAGAGAATAAGCTTCAGATTGCGAAGGCCTTTACTACATCAGCAATTATCCTTCGGGTAGGACAATGATCCACAAACATGACCTTACATGGCATAAAGCGGGAGAATTTCCTGAAGAGGCCAAAGGTATGGAGTTGGGATTTGAGTCTTACTGAGAATCTGTTGGAAGGTAACTTGAAATATATCTATTCATATCCTACTTGACAGGTATTTAACAGTGATAATAATAATAACAATAACGATAATAATAATAATAATAATAATAATAATAATAATAATAATAATAATAGCAGAAATGCATGATTGTGATATGAAACACTAATGGACATTTATCATAGAAGACTCCAAAATGCCAATGCAACTACTGTCATTTTCAGGATTGACTCAGGGTGATAAATATCTATTTTTATATTTTATTTAAAATATTAAATGTGAAACATATAAATGATTATTGTAGATGAGTTATTGTTTCTCTTGACCCGTGAGTTGGCTGTGCAAATATCAGGAAACGCCCATTTTTAAAGCATATAATTTTTAGGTCATAAAATCCCAGAACGTGAAAAAGTTCAGGGGGGTGAATGGGTGAATACTTCATAAAAACATTCCATTTGCGTTTGCCAGTACATTTTATTAGATCTCAGAATTCCATATTGATTCCATGGGTCACCTAAACAGTTTTTTTCTTTGGTCCAAATCATATCATTGCACCAGATGGCCCAACGTGTTGGGTTGGTATCATTATGATTAATCATCCAAGTGTGAAGCCCTATCCTGCAGGCTCCTGCACCTACAGACAGCCTCCACCTCACTCCTGCAGCTTCACAAATTACCTGCTGTCAACAGGAAGTCCTTCAGCCAGGTGTCACTAAACAGCACTTTTACAGATGCCTTCTGGGAAAAAAAAGGTCTTTGTGTAATGAAATTTATGAATGGTCCTTTAAATTTTTGTAAAAGATACCTCATTAAATGGGATGTTTTAAACAAGAATCATTTATTTTAATTCACATTTATATTTATGGCTATATTTATTGCCATTTGCTGGTCTGTTTGCACGACATCAGTAAATTTTGTACTGTATACTCTGAGGAATTTTACTCAGCTCAGAGCTGGCCAGAGTTAATCCACGTATAAAGTTATAACGGTCAACAGTGGACAGTCTGTAATTGCAGGCAGTCTCTTATTTTACCGAAAGTCTCTTTAGAAAGTGAGGCTGCCATTCCATGTTGTGCTTTGTTATTAAATGCACATACAAACATAACAGCAGTGTGCTTGTTAAGGCATGGGGCAAAGAGTGTTTTTTTTACGGACAGAGAAGTATTTAGGAGGCTTTGGCGTGGTGTGAGGAGCTGTCAGGCAAGAGCTTTAAGGCATCAATTACGAGAAAAGAAAAAAATGCGACCCTGCACTCAGCTTGTGGCCACGCATCCCAGGTCGTTAAAAAGAGAATCCATAAAGCTGGAATTTGTCGGGAGAGATCTTTCTTGTTTTACCCTCCTGACTGTGTTGTGCTCGCATGATTGCCCTGGAATGGTTATCGATGCTATTTTACTTCACAGATACCCCTGTGATTTCCATAAAACTGTTAACTAGTACCGCTTACATTCCCAACTATCATTACGCACTGGTGACCTCTAAGAGTGATGGTTTCCTCAGGCCAAAATGGTGCACGCCTCACCAAACTAAAAAAAAATACATGCGATTCTGTCCTACTTTAAGTGGCCTGGTGACTCTCTGGATATTTGTTTTCCAAGATTTAAATTGCCATACCTCAGCCATGACCGTAGCTAGGCTGAGTCAGCTCAAGCCAGTCCAGTTGGTCTTAGGCACGCTATAAAAAGAGATTAACTCAAAATACTCAAAGGAAGAACAATACTCTGTCATATAAGACAAATACCTTTGCTTTGTAAGTCTCTCAGATACTTGTTTTACACAAGCTGTTTAGCCAGGAGATGGTTTTACTGCTCGCCTGTGCAAAAAAATGTTGAACCCAAGTTCACCTGTGATGAGCCACACAGTAGCATTCAATCTGTGACATCCAGTAATATGACTAACTATGCTCTGTTGGCAAATAAAACAATCCCTGCACCAAAATTGTTTATGCGTGTCACGTACAAATAAAGCTGACCCTGGTTTAGCTATGTCTACAAGTGAAAAAAAAGCAATAATATGAGTAATCCATCGATCCTTCTGCTGCCCTGGTTTTATAGTTTATTTCATTTTATCTAGCTTGTTTCAGGGAAGCTTCTGGGAAGTTTTCTTAGAGAGAGTTTTCTGAGAATGCTGCTTATAAAGACAGGAGGGGGGATAACCCTGTAAATTGGCTCCCCCTGGTGGCGGTATGGTCTATGTACGACGACGTGCGCGTATACATTTTGGCCTTTGATCCATACGGCCTCATGTGTCATCTGACGTTATGTTGTCTCATACACTTTGCTCCTTTGGTTGCAGCGTTTTATA
>JAODLC010000044.1:31131010-31141169 GCA_026781145.1 Hippopotamyrus pictus | reverse complement strand
ATTTCCCCCCCCCCCCCAAAACCATGTACATTATACTACAACATGCACCAGCCACCCCCAAGCACACTGAGCAAATGTAAATCTTAAGATGCACCAGATAGACGGCTTTTAAAATTTGATTACCGCCCACATAACACGGGCCGTTTTCACCCCGCGATCGGTGCTGGAGAGTATCATGGCTGGCAGAGGATCGCTCCTCTGCACTACAATACTTCCTCTCTATTATTTATGAACCGTTTGATTCCTTTAAATTAGCCTAGAGCCAAACGCCCACGTCAGCTCTGTCTCAGCTGCTGTTCTTTTTTTTTTTTTTTTTGGGGGGGGGGGTTTCCACATCCATCCCTGTTTTACTTTACTGCCCTGGGCACCAGCAAATCTGTAATTAACTTCCACACACGCATGGCTGCACAACGTGGAGAGCCTTCCTGCTGAAAAACAGAAATGTCATTTCATTTGCGACTCCGCCCGTCCTGACCCGGCCGCGACTGTCGCTCGCAACCTGCAATCGTGCCCGGGGCCAAAAATGGGCGTGGCAGCACCAGGGTGGGCTGTGCCGGTGCCATACGGCAAAAAGCCTTGGCGTGGAGGGAGGGAGTCGCCCGGCTCGTTAGCGTCCTGCCCCACAACCGCCAGTGGCTTCCCGTGCCGTGACCCAGCCAGCCGAAAGCTAACCGCTCCCACTGCCGGGACCACATCGGGGGGGTCAGCTGCCAGCCTGATCTATCGATGTGCCACTAGAGCCCCCCCGCCCCCCTCCACCCCCCACAGAACCTTGGAACCAGACCCAGGTGCCTGATCAGGGCCGCAGCACAGAGCAGACACGCTCCGAATAGAAGAAAAGCAAGTTACGGGTGAAGATCCTGAACCCTAATCTATTTACTTAGCTGGTTTGTGTTTGCTAGTGTTCTGCTATCTTTCCTTTTGCTGTGAAAAGTATAGCCAGTAGTTGCAATTTAGAAAGAAGTTAAATATTCAAGTTGGCAGAGTCGGCTGTCTAGGACATTGGTCATATTAAAGAAATATTGCACTGAACCCAGAATATTACATTGTAATCTGACATCTAAGTGTAATATCTGGACCAATCAGATTGTGCTTGCCTTGTCTTTCTGCTGAATGTGAGGTAAATTTCCAAAAAAGCAACTGACTTCTGATGTGGTCTCAATGAAGAAAATCCTTAGCAAACCAAATAATTTACATAAAGTTCCTGCTGATCTTTCAGAAACAAAAGCAAAAAAATCTATATTTGTGATGTAAGCCCCAGAAGAAGCTCAAACAGAACTAATTTGTTGTAATTGTCAATGACAAGTTTGAACTGCGATACATGGTTCAGTTTTTTGTTATCTTTGACTCCACTGGAGGGATAGCATGTTCGGGTTTTTAATGTCCTCATTAGAACACCAATGATTCAATGGCTTGGAAAGTGAGTAGATGACACGGAAACAAAAAGATTATCATTTTAAACGGTTCAATCATTTCATCTTTAAAGTAAGCATAATGGCTCGATACATATAAATAAATATAAATTCAGCACATGAAAGTACTGTGGCAGTGTATTTATCTGTGTTAAGGCTTCTTAGTCTTAATGTGAATACATAAACCTTTGTGTAGCCCACCTGATCGGGGATCACACCTAGAAAAAAGCATGTTCCGGGTTATTCTGATGTACAGGAGCTGTTCTGTAGCATTTCCATACTTGACTATGACATCACAGTTTCACCATGGCATCGGATGACAGGTTTGGGAGACCTCAGCCGCGTCGGCCGCATTAAGAGGAGGCACAGCACGTTCGCTGGCTCTGGCGGACGGTGTGTCTGCCACTCGTGGCTGACTGAGGGTGCCGGCGAACACGGGTTGCGCTGATGGTGCTTTTTGGGGTGACGGACGGGTAGCAGAGGCAGCAGCAGTGGGGTAGAGGGCCGGGGGGGGGGGGAGGAGGCTGGCAGGTTGCGAGACAACTCCCGCTGTCTTTAATTATCACGTCACGTCTTGGCTGGATGGGGCCTTCGTTTCCTATCTACCTTCGAACCCAAATGCACCTGAAGCTCATGCGGGTCTATGCTGGGTCCTGCAGCCCCGAGCCAGCGGGAGTTTGGGGGGCGTCATTAAGGTGGTCTGCAGGAGCCTGCAGCCACATTAAAGCAATGCAACAACAATTCAATACAATGTAATCAGTTCCAAATTGAATCATCATTACCTTACAAAATATTCATATATCATCATTATTTAGTGTACATTGTAAAATACAGCCTGCGTGTGTGTGTGTGTGTGATGCTTTTACTGTACTGTGTGCAAAAGTCTTAGGCATTCAAAGAATATATTTCAAGCTATATATATCTCGGTAGTAAGAGAATATTAGTAGAGAAACAAACACACAATTTAACATTAGAACATACACAAATTAACAGTGAACAATAGAAAATGAACCACAATGTCTTCCGATTACTGATATCTTGTCAGATGGGCACTTCATGGGCACCTCTGCCGTACATTAAATTTCACCACCAGCTTGATTATTTGGTTAATTTAATTAGATAAACAAATCAATCATCTATTTTTTGGCTAAAAAAAGTGGAGTAGTGGTCGAGTCAAAAAATACGCTGGAGCATTGGATGGTCGGAAATACTGGGGTGACTTTAGGAGAAGTTTTGAAACAGCTATGCTGACTGTAATGGCCACGTGTCGGTCGGTCGAGCGAGCAGGGAGATGGCAGAGCGGGAAATCAGGGTCGGGAAGCCATAGATTCAGGAATAAGGGTTTTATTCCACAAGACGACAATGCTGGATACACACAGTGAACAACTTCAATGACCGGACTGGGGAAACAGACTTGAACGGGGACTTAAATACACAGGACGGCTCAGAAATAACATGAAACAGCTGATAACAATCGGGGTTACACACGAGGTAAATGAGGGGGCGTGGCACACAGGAGGATCGGACGAGCAGGGCATGACACTGACACTCTTTGATATATATATATATATATATATATATATATATGCGTCAGCCAACGTCTGTGCTTTGAAGCCCCAATATGAACTCGCCGTTTAAACCCCCAGGGCAAAATACCTGAATAATGTAAAAATAATGTAATAAGCAACGCATTTTAACAAGCACCTCCACCCCGCTACTCCTGGATAAGCAGCGCCTGTGTAGTCTAGGGTAAGACCATAGTCACACACTCAATCTACCCCATCAGACCCAAGGTCACGAAACCAGTTCATCTGGCTGGCTGGTACCTCACCACAGCTATGTCGATAGCTGCAAGACTCGTCTCCTTCGTCTTTGTTATGTGGCGCGATGTCATCGCTCATCTAGACACTCCTTTTTACTGGAAGCATTTTTTATTGTTTGTACTTTTTATTGTACTGTACTTAAATTCTTAGTACATCATTAGTATGCATTATATGTGTTTTAAGACCTGCTGTAGCAATATATAAAACTCTTATGTATAGGTAATTGTAATTCTACGCCCTTTTGCTTTACTATAGGTTTTATATTGTTGTGAATTGTTTTGTTGGATTCATCCATCCATCATCAAACTATATGTCCAATACAGGGAGGTGGGGAGCCTGTAGCCCATCCCAGGCAGCACAAGACACAAGGTGGGGACACCCTGGACAGGATGATTTTATAATGAAATATCTGAGTGCAGATTAGACATTAAGAACATAAGAACATAAGAAATTTACAAACGAGAGGAGGCCATTCGGCCCATGGGGCTCGTTTGGGCAGAACTGAACTAATAGCTCAGAGTCGTTAAAATCTTATCTGGCTATGATTTAAAGGAACCCAGGGTTTTAGCTTGTACTACACTAGCAGGAAAACTATTCCATACTCTAACTACACGCTGTGTGAAGAAGTCTTTTCTCAAATTTAGTTTAAAATGTTCTCCCGCTAATTTCCACCTACGGCCACGAGTTCTAGTATTTAAACTAATATTGAAATAGCCATTTGGTCGAACAGCATCCAGAACTGTTAGAATGTTATATACCTGGATCATGTCCCCCCTTAATCTCCTTTGCGCGAGGCTGAACAGATTCAGCTCAGCTAACCTCTCATACTAAGACATTCCTTTAAGGCCAGGAATCATTCTTGTAGCCCTACGCTGAACCATTTCAAAGGCAGCAATGTCCTTTTTAAGGTATGGTGCTCAAGGACTTTCCATCTCTCTCAAATCAACTCAAACAATATATTTACGTTTCCAGGTTGGCTCATTCCATCTGAACTGCATCAACAGGCTGGGTAGCATTTTCTCTTATCAGTTTTATACCGATCATCATCTGTATAAGGTGAGCATTTTGTCTGTGAATGGCAGCGAACTTGAAATCCTTTTCTGAACAGACATTAAGCTTACTATTTGTAACTGGCACGACGATTAAAAAACTGGACTTGGTTTGAAGTCTCTTTGTCCCACTAAATTTTGCATACAATGACATTTTAATTATATAATATCTTTTAAAATTATCGTTATATATAAATGTCAAAAAAACTTTGGTAATGAGAGAAAACATAGGAGAATTGCCAGATTGGGTAAAAACAACAGGATGGACACCCATGGAAAAATAACGGCTCAATACAACAGAGGTGTGCAGAAGCACATTCGCATGTACAACTTGTTTAACCTCTAAGCACTTCTGGAGGCTAAATTAAGTTTTACCTGTGTGTGTGTGTGTGTGTGTGTGTGTGCATGTGGTGCATTTTTGTAATCATTACATTGGGGGGACCAGATTTCCCCACAATATGATAAAAATCTGTTACTTTTTACCTTGTTAGGGCTGGGTAGGGGTTACGGCTGTTGTAGATGGGGTGGGAGAGAGAGAGAGAATTTATACAAACAAAAAATACACTGCATGCTGCTGGTGACTATGGAGAGGAGTAGAACAGTAAACAGCCAAGCACGGTTATGGGCATTAAAAAATGGTGGAGGACGAACTGCAGTATAAATTTCACTTGTTCACATTGTGCTAATTTAATTTAAACTCCTGTTTCACTCAGTCTCGTAACTGTGTCATCAGGGCAGGAAAGATCCAGGCTGAAAAACCACCAGCGACAATCCTGCAGCGATTTCTGTCTCACAAATCAGCTTGGATATGATGTGCTCCCCATATTGTTCTCTTTGCATTACATTTCAGAACAGAACATGCTACCCTGTCACAGACATCCACAAGGTCCTAAAAACAGAATGAGGGCGTTCCTTAGATACATCTGTGTTCGGCTTATTACCCTTAAACGACTGATATGACTTCAATTTAAACTAAATCGAAATAAAGAAAACTATCAACTATATTTTTGGTTTGGGTGATAATAACCCATTTTATGTGGACCAATTGGTGATGTTTTAAATTAAAATGTGGACTTTTAGGTTTAATATATCCTACATCCAATATCATGTATGAGTAAAAGGAAACTGACCACAAAAGGGCTTATTAAAGCCCACAAATTATAACCATTTCCTTCTGGCATACCACCGCTGAAGAAGAAAGGTTTAATAAGAAGTTGCCCTCCAAAAAAATCCTCTGATCAAAACCTCCCCCAGAAAAACAGCCACTCAGACTTGTGATTGTTTTCTAAGAATAAATATAACCATAATCTAACATACAGGAAATAAACAGAGGTGGGCACTCAAGTCATTGACTTGCAACTCGACTCAGACTCAAGCCACAAATTTGATGACTCTGCAAAACTGATGAAAAGACTTGGACTCGTTTGTACTTGAGGGCAAATGACTTGAGACTTGAACCCGACTTACCAAGGAATGACTTCCTTCCCATCCCTGGAAAAAATGACACTCCAAAATGAGATTAATATCATTAACTAGCTACTACTCTATCTAAAGACCTGTTTCCCATAACTACTAGACTGACTTATTGTCTATAGACATTTTTTAACCGAATTATTGAGATCCTGTGTAAACTGCTAACCCCGAAGGCTCAGCTCAGCTTGCCCCAGTGCAGGTATGCAAAGGATTGAGTAAGATGTTTCCCAGAGCTCACAGACCCTTTGGATTGGATGGTGTCATCCATAAGCAAAACACTGTGCAGTGAAATCTCTGCAATGTATCCAGTCAGAGATCTGAGAGTTTCTTCATGGAAGCAGCCACAGACTCAGAGTTCTGAAGTGAAGCCAGAGTTGCCTTGGAGACCACTATAGCACAGTTCTGCTCATAGCTAACTCATGCTAAACCAATTAATAACAATAATCTGCTCCTGATATATGCACAACATTTCTGCATAGCACCAGTTTTCAGACCTTACAGGCAAAATACCTCTTTGGATTAAACCAATGTAGTCAAGTATCACATGGGCGGAAAAAAATTACAGTAACCTGAATTATAGTAAATTACTGTACCACACTCTTCCTGTGTACCACCTGAGGGCACCCAGAGTACCATTGGTGGTACGCGTACCACTGTCTGAAAACCACTGCTGTACACCATTAGCGAAAATACTGCAGGACCACAGTCTGCAACTCAATGTATTTCTTTGTTATATGAATTACTTGAAATTTTCCAAAATGTGATTGATATCTGTAATGGAACTGAGGTGAGTAAAACTGCTATTTGCATTCAAAAATTGCTTTCAAAAGCATTGTCTGTTATACAAAAAGGAACAGTATGCTTGACTGACATTCAACTGATTCAGATCTCGGAGCTGAGAGTCTTAGGTGTTACTGCATGCTTTGTATATATTCATTATTGTAGCGCCAAATTAGTTATTTTAAGATGTCTTTATGGCTGGAACTAGGGTTAGAATTGATATTAGGTTACACAAAGAGTTATGGTTGTGGTTGTTATTAAAGTTAACAGGTTAAGGTTAAGGTTGTTATTAGGGTTAGAGTTTGGTTTAAGGGTTAAAGTTGACATTAAAGTTCGTGCAAGATTTAGGGTTAGGGTGTTCTAGCTCTAACCATAAATGAAACCCAAACCCTAGCCTTAGCTCTAAAAGAAACCGCACACTACTACAGGCTACTACATAGTGTACCCTTGTGAATATACACTACAAAGTGTTCACTAGATAGTGTATACTTCTGAGTGCACACTACAGAGCACAGCCAACAAAGCATTCCCTCCTGGGTGTAGTGTACTGTACAAAGTGCACACTACAAAGTGCGCATTACAGAGTCTATGCTAGGCAATGTACCCTTCTGACTGTTCACTACAGAGTGTATGCTGCAAACAAATTGTGTAGTGTACCCTACATGCAATATTATTCATTCTGCATGGTACAGAGCATACCTACACTGGTCTTCAACAGAAGGGTTTTTTTATTAAACCACTGGCCAGTTCCAAAAGGGGTTTGGGAGCCTGTGTTATCACCGAGTCCACTTCCCTCCAACCCTCCCCGACCCTGCTGTGTCCATTCATTCTGAATATACTGTACACAAAAACATGATGTAGATAAGGAAGCAGAACCAAATAACATAGCCAGTGCAAAATGAGCACAATAAATGTAAGTCTCAAACCCTAACCCTAACCTTAGTACTGTCCACAATGGCAATCCTATCCCAAACCATAGCAATAACCCTAATGGCAACCCTAAACCTACTCACACCCTAATGGCAACCATAAGCCTACTCACACCCTAATGGCAACCATAAGCCTACTCACACCCTAATGGCAACCATAAGCCTAACCCTAGCTCTAACAATAATGGCTTCCCCACACTTTTGGGTTGGGATAATGCTTCAGTTAGGGTTAGAGTTACTTTGAAGGTTAGAGCTAGCTTAAGGGTTGTCTTTAGGGTTAGACCTAGGTTAAGGTTTGCCTGTAGGATGAAGCTACGGTTAGGGTTTGGGTTACTATTAGGTGTCTTATTCAATGAGTTGCAGAGAGTCGCTGTGTCTTTCCAACAATTCCCCTTCCCATTCCTTTCTTTCCTTGAATTATCTGCATTTATAACTCCTTATTAGCATTTACTACTGTAAACTTATATAAAACACTTTAAAATATTTTTTTTAATTATAATCATCTGAAGTTCTACTTGCAGTTATTTATATATATTTTTTCCTTCAAGTGCAGTTTCACAGATTTGTAGTAAAGCATTTATCAATCAGTGATAATGCTGTAATATATAAAAACTACATAATACACAAGACTAGTAATCGTCACCTTCCATACATGTCAATAATGTACAGGGGAACACAAATAAAAATAAAAACAAATTACAGGTCTCAATAAGGTAAGAGTTGTGAAGCGGGCCTACTTTGTTGGAGACTGAATGCGGAAAGAGCGTGAGTGCGTGATGTGACGGAGAGTGAGGAGAGCACAAGAGGGGAGCAAGCAGGGAGGTGAAGCGAGTGGGAATGTATGAATGCAGCAGCGTGTGTGTAGTGCTAGGCCTGAAGAAAATCTCTAATTTTCTTTTAACAAACAAGAGTAAAGTCTTTAAGTGAGATTTCCCACCTTGAATCAGTTTGTTTTACACCCTTGAAGCCACAAGCAAACCTAGAACATACAGTAACAAAAAAATCTCACTTCATGTGAGGACTCTTTTGTTATTCTCCAGTTACCATACTGATCAGAGACACAAGCATTTAACAAAATAATAATAATTATAATTAAAAACCCTTTTCAGACATTATATGCGTTCCAACCAATATATACGTACTGGACACGTGACAGGTGCACAGGAAGCAGCTGGCATGTCACCGTGTCATCACTGCACCTGGAGTCCCACAGCAGCGGGGGGGCTGCAGGATTGGGAGTTCGCCTCTGGATGCTGGTCCTGTCAGAGATGGGGGGTGGGGGGCGGGGGGTGCAAGGGAGCCGGCCCCGCAACATGCAGGGAATTGTAGGTTGCAGTGTCGCGCAAAGTCTAAAACTATGATAAATAGTGACGGCGGTGAGTCTCGAAATAGCCTCTCTGCCCCTCCTCTCTGTGGTCCGCGCCTGTGAATCTCCCGTCCAGCCTGGCCTTCCAGGAGAACCCTCCCGTCAGCCTGCTCTGTTTCGGTCAGGATCCCTGCTAAATCCGTTGCCCTGTTCCTGTAATTAGGCTCGGGCCTGAGTTGTTGATACATGCTGGCAGTTGGATGCAGTAGTTGCCGGTTCGGCAGTGTGCCGGAGGGCCGTCTCAGAACTCGTGCACAGGACTAGTCGGAGGAGGTGTAGACAGCATCATAAATGTATAAATAGCCAAATCCCATTTCCCCAAACTTTCTGAGCTTGAGCATAGAACAGTAAGATGGTATTATAAAACCTGCGGCCCTCACTGTCAATTTCCTACTACTGTGATATGCTACTGATGGAGAAAATAACATCATAAATGGGAATTAATGAGGGGAGATGGGTAGAGGGTCAGAGACAAGCCCACAATTTCAGGGAAACCGACAGCTGAAAGATGGAAATACCTCTCAGTCTTTACCCAGAAGAGAGAACTCATCTGCCACAGCGCATATTACGGCTTAATACCAGCGCTGCGTGTCCCAAGAATATTTCAAAAACAGGGACACTGAATTACCAGAATTTAACACTGCCATCGATTTGCAAAAGCGAGAGGGAGATTTTTAATTCTACAGCACTGAAAGAATCGTAGAGCTGATAAGAGTTACCATATCCTGTGAAGTGCTCTTTACAAGCACCGGTAGACTTCCTGTGTCTGGTCAAAATAATCATACTTTAAAGTGTGTACAAGTGCATGAACAATGACTGCTGTAGATGACACCAGAAACCTCACCAGCACCTTAACTACGTCTGAAGTATCCTTGCCTATTGACCATTAACATGATCAGATACTTCAGAAGTCAATATGGCTAAACTGGAGTATTTACTGAGTTGGGGACAGTTAACTTCTAGATAGATAGATAGATAGATAGTACTTTATTAATCCCTCAGGAAGGTTCCTCCAGGAAATTTAGTTCCAGCAGCAGTACACCGACACATTACAGTTACAAGAGTTAAAATGGGGGGGTGGGGAAAAAAAAAAAATAGAATGAGTATACATATATAATATAAAAACAGTATATACATATTTGGTATGTATTGTTATAGCGAGGAGTTGAACAGTTTGATGGCATGTAGAACGAAGGAGTTTTTAAGTCTATTGGTCCTAGACTTAGGGAGAAGCAGCCTGTCACTGAACGAACTCCTCTGTTTGTTTATGACAGTGTGCAGAGGGTGACTGACATTGTCCATAATGTCCAGTACTTTCTTAAGTGAC
>JAODLC010000044.1:31119889-31130910 GCA_026781145.1 Hippopotamyrus pictus | reverse complement strand
GTTGAGCTGTAGGTGGTTTGTGTGGCACCAAGTGACAAAATTCCTCACCAGACTCCTGTATTCCTCTTCCTGGTCATGGATGATGGCTGTATCATCCGCAAACTTCTGAATGTGACATGATTCAGAGTTACAGCAGAAATCTGAGGTGTACAGGGTGAATAGGAGAGGGGACAGCAAATGACAAAGTAAATTAATGTTCATGAATAAATCTGGTTTGTATTTGAGAGAAAAGAATCCAGCAAAATGAACTAATGACCCTGTTACATCATCTTCAAAGACTTATTAAAAAAGGATTTGGCCACACGCATGGCTGTCCTTAATCGGCACCTATTCTAAGGTTCCCTCCAGGGAAAACCTTCTCTTTCACTGTGCTCTGACAGAGGTCATTTGGTCATTTGTACTGTGATTTAAATTAACTTACTTTAAATGGAAAATGATGAAGACATTGAATCTGAATCCTGAATCTGAGGTTTACTCTGCTAATTTATTATTTTCTTACATGACATGTTTCAGTCACACCAGTGTCGCTTCTAGTATATGTAGGAACATACAGATTTTTATAATATCTACCCACTTAAACACTTGATTAAACTAATTCCCAAACTGCAACTCTTCCCAACTCTTCTTGTTATAGTTCAATAGTCAACGACATTCAGAAAATGACTAAAAGTCCACTACAACTGGAGTTTGGATGTCTTGTCCTATGATGCTTTAGATAAATGAAAGAAAAAAAACAACAAAATAACTCGACAGGTGCAAAAAAAAAAGGTAAACAGGAAAATAAACATGATGCTGCGTTAAATGAATCGTGAAGGAAGATTAATTATAGCTGACGTTTCAGAGCACAGTCCTCATCAAGTCAGTCTACGTCAACTGGAATGAGAGTCGCACGCTCCAGTCCACTCTCACTACAGCCAACTGGCAATAGGCTCATATGTAAAAATACAGTAACTCAGCACGGATGACCTTAGTATATTTCATTCTGATCTTCTGACTATATTACAAGAATAACGACAAAACAGGGTGTTCTCCCTACTTCTTATCTAGAGTTACAAACTAAAGTAAATTCTGAATTTTGAGCAATCCTCCTCCTGCAAGTTTTGTGTGGCCCTGGATTAATTTCAAAAGGTGGCGGTTCAGTGCTAAAAATAGCACCATATGGGTGACAACATCAGACCTGGTGAGGTATAAATTCACAGCTTTTCAAATTTTAATGCACACTGGAGCATTTCCAATAATCAATGCGACCAGAACCAGTCACAGATAACCGTTAAACGAATCACACTGACACTAGATTAAGCAGCAAACAGCTCAGTCTAATTAAAAGCTGGTTAAATAAGTATGTTGCGTGCCGTACACCTACGGCCCTGCCCCTGTAACTGAGACAATATGAGACTTCCCATTGTTTTCGCGGATTCCTGGTGTAGAACGAGCGTAAAAGGCAGAAATCGGCAACAGACAGATGGCAAGCTGGACGCAGACGCAGGTAAGGGGCCACGTCAGGGGTCTGGGCGGCCTGGAGTGTGGGGAGATGGGTCTAAGCACAGCCGAGGAAGAGTCCTGCAGGCTAACGGGCTGCTCGCAAGGCGCTGGCCCTGAACCCAAACCCCCGGACAAAGGCTGCCGACGGCAACAGCACCAGCACAGCGTTAAGCCACACAACTGATAAGTAACACTGGGCCCCCTCTCAGGAGCAGCACTGCGTGCAGTATTACGGCCACAGTACTGGGTGCCTGTAGATTTCTCCAAAAATGTTCACAGCACCCAGGCGCCGACAGTGAATCGTCCGTCACATCAAATCAGCTTCGGTTGTCACTGTTGCTGGACCCTCAGAACGGGCATGGGACCTGCTGCTTTTATATCTCACACTAAATTCATCGGGTAAGTCAGTCTGAAGAGAAGTAAACGGCCAGGAGAAGAGAGATCAATAACAGAGCCCTAGGGCCACATCATACAATGACTCTTCTATTATTCTCCAAACAGAATTATAGTGCTACCATTCTAAGTGCAGGAGGCAAAACACTATAAGGCAAATCATCAAATAATTTCGATGGCCTTCATTTGAGGACTAAAGGGGTGACCAAGCCCTCTTTCTGCCCTAGTTACATGATTAACCTGTTGTCTTACGACACATTAAAGAAGGGTTGATACGAAGTAAAAAAAAAACCCTGCAATTTGTGCCCAGTGACAATGACAAGGTGTTATGGGAAAACTGGTCCCATAACACCTTTGTGTAAAATGGGAGTGACAATGGGAGGGGGGGCTGGTAGTTTGGGTGTGGTTACTGCACCATTGTCCCATATAAGAATGTTGTTTTACTCTTTGCTCTGAGCAGGGCTGAACTCTGACACATTCCAGGCAAAAATTACGCCCATGGCTCAGCAAAAACTGAACAGGGTCTCCTAATTTGTACAGAGTCATTGCTTTCACCTTGATATACGACAGTCTAGGTACACAAATGATACTTTGTGATACAGTCAATGAAAACAATGACATTTACACAATGTTCACCTACATGTACACGAGTTGACAAATTGCATAAAAACTCCCGGTAAAACCCAACTAAGTGCTTTTGGCTCTGCTACCTGTCCAAACTTTAATGAGTAACTTATAGGAGGGAGTCCAGGAATCACGGAATCTTCTCGGACACAGCTATGTGTTACAAAATTTCATATTACCCACAGCAATACTGTCCTTACTGCCCTGATCTTCAACAAACAATAGTTACAATTATATCTTCTCAATCAGTGTTTCATCACTGAGGAAGACGTGAATGGTGTCCGCTAATGTTATGGCTAAGGATGTAGACTTAAGCTCCTGGTTCACTTTCCAGTTTTTATAGCTATATTATGCTTCAGTAAAAAATCCAGTAAGCTAATGAATATAATCTGTCCCCCATAACAGCACAGTCAGGGTCTAGGTTAGAGGGATAAGCGCATGGTACAATAATCATTGACTGGGGTACCTGCGAGGTAAGCTGCATAGATGGTTAGCCACACCGGTATAGCTGAAGGGGAGATAACATACTCTCATCTCCAGTCTTCGTCAACTCAACCGCCTCCATTCCTTCATCTGAAGGTCCAGCAAAGAACATAGTCCGGTGGCAATGTGGGACAAACAAGAAAACCATGGTATTCACTGAAGGAGAAACGCAGAAGTCATTCGGATGAGCTGAATGGCACCCTGGCATATTTCGCTACGACACGTTTTTGTCATATTCTTGGCATTTTAAACAGCTGAGATTGTGAGACACCTTGGTTTGGTTTCCTATGGAGCCCATTAGATAAGGCTGCTATTTTTAGCACCAGCAAACCTCAGTGAATGAAGTGAGGGAGGTCTTCTGACAGCACTGCACAGGAAAACAGACAGATTGATGCAGACTGGAGAATGCTTAGGGGTACAAATGCTCATCGCTGTTGCATCACGGTCAATCCGCACCTGAGAAGAAAAAAAAAAAAGACGTCTTTGTGAGACCCGTGTACCTTCCCCCATCCTGTCAGTCTTTGTGATCCGCATGTTCTCAGCATTAGCGTGTAACCTTGGCCCAAAACCTCTCCTCTCCTCCCTTTCTCTGCAGCGTTTCTCTGCCCCATGCAGGAAGTCCTCCAGGCCTGGCCCGGCTGGGAGCGTCATTCTCCTCACAGCAGCACAGGTGGAGGTGTGGGGATCGCTGCCAAATAGTTTCAGTTTGAAGGGAGGGTGCCGGGGAATGGGTGGGGGCCGTTCTTTCCAACCGTTTCGTGCGTGTGTGTGTGTGTGTGTGTGTGTCGCGTGTGCGTGCGGGTTCCTTCTTCCTTTGCTGACAGTGAGGCGGTACGTCCAGCAAAGTTGGGAAGCTCGCTCTCTTTACCTCGCACTCGTGCTCACAGGCACACGCTTCTCGTGCTAAAACGGATACGACTCACCTCTAGAACAGCGGGGCAACGGAACCTGAAAGATTCACCAGCGTAAGGTTAGCAGACTCGTCTTTCTGTCTCTAGTGAGAGCTGAGGCGGTCACAGAAATTCTGTTTTTGTTTTTTGTGCTATTAATCATAATTTAACATATACTTGAGTAATTGTCCTGCTACAGTATAGGTGTCCACGGAGCTGATTTAGCCAGCGCTTTTGAGCTTCTCTCTTTAATGACACTGCTTCATTGAGCTTCAAAGTGCTTGATGCATTATTGTCGAGATGAACATGATGTGAGAGTCCTGCATCCCATAGCTTCCCTTTGTTTTGGGTTCTTGTGGTCATTCCTGTCAAGCTCAGGTTACACACATAGCTCAAGATCTGAACTTGAGCCTTTACAGGGTTAGAGTGGGACAGATGATTAAGGGAACAACTCTGTGGAGCTCTTTTAAGACTTAAAACTAGGAGTAGGTACATGTGTATTTCAAATATGATTTGAAATAATACTACAATAATATGATTTATAAAATTGTAAGTGTGACAGTTATGGCTGTACTGACCACACATAAATGCAGTTCATTAAAAATAAATCCAATTTCCAACAACACATTTATTTCTAAAATAGACACATTTTAACCCACGCACTGTCATCGTTTCAGTAAAATGCCTGAGTTTTCTCTGGGTACTGACCTGTCAATGAACAAAATTATTGCAGCATTTTGCACTATTGCAATGTATTGTTTACACAGTATTTCGTCACTTTTTATGTCTTTTGTGACCTTCGGTTTGCATCTCTGTTGGCGCTCATAATATTACACATTGAAATCTTCCAGCCCAAATTTAATGCTGTTAGTGTTTGCTCAAGGAGTAATCCTCCAGCTTTATGGTTAAAAGTCCAGTTCTAAACAATTACAGTTTGCATTTAGCCTATAAATTTAACTGCACTGCTTCCGACGCGATACATAGATACTGATGTCTTCGAGGAACTACAGTGATTCATGGTCGGATCGGAAATCAGTATTTGGATGTTCACACTCAGCCCTGTTACAATAATGTTACAGAAATGTTTGACTCCATTGACGCTCAGTTTGTTCTAAGCTAGCAGCTACACAATAGCTTGCCCTCCCTGAATAGCAAGGGGTACGCAGGGACAAAGGGTACAGTAAGCCTAATCTCCTGAGTGATACATATAATAACTGTTTATCACTCTGGGGCATGGTTTATGTAAAGGTGAACCTTTCCCAAGTAGTTCCGTGGTTGCAACATGCACAATTTTACCATATAAACATTTCTGCTATGATACTTATTTTTTTCCCCTTAGTTTTTGCTTCTTAATGATGTGGGAATGCAGCAGGCACGGCAGATCTGCCCCATTCTTCCTTGTTCACCCTTAGTTTCAGTGGTCCACAGCTGGAATACTTGGTCCCTTAGCCTGTACCCCACATCACACTACTGGGGCTCTTACAGAGCAGTAAGCATCTCAAAGGAAGTGGAATCTCCACACACCAACATCCTTGACTGACTGACTGACTGACTTTTGGGAAGCCTGATCTGGCCATAGAAGAGCACAGCTAGTTTTAAATGAACACCTCCTTCTTACCTGGTAGAGTTAGCTGGACCATGGCTCTGGGAGGTGATGCTCAAATAGCCAGAGATCAGGAGGAAAAGGACTGAGGTTTACCACGCAGATGACTCACAAACACATTTTCAAATTTCATAGGGGTATAGCACTGCTAATTCAGCAAAATGTATTGCAGTGGCATGTCTTGTGAAACTTACTGGCATATATGCACAGTCACGGCTGACATATAATCTTGCCTCAGTTTTTCTGCTCTGGACCTAATCTGTCACCGAGATTACAGCCAGGCTCTGACATTGTCACCTACCACTGAGCTCACTGAGGAGATCACAGGAACTTGCTGAAAGCTCTGAATCGAGAATGAAGGTTGCAGCCTAGATCTCGGCTTACAGATAGGCTATGGCCTGCCATACTTTTATTAATCAACATAGGGCACCTAATGCTTTAGATAATTCTCTGTGATTAATCTCAGATCTTCATAGTTGTACAACCACGTTTGGTTTATCTCTTTTAAGTTTTTCTGTTTACCAACTAAAAATTGGGCAAGTAGTCACATGGTAAATGTAACCAGATGGCTTTTTGATTTCCTCACCCTGTTTTATTAATGCCAAACTACAAAACATATAAAGGTTTGGTACAACTGATAATGTAGACTAACGTTAACATTTACACAAGTCGCCAAATCCCAATAATCTTTTACAGAATAATCAATTAGAAGATGGGTAGGTTAATAACCAAGAGATAATCAATTTATTGAAAGTGCAGACTGACTTGTGCAGTTAGAATGTTTTTACAGGGAACATGGTGTTTGATAAGAATATCCCTGGTAAGACTGTATGTTCACGAAACACTTGTATGTATATGAGAAACTACACAAAACATCTAGTCTCATCTACCAGCATTGAGTTTTTTTTTTATTGTATCTAGCATAAATGTGCCTACGTATGACCAAAATCCTGTATAAACATGCCCTGATGTCAATCCAGTCTGGTTATCTTGCGTTGCTTTGCCAGTCTGTCAGAACTACGGGCAAAGCCAACTCAACTCGTAGGTGTGATCATGCCTATACCCACAAAAGTTGTTCCACCAAACAATTTCTGAAGACAACTGTCACACACGCAGAATCTTCTAGTGGAAAGACAAAAAAAATCGGTAGCGGGGCGTAGCGCTGGTGTCCCCTCCGTTCAGACGTGAATTGTCACAACTCACAGAGACGACGTCTTGGTGAGACCACGATTTCATGGTGGGAGGAGTGTCCGATGCATATCAAAGCTGATGAGGAAGAAACATTCTCTAGTGAAAGAATGATTAAAATGTCATGTTATGCAAGAGATATAAAATGCATAATTAGGAAGGAAGTTAAAGGAAGTCAGTGAAGTATGTTCTCTACAGGTGCTCAACGGTTGTCATTCAATATCAGCCATTTTCTGAGTACAGTTATATATATATATGTAACTAAGAATATGGGTGTGGACTATGTAGGTTTGTCAATGTTGGCTCACTGGCAAGTTGGCCGTACTAGCTAGCAGACAAACAATGCCTTTCTTGGAAGAAAAGGCTTGATCTCGTTATCACAGGAGGATGTGGTCCTGCCTGCCGCCCCCTCAGCACGCGTGCGTGCTTGCACACACACATGAACATACACCAGCACCCACACACACATTCGCATGGATTTGTCAGCAGAAAGAGTCGTGACTGGTCCTCCTCCTCCTCGTTTTTCAAAGCCAACTGCTTTCCCATAAACTGCAGGCATGGGCAGAAGGTGGAGGTAGGAGTTGGGGTTAGGGGATGGGTCAGGTCTTCAGAGTGCCTGTCAAACTCCAAACAGGGATCTGAAGTGGGTTCTCAACAACGGAGAGGCGAAACACACTCTTAAAGGCTGCATATTTCATCTGCAATTAAATATATTTTATGTTCTCAAAAAGGAAATTTGTACACCTCTTTTATTCACCCCTTTTATTCATCCCTCGGGTCAATATGCACACTTATAAAGGTTTCCATTACTAAGGGCAACGGGACTTCCGCAGTCCTCCACCTGTGCCTGTGGCCCATTTAGTGACTCCGTCTTGTGATATACCCCTAAAAAAAGTAAACCGCCCTCATCCATAATGTGCAGACCACAGCAAAAACTGCAATAGTAGCAATTCAAATTCTAACTGAATACTTGCTGACTGATTTTACTAAATGATAATACTGTGATAGACTTCATAATGGCCAGGCTTGGAATGAACAGTGTCCAGATAAGATATTTCTGTGCTTGCTTTTCAACTGAAGTGCCACTCGTTTGCCCATTTCCAGGACAGTGTTTCCCAACCCGGTCCCCGGTGACCCCCAGACAGCCCATGTTTTTGCTCAAAAATGTGGACTGTCTGACAGTGAGCTGGGAGGGAGCGAAAACGTGGACTGTCTGGGGGTCCCCGGGGACCGGGTTGAGAAACACCGCTCTAGGACACCTGAGCAGATGTGGCAGTTAAACACACCACCGGTAGTTTTGCCGCCCCCTTCATACCCCTAATTCCAACACCGAAATTGGGAAAGTTAATGACTTCAGGCAAAACAGCCTGAAATCAAATCTCCCTTTTGCTGTTAGAGAAACCCATTGTGTGCAGGTCTGAATGCGTGCCGTCTGCATCTACAAGTGGATATTGTCAAGGATTGATCCATGATGAAACTGCACGCCCACTGCAAACTGTTAGGTCTCTTTTCTTGGAATTTGAAGAGGAGCATTTGCTCCCACGTACAGTGCATTTCCCTGACTTGTCTAACGAGATTTTCGAACACCCCTTTTCTTCCCAAAGACCAGTGCATCAGCTCTGCATGGATAATGTCATCACTTTGAATAAATCCGCCTTAGCTGTCTTCTCTTGACTCAGTCTGACAATAAAGGTGGCCCCCATAGTCTTTTTACCTCACTTATTACATTATCTGGCAAGCTGCTTGAGCTGCTAGTTTGTTTTGCTCCATGTTGGTGTGTGGTGTGTATGTGTGGGTGGGTATGTGTGTGCGTTTGCGTTTCTTTGTGTGTGTGGGTGTTGCACCACAAGCTTTCATGGCTTCTGATATTTCCTGTCTGTATATCAATGGACATTCCCATTTGCCGCACCATTGTTCTTTTCATGAACCACTCCAGTTCATCAGCAACACCTAGCAAGCTACCCTTCATGAAGACGGCATAGCCACTGCCTTCTGCAGTTACCGAATGCCTTCTTCCTCATGGACTATCAGAATATTGGACAATATTTCTCATCCCCAGTTTTACAGTATTACCACAAAGTGATGAAGCGTAATAGTATTCGTCACCTTTTTAACTGAAGTACTGAATCATTCATTTAAGTGACTAATGAGGTAGCATGGGATATGTCTGGGGACAAAGAGGCTAGAATTTGAACATGTTGGAGCTTCTAAAGTGATCCCAAAATAGACCTAATGCAAGTTCTTTAAAATTTCAGCCGAAACTTTCAAAAGAAGTGCCTGTTTCTAGGCGATGAGTGGTTTTGGTGGTCATTCTTTATAGAAATCAGGGAAACTTACTGTAGTTATTAATAACAATCAAGGGACACATGTAGTGTCAAGCACATTACCTCGTGGTTTCTATGACAACCGGCTCCAAGGACTTCAATAGCCTGTCTGGTCAGATGCCTGGGTGTCTTACTGTCCGACCTGGTGGCTTTGAAGGGATGAATAATTACTCACACTATGCAAAATACCAGTATCATCATCAACTGGAAACAAACTGCATGTCGTATTTGAGGGGTTTTTGGGTAAAATCACAGACAGGATTAAAAGAAAAGATGAGGAGGGACAACAAGCCAACAGAAATGTGTTTCTCTAGTTTGCGATTTTCTTTATTTCATACACTGCGCTTTACTTTCTAAAAAAAGGCTTAGCAAGAACATCTCCCTGTGCATGACATCCCCATCCAGGGTGCACCGCTGCCTTGTGTTCTCTGCAACTTGGTAGAAGCTGAAAGACCACGTAGCGGGTAAATAGTTGGAAGACAGACAGTTTTAACACTGAAATTCAATGAAAAACTTTAAATGGCATATTGTCTTTACAGAGACAGAATTCAGATGAGCACCATGCTGTTTGATAAATATTACTACTTGAATGTAATTGTATAAAACTATTAAGCTGAGATTTTCGTATAATGGCATTTCAAAACATACCCCTCCAGCAAATTTTATCAGGAAATACTGGAATAGCATTTGTTTTTGAAATACTGTCAAAATACTGTTTGTCATGGAATAATGGTGTAATGTTGCGTGAGGAAAACTTCTTGCTGGCTAATTTTATCGCCACTATATAGCCTAACAACAGATCTCCAGGACTTGTGGACCATTCGCAGATGTCAAGGAGCCATGGTCAATTTGCAGGAGACTCCCGGAACTTCCAGAAGAGATGTGATGTCTGGCGTAATGTCTTCCATGACCATGGAGCTGTTCTGAAATGCAAACGGGTCACGTGCAAAAAGCCTAGATTCAAATTCTTAAAGCATTTGCACCCTGCAGAGGAAACATTACAGCTTAATAACATAACCCGCAGTTGACAGGGAAAACGGGTGTTGCCTTAACCCTACCGCAGGGCTCTGTTGACTTAAGACAGTTGTAATGATTTGCACTGGCGCTCTGCAAACACCTGTAGTGGAAAGCAAACAGCCGCCCTGAACTGGGGCCCTGCGCAGCCACCAGGCCGGCCCAGAGGAATGGTGGAGTGGCTCGTGTCTGGGAAGCCGAAGTCTTCGTCTGACCGCTGCCTTTAATCACCACTCGCTCTGCCGTAATGAGGGGCTTCAGGTTCTGAGGGGACTGAGGCGGGCTGAGCCTGAAAACAGGACATTTCAGGGGCGCTCCTGGCTTCCCTGGACTAAGATGACCAGCAGAACCTACCTCTGGGGCTCCAAACAGTGGCAGGGTAACGTGTCACAAATAGACTCTCCGTTTTGTTTTATTTTTAAGTAATTCGGTTTAGTAATCCTGTTTTAGAAGAACTGGTGCAGACTGAACCCAGACAGGTCGCCCAGCATTGGAGCCTGTGGTTCTGATCCGCTTAGAAAGTGGCGGCGGTGCTCCCCAGTCGATAAAAACAAGAAAGAGCGATATTCCTGACATTCAGGAAACACCCATTGGCGCGTAGCTTGGGAGCTATTCTGGTTATGGAGCTCTCACCTCAACGAGCTCGTCCCCAATCTGGGCAGCGTTCAGATTAAAACATCACCGCGGTGAACGTGGATGCCCACTGCTTCTCTCATTAGGTGTCATTCATGTTATAATATACAATACCCACCATCTCAAAATCAGTAAGGCTTTAAAAATGTGAGAATGAAAAGAACAATGGTGTCAGTAAGACTAGACAGATTGATGTATAGATAGATAGATCGATAGATAGATCGATCATGGGCGTTGCCGCCATTAAATCTGAGGGGACGTGTCTCCCTCACATTTCATAATTATTCGTTTGGACCCCCCCATATTTAACATAAAATATTAGTGTTATGCCAGTGTCCCCCCCCCCCCACATTCAAAATGCTTCTGACACCCCTGAGATAGACAAAC
>JAODLC010000044.1:31101217-31119676 GCA_026781145.1 Hippopotamyrus pictus | reverse complement strand
CCCCCCCCCCCCCCTCAAACCGCCTTGCATTGAAAGTAATTTTAACGGGACAGAGAACTAAAAATTCATTTTGTCTGACCTAAATCAAAGGGTTCGAACCATGAGCTTATTACACACTGTGCTTAACTTGTGTTGTGGAGGAGGATGGGGTATGATTATCCTCCAGCTACCCACCCTGCTATAAAAACTAGCGGTGCGGCATCTGGAGGCAGAGTTATGTCGCTGCTCTCCCTCCCATCTGCGGCTCCGACGCGCCAGCCTCTGCCTCCCCTCCACAAGCCTGCATCAGCCCGCTTCTGAGGGCGACAGCTGCCGTCGCGCTTCTCCGCCGGCCCCCTGCTCCACGCGCCGGGGCTGGCAGCGCCATACCTCCGCTGATGGCCGGCGCGTGAGACGGAGCGAGAGAGCGCGCGCGAGAGAGAGGGCATCCCGGCTCGAGAAGTCCGCCTCTGTCACCCGGGAGCCGACAGGAAGGGCAGGAAGGTCGCCTCTCTGCCCCGAGGGGAGGAAAGGAAAATTTAAAAAAAAGAAAGAAAGAAAGCCGAACGGACGAGAAATACAGGGCGCGAGCGGCAGGACCAGAAACGGTATGAACGCTCTGGGGTGTGCGTGAGTGTGCACCCGCCGCCGCCGCGCGCGTGTGCGTCAGCACGCGGATGAGGAAAGCTGGTGCTCGGGTTAGTCCGGGGTGCCGGTCCCAAACCTCCGCGTCTCTCTGCAGATACAGCAATTAGATGAGTAACTTTCAGCACTTGTTTTTCTTAGCTTTGCTATTGGCACCTGGTCACATAGCTCCTCTTTAAAGGATCGATTGTCAAGCATGCTGAGAATATCTTATTCAAAAACTTAAGCCAGAGTGTATATTCAGTGTATTTAAAGTTTAATGATGCGAAATAGAATTTGGGCTGTTTTTAATGTTTTCATTGTGTGCACGTAAATAGATAGTTACTCTGGTATGTTTTTATTAATATCTATACTCAGCCGGATTAGAAAGTTTTGTATAGTTTTTAATTATGTTCGGTTTGTGAATGTTATTCAGAATGTGATTTATGAAAGTTCATCAATGTATGGCTATTGTAAAGTCTTTGCTGAATCACTGACATACAATTGAAACAGAATTCTGATAGAATAATAAAATAGCATGAAATACAAAGTTATATATCCTGTTATGCAATACAACTGTACTGATCTCCATGTATAACAAATCAGATCTGGACAGAATGTTTAATACAGATTGTTCAGTAGTGAATTTTCAACGTTGAACATCACTGGCAGGAAAACTATTGTAGTATCAACCTAAGGGCAATGTGGTGATATCATAATTAATAGCTTTATTCAGAACCAGTGTGACAGGTTCATGTATAAATTGCACATGTTATAAATTGCACAAAAGAAGAACAGAACATTTTCTGATAAAACAAATTCTTTCATCCACCATTCCATGGATGTTGATCTTTCCTTTGAAAACGTATAGATACTATCACATGGATGTTGCAGTCTTTACAAGGTGCGGATATTTGTATAGGAAACTTTGGGAAGGAGAACTTAAAGCAAAGGACATTATTATTTGTGTTGCATTTTAGATTGCATATCACATAATACCACCCTTCCCCACCCTGTTACACTCCTCTTCACATTTACTCAACTGAGGCAAAGAGTGTTATTAAATATTTCCCCATTTGTTTGCTCTGTATTTATTGTGTACCGTTGTTTAGTGCTGGCTTATGCTTACATAATCTAGGGTTTAGGGATAGGCAGTTGCCTTTCAACATAGTGATTAAGGGACATGGCACAGAATGCAAATTTGCCACGCTAACCTGTTGCATTTTCGGTGGACTACAGCATTCAAAGGCTGGATGCTCAACAGCAGTTGTGTTCAGGATGACTGAGGAACAGAGTCTGTATGTGTTCTGGATGATAAGAAGAGTGGGTAATCTCGGGATTACAAGACTGAAATTCCCAAAAGTCTAGCTTGGGTACACCTATGATCATTGTGTGTGTATTTGTATTTTAATTGTTACACAACAATATGCCATGTCTACTTTAAGAATCCCAATGATATTATTTCAGGTGTGGCAGACACATTAGAGCAGATGATGTTGAGTCCCCAGACAAAGCTGTATTTTTATTGACATTGAAAACACTGTTTGTTTCTCAAACAAGCTGATTCGTTTGAGTAAATAAGTAAGGTTCATCCTTGCACAAACTATCTGTGGTGACTACGTGGTGGAGAGCATCGTCTCAGCTTAAGCTGTGTAATAACACAGTGTGACAGGGCTGGGGAGAGGCAGGTCACATGAGCGAGCAGTGCGTGGTTATGGGGCTGGGGGTGTCTCGAGTAGAACTGTAAACACTGTCTCTCCTGGCATCCAAAGTGAGTGAAACTGCAATTGAAGTTCCAAGCCAAACAAAAATTCCAAAAACATTCCAGTGGATTTTGGTCACTGGAACTGGCCTGCCTTGCTTAGTATTAAAATGAATGATTTACTCTTTACTAATGATTACAAATGGTAACTGTACTGTAAAAACAGCAGTACATCAGTCCAGATGATCAAAAACTTTAGTGAGAATGGTTTTAGCTGGAACATTCAGTTGAGTTAGTGAAGACCTGGACTCGTGATCTAAAGATCCAGGTTGTGGGAGGAGCTGTACTGTATGTGGGATGGGGGGGTACTGTGTATTGGGTGGAAGTAACATAACTCACCTCATAAAAAAAAGAACTAACTTAGTATGATGGGAAATACCTGTATGTTCACCATAAATGCACCACACGTACGCCAGTCTCAGACAAATACACATCTTGCACCTGAGGAAACAATTCTTTAACTTTGGGGCATCTGTATTTCCTGCAGCCTGTGCTTAGGTAGCTTACCATCCCAGAGTTCAATAATGAAATGAATGATTCTTGGATGTTCCCACTGCTAGTGATGTACGGGTCACATGGCACCCCACAGCAGTCGTGAGAACCTCTTCCCCAAAGACCCTTTTCATGTTCTTGGTAATTAAGACACGTCCAAGATGTGAAAGGTTAAGACATCACCTAAGAGCTCTGAGCCAGGACCCTGAGGGAAAAGACAACCACCACCCACTGTGCTGTCTTTGTTTGTGTGTCACATCCTCCTTATATCCTCTCCAGGGTGTAACTGAAAGCAGTGCACTCCATCCAGTGCTGCCGCTCCTGTTCACAAAGTGGGTGGGGAGGCACTGTGTGGATAGCCCCCCTCCCATCGGGCTGGCTGTGTTCTCGCCTTGCAGCTGTTTAACTTGGCAGGGTTTTCCCAAGGCTGCATTGGGGCAGGGAGGGGCTCCCTGCACACATGTTTACCCAACCTGCTTGAGAGAAAGGGAATTGGAGAGGTAGGGGGTGTCATTTTTTCCCCCAGGGTCTTATCATTCCTCAGACCCGGGAGCCCTGTGCTCTGCATCTACTTGATTAAGATAGCATGTCAGAATCTGTTCTCATTTCAGGTGTCGCCAGTCCTCTGGTGCCTTTGCACCTCAGTTCAAAAGGGACAGCTGACTAAAACAGTATTCTACAACACAGCTATGGCATGTGAACCTTAAAAAACAGCCTGTAGTTAATACCAGATTAGTAAAAAAGACAAATTAGGTCAGTGCTCCGCTAGATGAGAACCAGAAGTGTTCTTCATTCATATAGAAAAACTGATTCCTCCTTGATCCCCTCAACCTAAAATCCAAGATATTGTCTAGGCAAAGCCCTCACCCTCTGCGAGTCTACAAGTTCATGCAGAGACTAGAAACGCGAAATCAGAAGAAAAACGTGACAGAATATCAGTGCAAAGAAGAGAATAGTAAAAATACAATTAAAACATTACAGAGAAATTTGCTTATGTTAACCAAGTGCTGTTTACCCTGTCATCTATGAGCAGTTTACGGCCCACCCCCACACACACACCTACGCACACAGAAGGGACGCTTGAGAAAAGGTCTCAGAGATTTGCTATTTTATTTTACTCAAAGGGTAAGAGAAAATCAATTATCCACTGCAGTCAATACCCTCTCTGGTGAATTCCTGTTGTCAACTTTAAAGTCACCACGTCAGTAAGAGGCATCTCACTTGAACATTACTTAGCGGCTCTTATATATGCTCAGGTGGATGGCCATATTGCCGTCAGGTGTGGCTGAATTAGACAAACCGATTGGTTTGCCTAATAAGAGTACCCATAATCCCCAGAGTCCAGTCGGCATGTTGCAGGATACCTAGAGAAATGTCTGAAGTACAGGTTTTCAGTCTGTTGTCATTCATCCATCCACCCCTCTGCTAATGGCTTATTCAGTACAGCTTTACAGGTGGACTTAGAGCTAATTCCTGGTGGCATGCAGCACAATTCAGTGGTACACCCTGGACAAAAACACAGTCCACCAGAGGACATGACTGGGCAAACCCACACCATATGGATTTACCTCTTATATTCATTAATCACATTAATTACATGAATAGTGATATATGAAAAATAATTTCATGGCTTTAATCAAAATTGCTAAAGCCTTTCTATTAGGATAACTATTTGTACATATTAGTAAAGCATGCATACTTGTAGTATATTGTCAAAAATGTCAGACTCAGACTAATAAGTGAAGCTAGCGTGTGCTTATGTCAGGTTTTCATGATTGTTCCGATTAGCACCTTCCATATGCAGGAGGTACAGTCCATTTTTAGCTCAGCAGATTTACACTTAAAATTTTTTGGGAGCTGGCAAATGTGATGCGAAAAAAGCTCAGTTCACTTTGCTAAATGATAATGCTACGCTAATGCTAGTTGACCTTTTTGACTCCACCAGCAGTAACATATTGATCTCTATCTTATAAAAAACATTGGATTCATTTAGCACTGTCATGTCTCCAGATTTCAGCACAGTTGTTGTTGTTTTGATAGACTGCCCAACATTTTGACGGTTCACCTTGAGGAAAAAAGAAACTGATGATTGTTTACTTCTTTCCTCTGGACAGATAGTTCAGTGAGAACATGGACAGCAGGGAGGAAGACCGGATTGGGATTCCCTTCCCCAACCACTGCAGTGACCTTCTGTGTGGCTTAAACGAGCAACGCCAGGATGGAACCCTGTGCGATGTGGTGCTGGTCGTTGGAGACCACGAGTACCGTGCGCACCGAGCCATCTTGGCCGCCTGCAGCCAGTACTTCAAGAAGCTCTTCACAGTGGGGACAGATGACAGCTGGCATGGGGTCTATGAGATCGATTTTGTGGACCACAAGCCGCTGGCCGCCATCCTAGAGTTTGCTTATACCTCAACTCTCACGGTCACCAACGCCAATGTGAAGGAGGTCCTGAATGCTGCCCGGATGTTGGAGATCCCCTGCATCATCAGTGTGTGCCAGGAGATCCTGGACACTGGTGGAGAAGAGGATGAGGAAGAGGACATGGAGAGTGAGGAGGAAGAGGAGGCCTCCAGAGAAGCGGACGAAGACTTTAGTGAAAAGTCAACGCCTGAGCCGGAACAGCAGAGCCAAGAAGTACCAGCCAGGGAACAAGATTGTCCTACAAGCACCTCGCCAGGGGATGGTCTGTCTGATGAGGCAGAAGACCCGGACCCCACAGAGGTCATGGGGGAAAAACAGGAGGATCCCAAGGGTCCAGAGAACCGGGCCTTGAAAGACTTCTCCATTGAATCCTTGCTGCAGGAGGGGCTGTACCCCAAGCTGTCTGCCACTGATAGAACACCCCTGTTTCCTGGGTTCTTTCCCCCAATGTGGAATCCAGAGTTTCCTGGATTTCCTCCAATATTGGAGCCTAATAGCATCCCTCTTCCATACTGCCCCCAGAGGACCAGCATGCCGTTGGACTTGGCAGTAAAGAAGGTGGCCATTAAAGAAGAGCTGCAGAATGAGGTCCATCCCAACCATTTCCACAGTGACTTTCTGAAAGACTTCATAAGAACTGGCCTCTCTGTAGACAGTGACACTAGCCTGGGAACCATTAAGGATGAGGGAGACCTCAGCTCATACTTGAGTTTTCTCAGTGCCTCCCAGCTGGGGGCTTTCTTCCCACCCTGGCCACTGGTGGAAGACAAGAAGATGAAGCCCAAGGCGTCCCAGCAGTGCCCCATCTGCAACAAGGTGATCCAGGGTGCAGGCAAGCTGCCCCGCCACATGAGGACCCACACGGGAGAGAAGCCCTACATCTGCACCATTTGTGAAGTCCGCTTCACCAGGTAGGTCAAGAACCCTCCATGGGAGTTTTTAATATACTGTGGAAAACCATACTATAAATCTAGATTAAAGCATTATTTATTATTTAATTACTTATATTGAAATACTAAAATAATAAAATGAATTGTACAGTTTAAATCCGTCCTCTAATTAGTAATATTATTAGGGAGCTGCGGCGAAAACCTGCATACACACCGGCCCTTTGCGGATAAGATTGGCCACCCCTGTCTTAGGCAGTCAAAGAAAATGTGCAAGGCTATTTATCTGGGTAGCAAATATATTGAAAAACACATTTTAATATTGGAACATATACAAATTAACAGGAAAACCATAAAGAATATTGTATGGTTGCTGTTTACACCATTGGGAAGATAATTTAAACATAATTTTTTTGACTGGCAAAGACATTTGCACATTTGGTGCCAATGCTGGGCCTTATTTTTCATAGCAGTACATGTACAAAGATTTATTTATATATAAGTGCAAGTAAAAAGCACAGTGGTGTCTTTGAAATGGCTGTAGTGCACGGTTGGGTGTGCAAGCCCTGTGCAGCACTGGTGTAAAAGGCGTTCCTCTATGTCGCACCGTGACCCTGTCCAGAATCAGCAGTCGGAAGATGCGTAGATGAATCTTCTTGAATTTGCTTTGAAACATGTTAGCGTTACCTTTCACTCTGCTTTTCGACACCAGGCAGGACAAGCTGAAGATCCACATGCGGAAGCACACGGGTGAGCGGCCGTACATCTGCCTGCACTGCAACTCGAAGTTTGTGCACAACTACGACCTGAAGAACCACCTACGCATCCACACGGGCGTGAGGCCCTACCAGTGCGAGCACTGCACCAAGAGCTTCACGCGCTCCGACCACCTCCACCGGCACGTCAAGCGGCAGAGCTGTCGCGTAACACGGCCCCGGCGTGGACGCAGGCCCATGTCTCGACGCCCCTCCCACCCCCTTTATCTTCCCAGCACCCCACACGAGGACAGGCTGTGTCTCAATGGGTTCCTGCCTACCAGTCACGATGCTGCCAAGCCTAGTTTCATTGACCAGAAGCTCCCCAGCGCCTTGGAGAACTTTGACAGCAATGACAGGCGGAGCCTAGAAGCAAAGTTCTTGGACAATAACCAAAATGGGGTGGCTGAAAGAAGGAGAGGAGTGTTTGCTTTCGCCCTGGCACGGGATGACATCCTGTCCCGTCCACCCATCTACTCTCCAGCTGTTGGCCACTGGGCTATGAGGGTGGAGCCACAGGCCACTAGTTAGTCTGTACAGATGGACACAATACCAGTGACCACTGGTAAGACGACAAAATGCACCAAAGCATTAGTAAATACCACTTCATGGTCTTTGGTGTGGTTAACAAGAATCCATTCTAAAGTTTATTTGCTGAATTTTTTTTTTTTTTTTTTAATTCAGAGTAACAAATTACAGTTTGACATTGCTGTAGGTATTAATCGCAATATCAATATGACACTTATATCAAGGGGTAATAATATGAAATATGGTCACTGCTTGAAACAGTAATGGTAGTGTGATTTAGTTCATACAAAATTTCAGTTCAAGGTATAAAAGTATACATATAATTTTTCATTTGATCCAGAAAGGTTTCATTTAGTTAACACGGGATATCTTTAAACATATCATAACATAAAAAATGTATTTATCATGGGACAGGTTGATGTCTTTAAAAGAATTTTACACCAAACTTAATTTAAACTTGATGGTATTAAACTTTACTGTAACCTTGTACTGGATAAGGAGTTACAGACGATGGATGGTATTCAATTATTATTAATGTAGAAATGCAAGTGACACACTACTTAGTTTTTAGGAAACAAATGACTGCCATAACAGCATTAATAACAGAGTGGAGCAAAGCTTCTTTTCAAAGCACATTTCTAACAACAGGCCATTTGTGCTGCACAACCGGAGTCAGGGCCCTAATTCTGAATGTCAGTGTTCTATTGCTGCCCCCTCCTGGCCATTTACTAACATGCGCTGTAAGCTTCTGTGCTCAGCATATCCGTAATCTAATTCAGCATACAGAACACAAGTTTACACATGAATGAAAATGATAAAATACCTTGTACAATCAGTATGTTGTGTTTAATTTTATGGTTTATTTTTACAAGTGGTTTACACTTGTCTACCCATCACAGTGTGATGTGGCCAAACACATAGAGAGATGTAACCAGTACATGACAATTCTGGCCGTTTTTTTTTTTTTGAATTACATTACAATCATGTGATGCCACTGGAAACTGTTTTTTTATATCAGAAGTAAATACTATTGTAAATACTGTTAGACCGTAAATATATTGTGGCAAATGTTAAATATTTATGGTGACAATGCTTTCAATTTGCAGAATAGCTTCCTATTCATTTTCACACAAGATTTTGTGTATTTTACTGGAATTTTTGCTTTTTTTAGTTAAAGAAAAGCCACAAGTAAACAATTACAGTCATTAGTGTATCATTTTAAATACACAGTTCAAAAGAACCAAGTGACCAATGCACAACTGTTTAATTTTTTATGACTTTAAAGTTACAAATAGTTTTTACAACTTTATTCAGAATCTGGTCATGTCAGTATGAGACTGGCACTTTTTCTGTTTGTATAGTTTATGTTTGTAATGTTTGCCTTAAAAATGAATCTCATTGCATATCATTTTACATATGCATATGTCTCCTTAGTATAAATTGTGTTGCCCCATTAATGCTTTTTTTCTAGCTATTTATGCGTATTTAAATGGTCTTGGTTATATTTTGTTAAGAAAGTTTGTTAAGAAATGAATGCACATTTTGTTAAGGTATTTTAAAAACGATAGATTTTTTATGATTGTTATATTCTGGGTCTGTGACCCATTTAAGAAATTAAAGTGAGTGTTGATCTTTTTTTGTTCGTTTGACTATAATTTCTATGGAATGGAGAGAATGGGAGCACTTATTTTTTTCCCGGTCAAGTTTAATTTATTATTGAAATGGGCCCAAACAGAGTAGGTTCAGGCTACTCCTTTATTTAATTCCAAATTTTAGTTAATATTTACATCTTAAATCAGTTGCATATGCTGCTAAATTGTTTGAAACAGCATCATGATTAAATTGATATGTGAACTATATTGTGGGTTTGCAAAATAAAAATGGGATTGCTTTTTCATTATTTTTTGCCAGTGTTCATTGGCTGGGGTCAATGTTCACTGCTATTGTCAATCACAGAAAAAATGATCATTCTTAAGAGTTTCAATATACCAATGAAAACCCAAAGGCACCAATACAAGTGTAAAAACAAATCCTATGGTTATATGTGCAGAATTAGTCATTGAAAAATACGAAAATGTTCTTTTACAGAAACTAAACTGATTAATTTTCAGATGTAACATTTAAGAGTTCATACCTTCTGCTACACGCTTTGTCACAGAAGTGCAGTTTGTGACATGAGGTTCATCGAGCCAAACGGTAACCATGGCAACGCTCAGATACTTCCTTTTCTCTTTTGTAGTACATTGTAATTCTCTTATCGCCATCTACTGGACGCTAGATTGCATATACTTTTTTTGACAAATATAATGCCAACACAGATTTGTTCTATTAAATACAACCAATTTAATATAATTTACAAATTTAAGAAGTACCATAAGAAAAACTGGTACTTCAATTGGATTTTCAATAGGACAGCATACATTTCAGGAGCATATTGGTGAAGAGCTTTGGAAAAAAGTATTTGATAGTAGTGTGATGTTCACCAAGTGTAACAATGTTGAAAATTTACCTGTGGGCCTAATTGTGTAAAGTATTGTGCATCTAAAAAATACATATTGTAAACTATTTTTATAACTAAACTGGCACCTATAAAGGTTTCTAATCCACAAAACAACAAGTAAAACATTTTATTTAAACCATCATGAAACAATATTTTCCATTTAAAATATGCCTCTCATGAAGAGTCATAATTTAAAAATTATAAATTTGGTGTAAGGATAGCACACATGCATGTGGATATAAAGTAACCCAGAAATATACCGTGACCCAGCAACGAAATATCTTCACAGCACAAGTACATTAACAATGCAGTACAAGGGTCAAAGCACCAAAGTAATGACTGTTGTATTATTGTCTAATGCTTCTCTGTAGAGATGTTTCTTTCCAAGCATATTTTGAATTCTCAGATACCAATTGTCCTAGCTGGACTGTATCCAACTTTAGACTGCAAGAATCTTATACAAGAACTATTACATTTTAAACTGCTAGCAGATTCGCTAACTTTTTGAATAATCACAAGTTTACATGAAAGTTTAATCTCCACACCAGTTTTAGGCCGTTTACAAAAAACAATCGAGTTGTTCTGTTCTTGTCAGTTCTGTTCCCTAGTTTTACGGAGTTGATCTGCATTGTAGTACGAATTTCCGTCTTTCTTGCTGACCTTAGTGGATAGGTCAACAGTACCCTTCTTGTTTAACTGCCCAGTTTTGATCAGGATCTAGGTGCTATCTGGTTCGCAAAATGTGCCTTAGTCTTCATTACTGACTGGAGATATTCAGTATTATTGCTCAAAAGAGGGGCACTCAACTGTGTACACGTGGAATTTACTGTGCATCTTAATTAACCTGTTTCCTAAATGCCGTTTTTGGAGTCAACTGCGTATTCTCTCTGGTACGACTGCGATTTTAAGCCTTAATTCAGCTCACTTTGAAGCGAATACGTTTATCTACCCGAGGTAGTAACATTTTAAATGACAGAATAGCGTTCTATGTGTTCATTAAGTAGTAGTTACCATTACACAATTATACCGAGTCCGGCAGTGTTATTTGCAAAGTGGTCATAATAAAATAATAAAAATGTTTAAAGACCAAGAAAAATGACTGAAACCACAATAAACGCTGAGCCTCCTAACCAACCTTTGGCAAACCCAGATTTACGGAATATCTGATCTTTTTGTTTTAAAGACTTTTAACACATAAAATATATTTCAAAATTATAATAATCCACGATTTATAGTTACAAACTATAAATATAGTTAAAAATGTAAGTTAAAGATATTTAAAAGAAAAAAAACTCAATTAACAGCAGGTTACAGTAGAAAACAGCGATTCATTTTAATCACGTGGCTTGACACGGCGACCTCTGAGGCCACGTGCTTTGTTCTGCCCAATCATCAGTTTCTATACGCTCTGATTCGATATTTAAAAAATTGTCCGTTAGCAATAGGAAAAGCGTGAGACATACTGGCGGAGTGTTAGATAGGTTTTCTGTAGTCCGTATTAATTCAGCAAAGTTTGGTTTTACATCTAACCGTTCAAGGAAATGGCACACAAGCAGATCTATTACTCTGACAAATACAACGATGAGCATTATGAATACAGGTAAATCTTAAAAAAGTGGTAATATACGTACTTGAGCAGGCTACTTAATTTAGCATGGAATGTGCCGAGTAGCTAATGGAAATCAGTCTGTCGTTACCGGTATAGTCAATGTGTTATGTGTCTATGAATTAATTGCCAATTAAGGGGACGAATTGACTTGAGTTATGTAGGTAACTAAACCAAGTATCACACTACGATAAAAGTTAGGCCGTTTCCTGTCGTTTGTCTTATTTGCGTTTCTTTTATCTGGCGTTTTCCTAGTAAATATGCTTGTTCTTTATTTTTAAATTGACTTTTCGAAAAGGTGATTAATTTTCCTTTTCATCGTGATTTTAGCTACTGCCAATGGAATTCAATGCTAGTTTCATATGAGGGGTTGGTTTGTAAATGGCAATGCGCCAGACATACTAAACGTACAGAAGTGTTTGGGATGTATTGCGGTTTCGAAGAAATGCTTGACGAACGTGCAAATAATGCAAGTCTTTGCTCCCTGGTTCACTAAGTAATAGTCGTTTCAGCTTATTGAAAATTTTCAGTTTTCTCCTGATAACCCCTAACATGCTACACGTTTAATGGGAACTGGCAGACATGTCGTGTTACCCCGGGAACTGGCGAAACAAGTGCCAAAATCGCACCTAATGTCGGAGGAGGAGTGGCGAAGACTTGGAGTGCAGCAGAGTCTTGGATGGGTGCACTATATGATCCACGATCCTGGTTTGTATTAAAAGAACGTTGCTTAGTTACCACTATAAGCCTGTGACAGGTTATGACGTTTTCATAAAGTTCTTAAAATAAGAATGACTTAACGTTTATACTTTATCTTACGACATATAGGTCCACTTTGTCATTGTATACAATTTACTGCTAAGATGCTTTCTTTTTATGTTATGACAACATTTAAAATCTTGGTAGAGTGGTTGCTTCTGGATTCTGGTAGTAGATCAACCTTGTTTTTCACTGACTGACTAGGATGTAATGTTTTTCTCTTGTGGTTTACTTCGTTATCCTACTCCATGAGTGTTTAGGCTGACTTTAAATCTGTGGTTCTCAACTGGTTTAGCCTCAGGATACAAGTTTTTGCTTGGTCATTCAGTCGCAATACATTTTTTACATTTTGAACCAAATTTATTTCTCAGAATTGTATTGTAATATTAAACGGAACATAGTGCCTCAACAGTAGCACATAACCTTCCAGCACTATTAAACACACAGTCCAAAAATTCATTTTATTTATTTGTTTTTTAAAAGCAAACTGTGACCCAATGAAAATGGTCCTGCAAACCACCAGTTGCGAACCAGTGATATTTTTTTTTTTTTGTAAGGGCCAGTACTGTTTAACTGCTTGAAGCTCACCTCTTTTGTTGACAGTTTGCTTATGAATTTCTTATCTTTTCCAGAACCACACATCCTCCTGTTTAGGAGACCGCTTCCGAAACAGTAATGTGAACTTCTGGAAACTTCTGGGACATTCATGTTTGTTAATCGGGTATTCAGTGAATACTTGTAAGACTACAAAATCTACATCTATGCGAGCTGTATTCTTCACAGCAACTAAGTTTAGCCAAAGTACAGAGCAGATTTGGAGGCTCTACGTGAGGATATAAGTAAAATGGGGTTGTTTTTTAAAGCTTCAGCTTTGCTCTTAAGTGCCTCATTCAGTGATCAGTGGATTTCTGTTAGTGGTGGCAGTTATGGTATGTATCAGAGTGGTTTACTATGAACGCATTACCATAATATAGTGCTGAAAGTTACATAACCACTCCTAGAAGTAGTTTTACATGATTTCACTGGTGTCGGTTTGTAGCACTGACCGGAAACAATGGTTAAATGTATCTTTGGAACTTGGGGAATAATTGGGCTTTTTAAAATTGTATTTTGTGTATCACCCATATCTTGTGCGTGGCATTTATCTTGCTGTTCACAGCTGTAATTACATACTCTTGTGTGAGATATAAAATGTAAATAAAGCTATCAACAAATCAAGGATTTTTTTTATTTTATTTTAAAGCCTTTAGTTTCTTCACTTGTATCTTGCCAGCACTGGCAAAATTGCTATTTCTGGTAATTCCCCATCGTATTCTAATTTAATAGCATGTTAGAAAATGCAAAGTTTTGTATTAAATTGTTTTAAATATACTTAAGATTTTTTTAAAATTCAAAGTATTTCTAAAAACCATTTTCAATTAGTGCTGGCAAGTGTCTTAATTGACTTCCCTCTCTGCTAGGTTTGGATAAAGTCCAATTTATGCAACCAAAGCCAACTCTGAATGAGGTGTGTTTAAGTGGCTGGGTTGCATCTAAAACGGTACAATTTTATTGATTTAAAAGCAGCGCTATCATGAAATCGTGTGTTGTGGCTATAATAGGTTTGAACTTTTCACTGGTCTGGAATGGCATCTGAGTGAAAGCTAATTGGTGGGATTTTGGAACAAATATCCAGTTTCATTTGGTGTTTGGCTTTTTTATTAGGTTTACATTCTCTGCTGAATGGTCTGAATCACTGCAATGACTAATTTCTAACCTTGCTGCTTAATCAAATGCATGGACAAGCACCTTACACTATGCTCTTTGTATGTTCAAAGAATCTTTGTCTTTAGTATGTCCACTTTGATCTTAATGATATGCTATATAGACAAAGGTATTGTGACACAATTCTTAATCATTGAATTCAGGTGTTTCGTTCAGTCCCATTGGGACACGTGTATAGAACAAGTAGTTATGCATGAAGTCAGGTTTACAAACATTTTCGAAAAAATGGGTAGTACTGAAGAGCTCAGTAAATTCAAGCATGATACTGTCCTAAGATACCACCTTTGCAATAAGTCAATTCGTGAAATTTCTTAACTGCTAGATATTCCACAGTCAGCTACAAGTGGTATTGCAAAATGTGGCGGCATTTAGGAACAACAGAAACTCAGCTTTGAAGTGGCAGACCATGTAATGTAACAGTAGGGTTGCCAAGTACTGGGGTGCATAAAAGTCAGCAACACTCTTGGCTCAGTAACTGCAGAGCTCCAGACTTCCTCTGGCATTAACTCCAGCATGAAAACTGCACCAGGAGCTTCATGGAATGGGCTTCCATGGCCGAGCAGCTCCATGCAAGCCTCACATCACTAAGCATCAGATGGAGTGATGTAAAATATGCTTGCCACTCGACTCTAGAGCAGTGGAAATGTGTGCTGGAGTGATGAATCATGCTTCTCTGACAGTCCGATGGGCGACTCTGGGTTTGGTGAATGAGGGGAGAATGTTACCTGACTGACTGCATTGTGACACTTGTAAAGTTTGGTGGAGGAGGGATAATGGTATGGGGTTGTTTTTCAGGAGTTGGGTTGGGCCCCTTAGTTCCAGTGAAGGGAACTCTTAATACTTCAGCATACCAAGACATTTTAGACAGTTCTGTGCTTCCAACTTTGTGGGAACGGTTTGGAGAAGGCCCTTTGCTGTTGCATCAAGACTGTGTCCCAATGCATCAAGCATGGACCATAAAGACATGAGTGGGTGAGTTTGGTGTGGAAGAACTTGACTAGCCTACACAGATCCCTGTGCAAACACCTTTTGGATGAACTAGAACAGATTACGAGCTGTGCCTTCACATCCAACATCGGTGACTGACCTCACAAATGCTCTTCTGGAAGAATGAGCAAAAATTCCCACAGACACTCCAAAATCATGTGGAAATTCTTTGCAGGTGTTATAGCTACAAAGAGTGGACCAACTCCATATTGATGTCTATGGATTTAGAATGTGATGTCAAAATTTCCTGTGGGTGTAATGGCCAGATGTCCAAATACGTTTCTCCATATTTATCTTAGCAAAGGTTGAAGAATATGGTTCACGCGAAGTCTGCCGTTCCAATTGTCCCTTCTGCCTCGCTGTAGTCACGTGGTTAAAAACCTGCCTGTTCATAACTACTTGCTGCTTGTGTTGGTGTCTGTAAAGGAAAATACGGACGCAGGAAATTAGGCAGCTTCGTAGGTGGTAATCATGAAAGGCAGAAGTGCCCGAAACCATGAAACCTGATGCGCATTTGCTAAATACGGTACTGTGCATGTATAAAATGTATCATACATAATATTTTGGACTTATTATATAAGCTAAAATCCGACAGGAGTAACCTAGTTGTAGATTATTCCGCGAGGTGAATTGTGGTTATTTTAGTTCTACAAGCGTGTACCCGATGAATATTATTACTTATGCAAGTGATTAGAAGGGAGTTTTAAAATGCATAACACTAATTTGCCTTCATGGTTTCGGTGTATTTAGGGTGTATGACACTATCACAAAATGCAAGCTCCTTATGATAAACAGTAGTTCTGAATACTGTTCACGTGTTAGTTGGCCAACCTGCCAGAGTTTCGCAACTAAAAATTGCAAGTGGACAGTATTTTCTAAAGGTTCGCATTTTGCATAGCTGCACATCGACGTGCCAAGCACGAATTAGTTCTTATGTTATAACGCACGAATACGTCCTAAAAACATGAACTATTTTCTTGAATAGCTGAAAGGTGTATTGTGTTTTATAAAAGTAATATATCTTAGTCGACATTGAATCTAGATGCATTGAGAAAGAGAGGCTGTAAATCGGGCAAATCAGGCGCCCAGCCTGGACATGTTTTTACCCGCTGCCAACATTAATGATCCATTTTTATTAATCCTCTACTTGCGTAGCATATACGACGTGTCGCCGCGAGGTAGATGTAACATCGAATGCTCCCTGGCTTTTACATTTAGTTATTAATTAGTGTGTTCTGTTCACATGAAACTTTCAGTTGTCGTACCAGTATGTCATCGGAGCACAATATGCCAAAGTTAATATGGCGTGAAATGAAACCCAAATTTAAATGCCCTGTGATTTGCACAGTGGTTATAAATGGTATCCTTTACTCAGCATGGAGTAAGTTTCTTCAAATAGACCATTATTGTTAAACACCCAAATGTGGCAGAGTTGCATAAATTAACTTAAGTCTTCTTCGAGTCCATTTTTCTTTCTTAAGAATGTGCATTCTAATATTAATGTAATGTTTTTCCTCTTCTCTTTTAACCTGAGTAGTCCAATATTTTTTTGTTTCTATTGGTCACCAGGAAAGCAAATTGTCTCCGGAAGTTCAGCCTTTTGTGCCTAACCATCTGAAGGACCAGAAGCCCCTAGGGACTGCATCAGCTACCGATGGCAGCTTAACTGGAACACGTCAATGTTTCCAAGAACCTGGCCAGATAGGGTGGGTGGCAAGCTGAACTGACTTTCTGGGTCACATGTCTGCTCTACTCTCAGGTGCAGACCTGGCCTTGTGTGAGCTGCTGTGAGCTTTATTTTTTTTATTCTATTTTTTTTGTTTGATGCAAAATCTACAAGCCCCGTATGTGTCCTGTAAATGATGAGCTCTGCTTTCTGTTTTCTGTGTCAGTGCAGCATTTCCTGTGGCTTAACTGGCCTGATTTTCAGTTTTTTTTTATCAGTAATAATTGTGTAAACACTTCTTCCCCTTAACATTTTACTGATACATCTTTTTCCTGGAATCCATAAACCCACAAGGTTGTTGTTGTTTTTTAAAAGCATGTTTTCTAAAATATTATGAATTATTTTGTTATAGAGCTAATTGAGGAGCAAAGGAATGAACTGCGCTCCCCCAAGAAGTGATTGAGTTTACCAGTGCATGTATACCGCTGTTACAGAGCTGTGCCCAGAGACAGGAGGCCCCGGAGTGATCAGTGGAGCATCTCCTCTCATTTCACCAGAGAGAAGGGCCTCAACAAGGACAGCCAGTCAAGTCAAGTGAACAGACATGGCTACAGCAGCTCTCGCCGGGCCAGAAAGGCTCCTCGGAGTAAGCACCCAACCCTGGATTGCTCACACTCTGAGCAGCCCAGACAGGTATATCTCCGATCCTCCATTTGTGCCTTTATCCTCACTCTCAAACAATAGCGAAGCTTTCCTAAAATACAGGACAGTGGAATGACAGTGTGGTTCTTAAAGGAAAGGGGGAAGGGGCCCCTTTCGCCTGATGTAATGAAAGTGCTCCCAATTATCACACTAAATCTCTCGTGAAAAAGCCCTCGTCTGCCACGTTGTTCGAGCACCTGCTCCTCAAAGTCTATGCGCTTCACTAGGCCATAATGAATATTGTATTTAGGAGTCTTAATGTTCTTGGTCTGTTTCTGTCTGGTTTTTTGACTTTTATGAATGAAGGGTGTCGTAAAGCTCTGTTGGATAAAGCTTGTACAGTGCCTCTTCCCACTGCCCCGCTGGTCTGTGCTCATGTTGTACTTAACGATCCTGCCCTGAGCGCTCTTTCGTCATCACAGTGCGACTTCTTTGTGTTGATGTAAACATTAGGAAGGAACGAGCTATTGCACAGCAGAATGGAATTCATGATTAATGTCTCAATTTTGTGGCTTATTTGGAGTCGTTTTGGACACAATGACGTGTATAGATTTATCATATATCCGATGCAGCGTTTTTTTTTAATTTTTATTATTCATGCTGCACGTATAAGAAGAGAGTCCCACATTTTACCAAATATGTTTAGTAGAGCAGACTACAGTTCCACGGGATACTAGTATTGGAAAAGGTACTGTGGTACCGCATTTTTGAAAGCTGTTCAGTATTGCATTTCTAAATTTCTTTAGTACGGGTACTAATTAGATTTAGACATTGCTAATGCTAATATCGCTAACGTTAACCATTGAATCGGAACCATGGACTCAATATGTCTGAACACGTATCAGAATCCGCTTTATTGGCCAAATATGTTTCCAGATACAGAGAATTTGTCTCCGGTTTGTCTCCTTCAGAATTGTTAGTATGATGTACACCAGGGGTCACCAGCATGTTCTAAAAATAGCACAACTCACCAGTGAGCAGCGTCTAAAATTTAATTTTATCCTGTTGCTATTCTTCTTTAATC
>JAODLC010000044.1:31078660-31101117 GCA_026781145.1 Hippopotamyrus pictus | reverse complement strand
TTAAAACATGTTTATTATACATGAAGTTTAGATAAGTTTAGGAGGGTGTTTCAAACTGGTAGCCCTTCGTATGGCTCCATACCCGTGACGTGGCTTTCCGTTTCAAAAAGGTTGGTGACCCCTGATCTACACAGTGTGAACCGTAAATAAGTGTCTTTTCAGTATTTCATAACCTTTGCTCTCCAAACCCAGTACCGCATTTATCGAACCGACCCTTCTGTAGTGGAAAATTGAAGCATGCTGGAACTGTCCTAACTACTGTCTCTTCACAGTATGGGTCACGTACAACCTGGTTCCTGTATGCCAGTGGAAAAGTCCCATTAATGTTCGGGCCGGAAGAGCTTTTGGGTTCGATGTATTATTTGAAATCATTTGGAAAGGCTGCTTTAGACAAACTATCATTATTAAGAGTCCATTTCAGGCATCCCAGCTGAGCACTGAACTCATCTCCCAGCAGACTAGACGATCACTGTATGTGAAGGAAGCAACTCTGTCAAAAGCAGGTAATTTTCATTCTGTCAGCTCTGTGAGTTCTTTCGCTGATAAGGAACAGGCTGAAGAGAGGTTTTGGTGTCTGCTGTACAAGACTACAGTAAAACCCCCCTTTTTTCTGCAGAAAACATCAAGGTCCAGCAGAGAGACTCGGACTCTTTTGAAGTTAAACTGTCAGATTTCCCAGAGTTGAGTTTACCTGCCCCTGGCCGAGGGGGGCTCGCACCCTCCCCTGTAGCCCCCCCTTCTGCTTCACAAACTCCTGGCACGGTCAGTTCAGTCATTTGAATGTGGGGCATGTTGCCTACATCCTATCTCTTTTTCTTGCATCCATTTTAATAATTAGCATTTGAATGCGTCTTCAGGCATTAGTATCGAAGCAGTACTTGTGTGAGAGTACTAACCTCCACTCTCATCCCCATTGCCTTAAGAAGACCACTTCATTAGGCAAAGGACACACTGCTGACTCCCTTCAGAGAACTCCGACACCTAGGAGCCAGGAAGCGGTGTTAAAATCCACCCGAGGTATTTGGATAAAAAGGATTTGGTGGCGGCTTATTGTGAAGGGTTAACAAAGCAGACCGGAAATCTGGGTCTTGGTGTGATGCAAGCTTGATACTAGAGGCGAGTGAGTGTTTCTTTGGCTGTCTTGCCCAGGTCACACCCCCGGGCCTGTGGTTTCTACCCCCACATCATCCACTGCCTCCTGGGCCACTGTAGCCTGCCAGCCCCCAAAACGGACCAGTCCCAGACCTGCAGGAACCACCTCGAAGCCACCATCAGCTTCAAAGGTATGACACTGAGTGCGTTAGTGCATACATACAACCCTCGATGTTATTGGATGTGTTTTGGTGATTATTATGATACTACTAATAATAATGATGATGATTTATATTAATTACTATTTTTTTTGTTTTTTTTTTTTTGCATTTCCTCTTGTTAATTACTATGAAGTGTGGGGGTAAATGAAAGGTCAGTGGGTAGACGTTCAGGCAGCCTGTTTTGATCTGTGGTGGCAGGAGGAGGTGAAAAATGAGGGACCAGGGAAAACCTCAGAGAAGAAGAAACGGAACAAGAAGAAGAAGAAGTCTAAACAAGTGGACAAAAGTGAAGAAGCGAGATCTGAGGTCCTGGGTGTGGAGCAAGAACCTCCAAAGTTCGAGGTGACGTGAGCAGTTTTAAAACGATAACTCGCTGGGGCTCTACAGCGTTTTGTTTTTGTTTTGACTGAGCGCTTTGAAAGTCATGAAAGTTCCGTTTCTGTCTGTGCCTGTTGCCGCAATCCTTGGATAAGGCACATGATAAGAGGGTAGGCAGTTGTGCAACAGGCAGAAATATGTGCGTTAATCTTCATTTTTCATCTTTTGGCTCTGGCTGATGTGGCCTTGATTTATCACTGAATTCCACCTTCAGTATAATGAAGTAGCTTTTGACAAAATGGAGAACCTTCGCATGTTGAACCAAGCATGTGTCTATAATCGTCTGTATCATTGTGTATAATTACGTTGCACGTAATTTTGAAGAACGCTTAGTTTGCAGTGACTTGCAATGCTTAGGTTGTGATTTATTGATCTAAATATGACTGCATTGTTTTAACGGCACTTTTTAAATGGTATGATCAGTGAAACTTATGTCTGGTAGTCCGCTGCTCTGTGTGCAGTTTTCTTATAATATGATTAGTTATACTTTGTGAATGATCACTGGGAGTACAGCCATGGGGTTGCCATGTTGTTTTCATCACAACCAAACAGGTAAATTGAGATTTACTTTGACTGCTGTGTATCTGACTTGGTCTTTTAAGCAGATAGTGTGGTGAAGAAGGTACGTTAGCATTTCTCCTCTTTCTGGTTAATCTCATGTGTAGTGATGATATGGGGGGTTTATGCTTTGACAATGATTAGCATAAGCTGTACCTCTGCCTTGTTCTTGTTTCATACACGACTGTGTTGTACTTTGTGCCTCCTGCTATTAATAATTGACTTAGAGTGAGGCCTTGGTGATAAAACTCGCATGTTTAAAATGTCTACAATTGTCTAAATCTCAAATTCTGCCTATTGTTCTCCCTGGGGAGTGAGCTCTTTGTGTTCATGAATGGGGCAGGCCGTCCTGTATGGCCGCACGATGGGGCTGAAGGGCTCTGTAGCACTCGCCGGATGGCAGAGTGAACGTGCTGTGGCCAATGTGGGTCGGGTGTCTTGAGGTGGATGTTCATGGCTTTACAGCAGCGGCCGGTTTGTAGCTTTCTTCCAGTGATGGAAGCTGTGAGCCAGTGATATTCTGGGCCATTTTCATGATTCGCTGGAGAACCTTATGGTTCTCAAAGGTATAGACGGGGTACCATGTTGCAATGTACTACGTGGTCCATGGTGCACCTGTAGAAATTGACCAGCAGCTGTTGTGGGAGTTCTGGGACCTCTGAAGACCTTTCTAACTATCATTGTCATGTTGATGGACCATCACAGGCCTGATATGGACTCCTGAACTGCCTCCACCCTCTCCATTATTGATACTGATGGGATGGTGACCATTGTGTTTCAGTCTCCTGAAATCTAAACTTGATTCTTTTGTCATCTTTAGGTTGAGAGCAAGGTTATTGTCCTGGCTCCAGCTCCCAAATTTCTTTCTAGTCTTTTCTTTGCAGGCTGACTCATCATTATGGATTATGCCTATCACATTGGTGTCATCTGCAAACTTGATTATGATGTTGGAATCATTGATGGGTTTGCAGTCGTGCTGCTCCAGTGTATAGTGTCATTGAGGAGTAGTGCTTACCCATGTACCATACTGGTAAGAAAGTCAAGAATCCAGTTGCACAGATGTATGTTGAGGCCAAAGTAATTAAATGGGTGCCTTATTTGGGGGAGGGGGTGGTATTATAAGTAGGGATTCACTGGTCCCACTTTTTCGTCCTGGTACTGATATCTGGGCTTTGGCTATTGGCTATTGACCGATACTGAGTACCGATCCGATACCAGTGTTTAATTAATAAGCTGTAGGCCAAAGATAATGGCCTGAAAATAGAACAAACTGAAGATAAAGGCCGTTTAAACTGGGATAAATTGAATCTGTCAAGTTATCCGGCTAAGTAAGAAATCCTGCTTTTTGAAATGGGTCTCTAGTATTGCTAAATGGCTTTCTGACTCGCTGTACTGAAATCTGGTTAACTTGGGCGTGACGTCATTCCCAGCCTCCCAGGTAAATGGGACACAGCATTAGTCGTGGCTCCCTCTGGCCAGACTGGCAGTCTGCCCAGTGGGCTTATGTCTGTGTACTTTATGCGGCACTTACCTCTGTGCTCTTAATTTGGTCATTAGTAGTGTTAGCAGTTATAATTTGGAAGGGTTCACTGCAGATTAAACAAACAGATTTTGTAGTGTTTGAGCTGATGAGGTATCGGGTGGGGTGCGACCCGGCGACCCGGTCCCTGTAAGCCTGTGAATCTTTTGGTCAGCAGAGTAATCAAATCAGTGCAGCACCATTATCGCCTGCAGGTTCTCTAACCCCAAGATTCCCGTACTTCTATGTCACTTTGGACAAAAGCATCTGCTAAATAAATGTGTCCATGACCGGAAACGGGGAACCCTGGTCTGGAAACTTGCCTCTTTTTGTACTATTTTGATAATGGAAAATGGATGGATGGATGAGTAGATTTCTTTCAGGTATCTTTGTATATATAAAAAAACAACTCTCTGTGACAGGATGAAGATGAATTCCCCAACCTGACTCATGACGTGGTTGGTTGTACCAAAGGGAAAAGCCCCGCCCCTTCCCTCCTGGTTCAGAATCCATCCAAGATGCCCAGGGAGGTAGGTACAAATTCTATTTAATTGCTTAAGCCTTCATTTTATGACCGTATATCTGCTGTTTTAGGTTTGCAGTACTACTGTACTCGTCACTCGGCAATTATTTTGATGGTCAGATTTCACGTCTTATTCTTTAACTTAGGCATCTTTGAAAAATACACAAGTTTGAATTTTAAATTTGTTTGCGGGATATGTAATTAAAAACCGACGGATCATGGACATGTGCCTCGTCCCAGTGTGGATCGACCCGGGACAGCAGAGATGTCACACCCCATGTGGATGGGCCCCCCCATCAAGACATGCGTGGAAAAAGCGGAGCCCCAGGCAGCCAACTCGCACTGCCAGCCTCACCCGCCACTGACAGCAAAAAGGGCCAGGTGGGTGGGATCCGCTTTCACCACTCCGGGATGCTGGAGATAAAAATTTGCCAATCGGTGTGTGAGAAGCACATGGACGGGTCACCCCAATTTTATGTATGATTTTATGTATTTAAGAGCCCTGTAAAGTGCTGGAATCTGCCCGGGAATCCATGCCCCTACTGCACTCTTGCCCAGAGTTACGTAATACTGAGCAAGTTAGTCTTCGGGGGAGGGAGTAGTGCATTGTTTATCCTGCAGAGGGCAGCAGAACACTTTCTCTAACGTTAAGGCAACCCAATTAAGGTTGACATAACACAGCTTCCTGGATGTATTTGCTGTACCTTAATAGTACAATGTGGGAATGTAACATCTGGTAATGGAGGTTAACTGGGGAAGACCTCTAACTCTCAGAAGCCTGAGAAGACAAGTGGCAAGAAGAGCAAGGTTCCTGTGCAGCTGGACCTGGGGAACATGCTGGCCGTTCTGGAGCAGAAGCAGATTTCCCAGAAGTCCAAGCAGGAATCTAAACCAATCATCCTCTCAGGTGTGTGTGTTATTTTTTGCATTCTACCCAAAGACACCCATACAGCTGTTTGTGCACTCGTGTGTAGAGATGGATATAGTGCTGCTCCAGCTTTGGCTGACATTAGTTGCACATCAGTTTAATAATGTTTTTTTAAGTGTAGTTCTTTGTCTATAATCAAGCCTCCCCCCTTCTGTTTCTGTCACATAGTGGGGAGTGGCCCCCCAGTAGCCCAGAAGGATTCTGCTCAGAAGAAGCACCCGCGACAGCCTGAGAAAATTGCCCACAACCCATTGGACTCCACCAGCCCCCTGGTGAAGAAGGGCAAGCAGAGAGAAGTGCCCAAAGCCAAGAAGCCCACACCTCTCAAACGGGTCAGCACTCTCCCCCCCCCCCCCCCCCCCCCCCCCCAGTAGTGGTACAGTCCGCGTTTCGCCTGCTCCAGACACACAGCAGAGAACCATCACTTCACATTACAGATCATATTGAAAGAACGTGAGGAGAGGAAGCAGAAACGGCTCCTGGAGGAGCGTGGCTTGGATGCCCCGGTCTCTGACGCCAAGCTCTCTGCTGAGGAGGTGGAACTCGACGGTGTGGCGTCGGAGCCGGACGAGCACGGTCCCTCGGGTGACGATGAGTCATGTGAAGGTACTGGGACATTAAAAAGAGCTTTACATGGGATGGAAATGGATTTGAGCTATGATACCAGCGTACCTTCCCGCCCATTTTTGTGCGTGGTTCCACAGCACATTTGGAAATTGTGTGATGGATGTATCGTGAAAGCCATAGAATCAACATGTCCTTTTCATAGGCTTGTGGTCCACAAGAGTGGTTTGTGACTGGAAGTGGAATATGCTTGGACAGATTATCCAGAGGAGGAAGGACCTCCAGACGCAGAGCAACCTGCAGACACGGAGCCTGAGCAGGTGGAAGTCGAGCAGCAGCCTTCGAAGGAGAGCGCCCCCGGGGAGGCAGATGCCATCCAACACCCCAAAATTCACAGCCGAAAGTTCAGAGAGTAAGGACTGTTGATGTCGCATGCATGTTGACTCATTTTGCAGGCTCTAAAGGAATTTTGTACCCGTTGTGGTTTTATGTGCATATTAATTATCTCTGGCTTTACCAAGAGAACTTGGCTGTTCTGGAGGCGAATTATTGGAAATGAGGGATTTCAGTGAAGAGCATGTTGCAAAGCTGATGAAGCCGCGTGTGTGTTTACCGTGCCCCCACCCCCAGCTACTGTAACCAAATGCTCAACAAGGATGTGGACGAGAGCGTGACAGGCCTGCTGAAGGAGCTAGTACGCTTCCAGGACCGCCTCTACCAGAAGGACCCCATGAAGGCTCGCATGAAGCGCCGACTGGTCATGGGCCTGAGGGAGGTGCTCAAGCATCTCAAGCTCAGGAAGGTTAAATGTGTCATCATATCCCCGAACTGCGAACGCATCCAATCAAAAGGTACCTCCGTGGTCAAATATTATTCCTGAGCTCATTAATGACAAACATGTGAAGATGGAGAAGTTATAGCTATTGTCTTTATCTACGGTTTACTGTTAATCTGTAGCTCCACACAGACACCGGGGGCCTCGTTTATCAAAATTTTTCTAAATATCGTTCTGGAAAAAATGTGTAAAACATCAAGGGAAAAAAAATAAAAAAACATTGTCATGAGTTGCACTAAACGTGCAAAATTCAGATCTACTGTATCAAACCTGACACAGGCAGACACGTGGTCGAGAAGTCCCCCTCTCAGTTTACAGTTTAAAAACCGCAGATATTTTTGTCTGCTTTTCAGGTGGTTGACGTTACATATTCTCCGGCGCGCTCTCTGTCCACTGGTGGGAGTGTGCTCACCTGTGTGTGCGCGCACGTGTCTGTGCACGCGCATCGGGGCGGAACTCCACCATGCGCGATACAGAGAGCAGAGGAGAATTATAAACACGCGACCGTGTAGAGACAAAAATGACAAGCTGTTGTAAATAAGATGAATAACATAAGGCTATTTAGTTAATAAAAGGACAGTGTATAGACCTGTAACCTTAAATGACTTCTGTTGTGATCTAGCGCTATATAGAAAATAAAATTAAATAAAATTAACTTGACCTTCAAAGAGGGCAGGAGGGGGGGTGGGGCACCCCCCTAATATAATGATAGGGGAAACGCTGCACAAGCAACAAAATGTATAGACATGTATTTTCAAATTATAATAGACATATATGTATATATTCCACAGCTGTTTATAGCACTTTTAAGGTAAAAGTTTCGGGATTAGATGCCGGCGTGCATTTCATCTGCATACTTGTATTTGTTAAAGATGATGAATTCTGTCAAAATGCCACACAAAAGTGGTCGGGTCTGAAGATGGAAAGAAACTGGGCCAATGTGACGGCAGTTATCGGCTGCAAACATGTTCACCCTAAAACGTCGACGTGTGTGTGAGATCTCTAATCGGGAATGGACTGTTATGCGGTGCTGTGCAGAGCTGTCGGGAGGTTACTGATGTGATACGAAAAACTCAAAATTAGCAAATGACAAGTTGACCCAGACCATTGAGTTACTGTATTTGTCAATATCGGCATCACAGATTATTGTGCATGAATAGAATGAAATGGCTTTTAAAAAATAATCTTGCCGCTCCATGAACTCATTCCTTTTTAATCTTTCCATTTATGTAATCACTAGCAAGAATGCCTTTTATAAGTTGGTCCATGCATACGAATGTCTGACAGCTAAATCACATTTAGTGCAACTCATGACGAGTACAAATTTTCAATTAATGAAGAGGTGACGATGTATTTTGAATAGCAAATTATCAAAGGCAAATATAGTTTTTGACTTGCAAAAATGACATCCCAGTAGAATAAAATTAATGGAATTAATAAAATGACACCCCAGTTGACATTTTAGGTTTACTGTTTATCATGTGAAGGCAGTGGTCTAAATGGCTGCCATGTCTCCTATCGTTTTGCTGGTATACCTGTAGCTCCCTGCTTTGTTGCGTAAGCCACCTTCTGAGTTTCCATAAACATTCACATTTTTGTTCCCGTCAAGTTAAATCTGGGATTATGTGTAAAATTTCATAGACACATTTCACGAATTATTTTTTTGTGTGTGTATGCTATGTCGATAAATGAGGACCCAGCTTTCCGCCCCGGAATAGTCTGGAAGGACATCAGCAAAGACCCGTCACTCAGATTCAAAGGGATGATGTTTGTCTGCCTGATTGCATCAGTAGACCTATTCGCTGTTGATGCAGTTCTCCTGATGTCTGCAGGCGGGCTAGATGAAACCCTCCACACCATCATTGACACGTGTCGGGAGCAGTCTGTGCCCTTCGTCTTCGCGCTGTCGCGAAAGGCTCTGGGCCGCTGTGTCAACAAGGCCGTGCCAGTGAGTCTGGTGGGCATCTTCAACTATGATGGCGCACAGGTGTGTTGGCATCTTCCTAAATTTATTTACTTTGTATTTCATTGTTCAGAGCTTCTTTTAATGGTTTCTAAGTTTTAGTTCAGCATTGTTAAGAAATGCCATTCATATTGTAATTTTCTCCATACAGTTTCCTTATATTAGAATGCTCTCGTAGGCATTATGTTACAAGTAGCTAAAGTCGACGACGACTCAGTCCTTTTAAGTTTTTTTTTTTTTTTTTTTTTCCTCTTTTTTTACAGGATCTTTACCACAAAATGATAGAGCTGTCGTCGGAAGCCAGGAAGGCCTACGAGGTGATGATCACAAACTTCGAAAAAACGTCAGCAGCTCCCCAGAAGGTTTCGGATAACCAGTTGAATGCTGACTCAGCTTCAGAGCAGAATGCTGACTCGGCTTCAGAGCAGACTGTAACTGAAGAACCAGAATACAGTGAGTGTTTTTTTTTTCTCCCTCTCCAGTATGGGAAAAGTCTTTTCTCAATCTGTTTTTAAAAGCTTCAGCCACTTGGCCTAAGTACTTCGCATTGCAGAAAAATTATAGACAGCTGAAGGCCGGTTTATACTTCGGCGACGGGCTTAAGCTGTGGCCTACGCCTGTGCAAGCAGTGGTACTCTCACACGGTCTACGTCACCGTGAAGCGTAGTGAAGCATAGTTACACGGGGAGGTGTATGTCAGGCTATGCCAAGGTGTAAATAAGCCATTTTAGTCTCTGTCCAATGGCCTACGTGTAACCTGATGTATAAATGCCTTTGCAGTAAAGATCTGGAAGAAGATGTTGGAGAAGGAACATAATCATAAGTTTTTGAACTTCGAGAAGCAGCTGCCCACAAGCACCATGGGTCATGAACCAACACTAGAGTGTGAAGATAAAGGGAGCTGATGGTGCAGTGCCCTAATCGCAGGGTGGAGTCCTGCCCTTCACACTAATCTTGGCTTCTTCCTACTCCTCTTTGTTCTTGTAACCTCTTACCCTGAGTCTTCTACCTTTATGAACTTTTTAAACTACCTGGACTGTGTCCTTTATGATGTCAAGCAGAAATTGCCATGGTAATTGAGGAAAAATTGGACTTTTAGTCCAAGACCAAACAATTTGCCAGATGTGAACTTGAATGAATTTTCTTTTCTATATTTTTGCATTATTGCACAAAGTAATGAATTAAAATGGAGAAGGGGTTAACACTTGAACATGAAAATTTGAAGATATAATTTTAGCAAGCTTAATACTTTGCTTTGTATTAAAGTTTGAGTTGTGGGGGGAGTTAAATTGTTTGCAAATTCATTTGGTTAATTCAAAGGTGAAATTCAGACACCACTGTGTTTGGAAGTAGCAGTATGATAAACAGGCGTGAGGGGGAAATGTAGGATGCATTCAAAACAGAAGAATGTGCCAGATTTGCAGATCTGAACCCAGTTCTGGTCATTCAGATGTGTGTAAACAAGCTACGATCACTGCTCAGCCCGCTGAAGCTTCATTCTTAAAGCGGTCCAACACTCTGGCCCAAACATACAAGCTTTCTGAACCGAGTGAATTTCAAATGCAAGTCCTTGTCAGTTCAGAGGTTTCATATTACTGACTGATGGTAATTTAGCAGCAACATGCATTTCATTTTGGTTTCTGTGGTATAAGGCACATAAATCCTCATTCTAATTGCATCTTATCCTTCAAAGTTCTCGTCTCTATTCACACACAATTTAAATTTTTGCGTACTTGAATTTCAGGTATCTCACAGTGCAGCTCCTACACCTAAATGTGAGATTGCTTTGTGAAAAGCCTTAAATGTAACTGCAATTAAAATATTCTATATTCAAGTCCAGTCCCCAATAATACTACAGTACATTGTCAGTACGCTCTGGCTTACTGATTACATATTTACCTTACTCTGAAAACTTAGACTTGGAGAAACACATTGCTTAAAAGGTTTGATTGTTGAATACACTGCGAATGAACTTGGTAATATTCAACAGAGACACTGAAGTACGTTTTAATCTAACAGAACTTTAAGCTGTAGTTGTAATCATGTTAAGTCAGTCATTGTGTTAATTTTTCCCCCTTCCCATTGTAACCCTTTGTTTCGCAGTAGCCTGTGACAGCAGGTGGCAGAGATGCGTTTAGGAGAAATTTAGTACAAAATTTGATGTTAAGTCGTTCCATGAACTTCGCAGTAAAGTACCTTCAGAATAATTCGATTTCCATTTCCTTTGAAAGACGACAATAAGGCACTTGGGTGAAACATTTAATTTCTGAAATTGAGAAATTTTGCAATAGACAATGTATTATAACTGTACAAAAGATGACATGTTACCACAATTTCAGAAAGACCTATGCATGTGGTGACTACCAAATTACTAGAAAATGGTCTTCAGTAGTGCAAGTGTTCAGTTTGAAAAGTTAAGGCAAGATCAAAGACCAAGTTGCCAAACTGCACAAACTTTAGGAAAGCAGAAAACCAGCCTTGAAATGCAGTCACACCTACCATTCCCTAAAGGGGAGCGACCACAAGGATACGGCAGGTCTCCAGTTTAATTCCATGGAAAGTATCTTAATACCAAAGCACATGCTCCTAATGTACTGGTTTGAATGTGCTTCTCCACAAGGTCACGCCTCCTTTCCACGTCTGCTCCTCAAAGGACCAGCACCGTTTGGGCTTTACTAGTCTGACATGCCTTTGCACAGGGAGGACGAGTTCGGTCAGAAAAGCCATACCTCCAAGACGCATTCTCCTTGCAGCTGAACCAGGTCCATTCTGCTCCCCCCAAAGTGTCCCCAGCACTCCAGCATTGCCATTTAGTCTAACAGATAGCCCCTGTCATTTTTGGGGCGGACCACAGCACACAGTCCAGGCCCCCTTCCCTGAGATCAACAAACGCAGCATTGGCTTTCTGCCAGCATCGGAAGACTCTCACATTTAGCATCCTCACAAAAAAAAAAAAAAAACCCAATGGGGTGAAGAGAGTAACATACTCCAAACTTGGAAAACATCATGCTAACTTACCAATTTGATAAACTGTGTTTCCAATTTGGAAAAAAAAAAAAAAAAAACAAACAGAAGGTACGTTGAGAAATGGGGCTGCACAGTCTTGCACAACCCCAGCACTACCCAGTGACTCAGACTGGTGTATTATTCACAGGACATGACTGGGATGGGGGTGGGAGCAGGCAGGCTCAGGGTGGTACGTCTGCATCGGCATACTCAATGGACTGCCTTTCGCAGTCGGCATCGAACGGCTTCTCTGTCGGGGTGCTTGTGCGTGCCGTGTGGGAGGGGGGGGCCCCGCTTGTGCCTTTCTCACACCCCGTCTCCCGGACATCCTTGGACACCCCGTTGGCTCTCTTCTGTTGGGCTACAGACACTACGAGATCGGTCTCGCAGGGCTGGTAATCCTGCGGGGGAGGCTTCTTCCTCCCCAGCAGGGCGGCCCGCATGCTGAGGCAGGGGCCAGGCAGGTATTGCATATAACAGTTGTAACTCACCGTAGCCAGGAAGAGGAAGCAGAAGAGCAGGGTGAAGAAAAGCAGCACAGTAGTGCTGCCATTTGACTGCAAATACTTGGGTGATGCCTCGCCGGGTTCAACATGAGGGGTATTTGCCACCGGGGGCGCCATTGTCAGGTGGATTGGTGGGGCCAACATCAAAACAGACTTGTTAGGTCCAAGTGGCTGGCTAGCTGAGCTTTCCTTTGGAGCCATGGCACGTCCACGGCCTCGATCCAGACCCGCTGAAGTCGACTGCGGCTGCAGGTCCAAGCCTAGCTGGAAGCCATGGAGCAGCCAGCTGAAGCTCCTGTCGCCCATCTCTTCCAGGGCCCAGCACTCGTAACAGCCCTGATGGTCAGGACCCATGGAGTAAATGACCAGGCCGGCCGCGCTGTACAGGTGAAGCTGCGATGAGTCAAGCGTCTTCCCATTAAACTTCCACGTGGCTTTTGCCATGTTGGACCCCAATTGACATGGCAGCTTGAAGGCACTTCCTGGCTGCACCCGCACCTGCTCGTAAGCTTGACAGCCCAGGCTGGTCCCTAAAGCATAGAAGAGTAACATCCATCAGTCTAGTTGACTTGCATCAAATCACCTATATTTTTAATAACGTTTGCTCGGTAGTACCTTTCGGACATTGATCCGCATCACCTTTCAGGCTCTGTATAAAATCCCTGCAGAACAAAAATGGACAGCAGGAAGTCATGCATTAAACATGCTATACACATTGGGTTTGAAACGCAAAATGGAAACAGGATTATCTTGGAAGGGGCAGATTGTCAAGCCTGCTCTTGACGGGACTTACTGCCGGGGGCGGTTTGGCTCCTGGAGCAAGCTGACACAGCTGTCTTTTCCTGTGTCCCAAGCGCAGTAGGGGTCCCTTGCCAGCAGACAGTCCTCACACGTAGAGTACTTCTCACAGAGGGCTGTGGGAGCCTGTACCACGCCGCTGTCGGATCCCACATACAGGAACCGGGCCTGAGGGAGAGGGGAAGTACATCTCCATGCTCAGGGATGGTTTGGATGGGTGGGATACAGCGTTGCCCAAAGCACATACTGACGAGAAAGCGGAACGCAGACCTCTGTGTCGAAAGGACAGTGGCTGAACACAGAAGTAACAAAATGTCTATAAAGTAAGAGGGACTATGGAGCATACAGATTACTTTGTCACTGGCTGATGTACAACCATCTTAAGGGAAAGTCTCCTTCATAAACAGAGTGAGACTTCATTTCATTACCCATGGTTAAATTTACTGGCCACTGCAAATTAAAGATGTTCCTCAACCAAGCCAGACACTCATTTTAAATCTGAGCTCCAATACTTTACTTACCCCATTTGAGGGTAGGACCAAAGTCTTTATGGTTTCAGACTTGGACAAGAGTGGCATTTCTTCAATGACATGGACGTCATCCTCAAAAACAACAGATTTACGCAGGATTCCTTTGTCTAGCAGAGAAACATTCAATAAAAACAGAACAAAAACTTCGTAAAAAGCCTTTTAGTGAACTTACTTCTGACATCAGGAATCTCTGAAACATACCCCTATTCCCTTTACCATTCGCAAACTCACCAGTCCCTATGAACATGACATCATACTGCTGGCCATCCAGGGCCTGAACTCGCTCAACAGCAATCTGCACATAGTGGACGTCCTTGGCAATAAGCTTGGGGCTATTGCCAATGGGTAGAACAGGGTCCTCCAGCAGGGGGTGATCTCTGACAAACTGCAGCGTCTTATCTGGCAAATCTAAAGAGCTGTTTATGCCCTGCTGGCGGTCGCTGGCGCTGACGCACTGTGAAGAAAGCCATCGGTTTCCTTTAAGGACACAGACCTTCCTGTATTCAGGTCCCCTGCCCACCCACAATGTATATTCCTCAACACGAAAGACAGACTCTCCAAACTGTCGAGTGTCTCACCTCTCCAGGACGAGGAGTCGGTAGGATGCTGTTGTATCTCACCCACTTGGTGTGGGACTGCTCCACAGTGGACTTCTGCATGTACTTGCCCTTGGAAAACACTTCCTGCACCGCTAACATGCTATAGCTGCACACGGCCGAGGACTCCACGTTGTTCCTACGACAGGAAGGCGCCCCGTCAGCCCTAAGCTCCAACAGGACCTCCGATAACAAGCCGCCAAGAGCAACAACGGCTCACCACTGCGAGGTGAAGACTCCATAGATGACAGACTCCCTCCAGTCATCTCTCTTGAGTATAAACACGTCACGGACAGTGTTGAAGATGAAGCCGGTCTCGGGTACGGGGCACACGAGTTTGGCTTTCAGAAAGGAAGTCCACTTCTTCTGCAGGGTCCTCTGTCCACCGAGGTCACCCTAGATGGGATGACAGGTGTCACGGCTTTCATTGCTCTGACATTTAAGAACCAGGTGGCAACACAGTTATCGTGATGAGGTTACTGGTAAATACTCAGAAAGCGAGACGCTACCCTTCCACCCAGTTACAAGGTAAGCAGTTGACCAATGTTTTATACCCACATGTATCAAAGAACACCAAGTGTTAAAGAAAAATCAACTACCATATGTGAAAATACACCATGCCTATGGCCAAGTGAACCAAGTGGCTGCTTAGGGCCCTGCGACCACCGGGGGGGGGGCCACCCATCCGATCAACTGGTCAGAATGGGAAGGAAAATGACAAATGACAACTAGGTTAATCAGATTTTGCCTAGGGCCCTGAAAAGGGTTGGGATCGGCCCTGACTATGCCACAGGTTGCCTGGGGTCACCAACACCTGAGAAGTGACAGCACAGCACAGCACAGTGCAGATGGACAGGACCGGATTCGAGTCCCAGGTTCGGCCCGCCGCGGAAAGCTGACCTTGCACACCCGGGCGATTCTGGGGATAAGCAGTTTGGCGAGGAAGTCGTACTCCACGGACACCTCCGTGAAGAAGAAGTAGATCTTGTCATCGTCGCCAGTGGTGCTGCCCTTGTTCTCTCTCACCACGTCAGAAAACACAAAGCTGGGCTCTGCGGGAAGAAAAGAAAATAATTACATCACTTAATAATAGTCGTCTCCCAAAACCTTCTCTCACCTGCATGTGTCACACGCAATATGCAAAACCCCTAATTTGTCCTTGGGAAAAAATGAAACATTTTCGTCTTATTCTAATGCAATCTGTTTTATCCATCATTTTACAACTACACAAAATAAACCACATAAAATGTGCATTATTAGTCACTTAGATTTAACTAAGTGATTATTGAAATCTGTACCTATAGCTGGATATTCCAGTAGGTCCATTAAATTTAAGCCCCAAGGTACGCAGGTATACCAAGTACTCAGACCAGCTATATTAAGATTGATGTTCATACTTTTAACACCTTATATATAAAGATTCACTTTCATTAATTCAGATGCTCAGGTCAGAGCATAACATTCTCCGTAATATACAACCTGCTCAGGCTCATGACTGAAGTGGTGTTGGTGTTTAGGGTCTCTGATGTTACACTGACTCCTAAGTTGGTCGGGACTAAAGAGCCGGTCACATACTTAATAATAAACACGCTCCAGGTTCCTTATGACTTTTGGATAAGTAGTGACACAGGTAGATAAATAAAACTACGTGACTTAAAAGGGCCCAATCAGCAACAAAGTTAAAGCTCAGTAAGGAAATGTTCTGTGAAAATGATACTGGTAAGTGTGTCTGAGATGACAACAGCATAGCAGTCACTCTGGGAACAGGCCCACAAGAGCAGCTTGGAAGGATCAGAGAGTTTTCAGTGGAGAGAGGAGAGCCCTGAGCACAGGAACCAACAGGCACCTGAACAGCGTCTTTCCACAGGCCACTGCGCTCCTAAATATGGTCCCATGAGAAGCACGCTGCTTCATATATAACCACCCACTACGGAAGCGTCATTCTTATTGCCATCATAAGCCCGTCTGGACAAACCTCAAACCTGTTATGCGCTATACATCTGACTGTTCCACTTTATTTAATGTCTATATCTATTAATCCTCTGCACACATTGTTTACATCATGAAGTCACCTGCACCAAATTTAATTCCTTGTGTTTTTTTTTTGCACTTGGTGAATAGACTAAGTCTGACAGGTTTAACAAAACAAGTGAGTGGAACAGAAAAAGCAACAACAAAAAATAAGTCATTTTGATGCAAGTGGTGGAGGACCAGGTACTGGCTCATGGGAGGTCTGCAACTGGGGATTAAAACAAACACACATGCAAAGTCCATGTATTCATATCTTTGTGGGGACTCCCCATTCATTTTTATGGGGAAAACACTAAGCCCACTATGACAACCATAACCAAACACAATACGAGACTTTGGGGATTTTTAGTTTTACGACTAAATTCACAGATTATTATTAAATTGAGGTTGTGTACGTGATTTTGTGAGGATTGCATGTGATATTACTCTGCTAATTAAACCTTCACAATCTGCTCTTACTGACGGAATGTACAGTCAGTGCCGACTGACCACAAGGCTGCACATATATAGGTGTGAAACCCACACACACACACACACACACACACGTGTGTAACTATGACAGAGACAAAAAATGAACAGAAAGGTATCCAACGGAATGCCTCTCCATGATGGTGGATGCTACGAGATGCTGGCCTCTCACCATTCAGCCAGGAGGTGGAGTACTCCGTCCGCAGTGTGCCTTGTGGGTGTCGGTTTCTGGAGATGATTGGCTCGCTTCCCAGGAAGTTGTACGCAGTTCCAGAGTACAGATTGCCATCTGGGACACAAATGTTTGTTCACCACATGGGATTTCGGGACGCTACGTTTCGGAAAGCTGCAAGTGTGGAACAAGCCCTGGCCCCTCAACCTACAAATAGAACATTCCGGAGCCATCGCTGGCCACCAGGCAGCATTCAGGCTTACTAGGTACATTTTCATAAGCTCCTAATTTTACCTAAACTATGGAAACGGCAAAACTTACAGCTACTGATTGTTTTCTGGGCCTGGTTGTTTAACACAAAGGAAATCCAACTAAAAGCAGGGCAGCATGTGACAGCTATCGGTACTGTGGTCTCTCACTCTCGTCACTCCTTCTAATGTGACACAGTTGGCTGCCATGGTGTTGGGGTCTGCACAAGGCTGGATGAAAAGCCAACGAATGCAGTCATGCACAGACAGCCCCCCCCCCCCCCCCAAAGGCGAACGACGAGGTCACTTACCCACCATGACGGTGGTGAAACTCTGAGCTGGGTCAAAAGAACATTTCCCTTTACCATCCTCCTGAGTTCCCTCCAGCGTGAAATTACCGAGAAACTGAAACCAGAGAGAGGACAGCCGCTAGCATGCCAATCAGCTACGTGGGTTTGGAAGGAAAAGCTTAACCTGAAGATCCAGGAGGGGCACTACAGTTAATACCCCTTTAGCTTTATGCTGAACCAGGGTGCACCACTAACCAGGAAGTCGCACATCGGCTGAAAGGCGTGCGTCCCACAGACATAGAGACGGTCATCACTCTGAACTTCCAGGACTCTGATGTAGTTAAGGCAGTCTGTCTGCAACACATACACACAAACATCAACCTCAAGCACTGAACCAGAGTCTCCCGATCACCAGTTTAAAGACCACAAATTGAGTGCTTTACATGCAAGCGTGTGTGTGTGCTTGTGCACGTGGGGGGGGGTTGTGAAATCACCAGAACGTATGATAGTATGAAATGCCAATGGACATAATTTTGGTTGAGTTCAAGTCATCATGCTATAAACAACAACAGCACCAAGCCCACCACATACCACCCCCCCCCCCACATACCTCTTTGGATTTCCCCTTGAGAGCACATACGTCAATTTCTTTATCAGGCACATTCCACACAGCCTGAAAGACCAAGCAGAGAGTGGTTAACAGCTCAGCCCTCTCTTGGGTTCTCCTGGGCGTCTATGGCTGCATGCTGTACCTTTCTGTTCATGACCGAGACGTTCCTCAAGTCCAGCTCGAAGATGGCCTCTCTGGCTCCAACATACAACACTCCTTTGTCTTCCTGGAGCAGCAGGGTGGAGTAGTTGAAGGTCCCAGGTTCTGAGAACTCCAACAGGCTGATGTCTGATGAACAGAGCAGAAGTGACCAAAGTTGTAAAGGTCAAGTGACCAACTCATCAAAATGCCCATTTTTGGAAAAATCTGTATGTTTTTTTTTTTCATAGCAGCTGCCAACTAGATTATGCACTTTATTAAACAGCTCCTTTTGTAAACCTAACAAATATGGTGCAAACAGTAAAAAAAATGCTAGATTGCACAATATGCTTGGTTTATCAGAGGCTGCTGCAATATATGAATACAGAAATTGATTTCGTTTTCTGACAAAATCTTTTGTACTGCCAGTCCATGAAGATACTTCTCATAACCTGAAGCGTCACATCATTCCATTATTACTCAGCTCTGTTATGGAAAGACACGTTGTTTGTCAAACAAGATGAGGGTTTGAGTAAATAGGAACTCTTAGCAGCCTTTAGAGTTTTATGCCTAGTTGTCCTAAGATCTGCTAGCAGCCCTGTTAATTTAGCAGGGAGAAGGATACCGTTTTTATTTTACCTAAAAAACTTCCGTAAATGATTCAACGTACCAGAAGAGTTACACTAAAACATGCAAAAATGTGCTATATTTAAAACAGGGAAAAACAGAAGATCGTACAATGACAATGAAACTTGTCTAGTTAATATGCTACCCATCCAAAACACACTAACATTTATACAGATCATAATACTAGACAATGCCAAGCATGATTACGTAGGGTGTTCGATCGATATTTAAATAAGCATGCAAACAGAATCATTAAAGGATTGGTTGACAAATGCAGCAAACTTAGAGGTACAGCAGGGCATTGTTCAATTGATCCAATTCATAACCTCACCTTTTCATTAAAACAGACCAACCTGACCAAAAAAGGGTAACCGACTTTACCTTTTCGTTTCCATGATGTTCGAGGGGTTCTGGTGGGGCCTGGGGCCACTGCGCCAAAAGTAGAGTTCACTGGTAGGCTCAAAATGAGCAAGAGGGCAACCCGCAACATCTTGGCGTCTCGGGTGTGAAGAAGAGTCCTTTGCACTAGACCGGAGATACAGCAAGGCGTTAACAAAAGGACAGTGTCTACACAAACTTCCTCATTGAAAGGTACAGGCCTACATCTCCCCTTGTCACATCACAATTTAAATATTTTAGGCCGTGAAAAACCAGAGCTGAGCAAACCACAAGCAGGAAGCTAGATAGACGAAGTCAGCCTGTGTAGACGTCCTTCTCGGTGACTAACAAACATACAGCTCTTCATCAGGGCAGTCAGATACTTATACGCGCACTAGATGAGTTCATTCCCCCTCTGGCCACCATGTCCATGTAATCCCAACACATACCCAAGAGTGCTGGCTCAAGTCCAAGGACTCGGGTCACAGTGGAAGCACTGAGAACTCTGTGACCCAGTGGCCTTGGGCGCGGGAAGACTGTAGCATTTCAGTAACTTGGAATACCGGGGGGAGATGGGGGGGGGGGGGGGGGGGGGGGGGGGGTGGTAGTCACACTCTTTCCCATCTCAGAACACTTCCACACAGGGTGTCCTTTCATCAGCTTCCATATCAGACCATTCCCCCATTCCCCACCCTAAATGAGCTAATCTTATGTTTTTTTTTTTTTTTGAGGGGGGGGGGGCATTCCCTTTAATGAACTACTTTCTAATGAAAGAAAGATGGTGATATGGGTGTGGAAACAGACAGACAGACAGAGAGACAAAGATCTCCTAGGATGTCACCTTCTGCTGCATCCCAACCACCGCGATCCAACACACGAGGACAGCGCTGATGTTCATCGAGCTCTGGCAGCTGAACACAAGGCTCTCCATAATTGTCTGGCATCTCCAAACGCAACGAAACAGCCCCGCCCCATCGTGTTAACAGTCTCACGTCTGTGCCCCAGCATAATCCGAACCGAAGCTCCCTAATCGTCTGATCTTCGGAAAGCGGACAGGCGTGAATCGCATCCATCGCTGACTGCCATGTAAAGACGGCGGGATACAGGCAAGCCCATTATTGTGTTTACTCAATGAACGATTACATGCCTTGTCGGCTACATCGTCTCCCGCAGGCCACGCCCCCCGCAGGGCTTCCTCGGAGCACTTCAAGGCCCTTAACGGGAGGTGAGGGGGGGGAGGCGTGTGGCAGCAATTGACACACAGGTGACCAGGCGGATTCAGCAAGTCAGTGGGCTCGTCACCATTCATACTCCAGCAACTAGAGAGGATAAAAGGTCCCCACACGTGGGATCCTCTCCAGAAATCACCGACGCTGACCCATTCCAGAACTCACCTGCTTCCCAGTACAGTGACATCACCGACTCAACGACCCGTCGACAAAGCAAGGAAGGAGCAGGCAGGCGGTCCGGCAGAAGCCCAGCAACATATGGATTTGTTAAGCTAGATCAACTAAACATCTGAGGCATTTGGATGCCAAACCAGAACCACGGGGGGGACGGTCGTCCTGGCAGAGGTGGAGTCTTCACCGTTGGGGGGGGGGGGGCCTGCTGGGCCTGACCGCAGAGCCAGATGGAGCACACCAAGCCATCGGGCATCTGTGCCAAACTGCCTCAGACAAACAGCGCTAAGAGACAAAGCACCGGATTGTCACTTGGCAACAGGGCACAATTCTAGAAACACGTCCAAGTGTTCCAGCTTAAGAATGTTTAACACATAGGGCAATGCAGTGGCAGTTCTGTCCCTGCGAGGGACAGTGCCGGGTTCCAGCCTAATGACCGAATGGCTGAAATATGTGGAACATTTTGACGCTCTCTGCGGTTCAGATCCAGTGCAGACAGGGCGGAAATGGAGCACCACGAGCTGAATATAATAAACCCCCCCAATTTTCATCACAGAGCCACTTCTGCAAAAAGCCGAGAAACGTCAGCGAGTGTCACCTGGAGGTCACGGAACCTATAAGAGGCCAGCCATGACTCGGAGCTGAGCCACTGGCCCGCAGGTGCAGATACACAGAAACAAAACCAAACAAGAAGCGAGCAGCTTGAGATCTCAACCCCGGCGGAGAAACACCAGATGCTGTGGAAAAGAGCAGCAAATATTCTGGGAAATTACGACTTCAGATAAAAACAGGATTAAAGTATCCAAGGATTCAGTCCAGAACACAAGCGAGCAAAAGGAAACACAGGAAGCTTCTAACCCGCATCTTACAATATGGCGGTTGCTCGTCACAGGGATGCTAAAAGCAGCAAGGCTACAAAGAACCAATCAGAAAGCGATCATTTAAAACCAAGTCACTGAGAACTGCACAGCAACACCACCGACAGGCTGTGTTAACAACCCTACAGCGAGTGATGGATACACAAACCGTCATGCTGTAGCCAATTTCACTGTGGTTTCTGGTGACTCTGGTGTAACTAAAAACATCTGGCAGGGGGTGGGATGGGGTTTGCACTGGGGGACACGGCGAGGCAGTCGGGTCACGTCGGGCACTGCTCGCTGAAACCTCTGACCCCGACGAGGGGAACAAATGCTCCCAAGAGCCACACCGGGGCATTGTAGAAGAAGCAGGTGCAAACAGCACGCTTTGCGCCTCCACTGTAAAAAATCCAAAGTAAACATCAAAGACCTTCTCACGTGCGTGATGAACAGATTGAGCCATACATTGAAACGCTTATGACAAAGCTTGTGTAGACAATACTCAGAGACACAGATTTATATTTTTTTGAAGTATTAAAAAGTGAGTGCAGTCGCAAGAGTGACAGTAAAAAAAAAAAACAGCCATTTCTGCATTGTAGTTCTTGAAAACAGGAGGGCCACAAGTTTGACAGAAGAATCTAATGCTGCAGTGAGGGTGCTGCAGTGAGGGTGCTGCAGTGAGGGTGCTGCAGTGAGGGTGCTGCAGTGAGGGTGCTGCAGTGAGGGTACATGAAAAGACTTGTTTCTGGGCACTGAGGGAGCAATGAGACAGCAGAATGCTGGAAAAGGAGTTATTAATTCAGACGTGTAGAGACAGATAATATCACAACCAAAAGCATTTCGGTGGATTCCCATCCATGAATGCACTGGATATAGATGACAGATTCTTTCGGGGCCTAAATGCACGGACGCCTGTACGGGAATGTGGCTCACTCTTTTACACGTCTGCACCACACTATCAGTCTATAACCCCACGTGCAAACAGGATATACCCCTTGCACATTAAACACGCACACGTGACACGGCGGCAGGATGTTCTGGTTCCGTCTGATATGAAACGCTTCTCTAAAGCTAGAAGCGTTAGCGGCTACTTCCGTAAATGATTCAACGTACCAGAAGTTACACTTAAACATGCAAAAATACAATGTCTGTATATCTGTTTTATTTTCTTTAATTCTGGTTGTGTCTTTGTATTTATCCATTTTTTGTTGTATTTCAAAT
>JAODLC010000044.1:31046652-31059206 GCA_026781145.1 Hippopotamyrus pictus | reverse complement strand
GGGCGGCCTGCAGTATCGCAGGAAGGGGGGGGGGGGGGGAGGGTTGTTGGGGTTTTGAACTTCCTGTGTGGCCCAGGGGGTTGGTTTGGCCACAGTCGCCGTTGACATTTGTCTAGAGATCTAAAAGCCGGTCAGCCGCTTGGATGCCATCCCAGAATGCCTTTCAAACCGGGGCAGCTGACACAGTTGCGCTAGGAAATGAGGCTGTCTGGTGTTTGTGGGAAATGGGTACCGGTGGCGGATGCCGCTTCTTCCGAGTGCCTCACTTCGCTTCCATGTCATTGTCATCCATCTCCTTTCAGAAGCTGCATATCTCATCCTGTCCACAGTGCTGTAGATTTTGTAAAATCATTATCCTTAATTCTGTACGAAACAGGCAGGATTATGGAATTTGGGTGCTGTTAGGCTTCTTTGCACAAAGAGTCTTTACATCAAAAATGTGCGTGTCCCCAAAAAATAGTCCAGTCCCAACCGGGGATCTCTCTCTGGGCCTTTTTGGACAGTAATACATTCTTAGCTCACTTCAAAGACTCAGTCTGCCCACCCCCAAAGACAGAAATCACTTGTTAATGTATAATTATTTGTTGAAGCATCGATGTGATGAGAGAGAACGCAATGGACAGATGCACTAGCACAATGTCGCTAATGTCATTCCCCACGTGGGACATTTAGCATCAATTTGCACAACGTGCCCGTTTGCAAAATCACCCTCAGGCCATTGGCATGCCTGGGGTGCCAAGAGCACCAGCGGTTGGTTTGGGCGGGCTGAGGGACCGGAGAACAAGCCACTCTCTCCCGTGTAAGAAGATTCCAGAAAATTGTGGGCTAATCAGCGTACACATGACATGGATGTCTGCGTGTCAACAAACTGTATCTGTTAGGAATCTGCTGGGCCAGAGCCTCCGGTTGCACCCGTGACTCCCAAAAAGGCAGGAGGGATTATAATGTCATCACATTTTTGTCTATAGTGCCACTATGTTTATTCTTGTTTTTTTTTTTCCCCCGGACACAATTATACAATTAGAGCTATGAATAGGGGATTCCTTTTAACATTTCCAAAAAAAGTCACACATTTAAGAAGTCTCGCTCTGCTGTGTGTGCGTGTACAGTGCTGTGAAAAAGTATTTTCTTATTTTCTGATTTTTTGTTTTTATGCATATTTGTCAAACTTACAAATCATCAAACAAATATTAGGCAAAGTAAATACATAATGTATTAGATTATTAAATGATAATGTCATTTATTTAGGGGAAAAAAGGTATCCAAACCTACCTGGCCCTGTGTGAAAAAGCATAAAAATAAGTAATCGATACTGGCCGTATTGTTCGGTATGTAAACATGACACACACACACACACACACACACACACACACACAGTGGTACCTCAGTTCTCGAACTCATTAGAACTTGCATTTCTTAAAAGTCGAACCAACCAGTTAGAAAAGAAAAAGACCTACAACTCGACCTGAATCTCAGAAGTCGAACTGTGAAAGCCGACCTAAGATAACTTGTAAGCGGTGAAAATGAGTCGCAGCACGTCTCAGCAGAAACAAAGGGTAATGCTTCAGTCTCAGCCTCACATTAGCTGTGATAGCATCGTGCAGGTTTACACTAGCCGAATACATATATTTAGACAGTAAAAATACATTTAGACAATGATAGAAAGTAACATAATTATTATTATATAATAAAACACATTTTAAAATAAAGATTTTTTATTAATTATTTTAATATTAATAATAAACCATTAATACATTTAATTATAATAATAGTGTCCTGCCGATCGGGGACGGATCGGACACAAAGGCGCAGACGTCAGGGTATCGGGGAATACGGGGTTTAATTACATGTAAGGCAGGCACAACGCAGACGGACAATACAATGACCGGACTGGGGGAAACAAACTGAAATGCAGACTAAATACAGAGGACTAATGACAACAACTAGAAACAGCTGATCGCACGGGGATTCCACACGGCGTTAACGAGGGGGCGTGGCACACGGAAGGAGCGGACGATCGGGGCAGGACACATTGTTTGGATACATTTATTTTCTTACTTTACAAATGACTGTTTTGATAAATGTGCTTAGATGTATTTAGTACAGTATATGCTCTTCTTGTTTTATCCTGTTCATTTTGTGTTTAAATGCTAAAGGAAAAAAAAACAGATTTAGGTGTAATTTTTTGGGGCCAGGAACCAATTAATTGGTTTTCCACTATTACTTATGGGGAAAATTTGATCAGAACTCAAACTTTTTAGGATTCGAACTCGACTTCTGAACGGATATGTGTGTGTGTGTGTGTGTGTGTGTGTATGTGTATATATATATGTGTGTGTGTATATATATATATATATATATATACTAGTGAACCAACACAGTATGAAAATGAACATGAACTAAATAATGTTAACTATCATGTAAATGGTGTGTGTCACGGTGTGGGGTATGTTAGATGGTGACATGCCATTTTGTACTCATAGACATGTTGAATGCAGAAGATATGGGCAGAGGTAAAAATCTGAGTGACTTTGGTATCATGGGCATAGGAATAGGTCAGAGCGACACTTTCAGCCCTGGTGAGTACTGAGTACCTCCTGAGAGTGGTCACAGGAAGAAAAAAAATCACAGAAAAAAAATCAGAAATATTACCACACGAACTTAATTGCATGCTATCAGTAGAATAAAAGAAAGTAGAATCTCATAACATAGATTTTTATTGCTATTATTAAACAGGGGAGAACAAGCCAGTGTAAAACTGTCAAAAGGCCAAGTAGGCTACTGTACTGTATATAAAAAATCAAACATTAAAGAAAGCATTACCTGACGGAGTTTCTGGTACAGATTAGAGGAATCCTTTATTTTGTGTCAAATGAAAGATTGATCTGAGGGCCAGATTAAATAAAGTGGAATCTGCTTACAGCTAGTGATCATGTCTGTCTGGGTGAAGTTGATCACTATAAGCGGAGGATCATTATAACTGATTTTTCCCCTCTTTTTCTGTCCCAGGCAGATTACCATTTAACTGACATATGTATTTTTATTACATGAATATAAGGTAATAAAATGGACAGCGTCGCTATTTACAGATCTATTGATTTCTTCAAAATACCGTACAGCTGTTTCAAACACATTTCAAATTAAAGTACTGTACAAATTAAATTAATGAACTACATATAATTCAAATACTATGGCGCCGGCATGCCTCGCGAGCGCATGTATATAGCCTGTTTGTATTTTTCAGTGTAGGTACTTATGCTGGGTATCCGGTTGTCGCGTGTGCCTTTAACTGTGGTTGTACTCGGTTCTTGCCTGATCCCCGCGTGTCTTAGTCATTGTGTAATTACTTGCCGTGTGTGCGCCTTACCCTCCTTAGTGTAACTTACCCTGTTTTCCTGTCATTCATGGCTTTCGTGTTATTGTTGCTTGTTGTGGGGTCCGTTTAAGGAGTAACATAAAGAACAACTTTGTGTCAAGTTCGCCTCTCGTCGTTTTTGTTCGCCGCTGCCGTGATTATTATCGGTCTTATCGGTGCTTCAGTATAGTATATTGTACATAAAATATAGCTTATTTTTGTTTCGCTGTTGCATCTCGGTGGGTAGTTTTTGGCAGTTTATCATAATCTTTGGTGAGTCTATATTTGTCATTAAGAGAAAATTACTCTATTTTCCCCGTCCTGTTTTATATGCACGCAGAATTAGCCTCAGGTAGCTAGTGAGTGGCAAACAGGCTATTACAAGGTAAAGTAGAACGATCGAAGTAAAAAACAAAACAAAACAAAAAACAGTAGTTTTAATTTTTCCATATGTTGTCATGTTTAAAAAGATCAAAAATGAACACTGTAATTGGACTACTTGATTAGTATAAGTGAATTATTTAAACAATATTTGTACAAGAATGATCATGTCCCAAGCTGTTTGATCCATATAAGCGGCTTCCTCTGTAATTATCGACATTGCAGGCTAGTACTTTAATATGAAATCCCTCATCCTCAACTACAGAAAATGGCTGATTGTCCAATGCAGTCATCTCCATTATTTTAGTAATTGTATGTTCTAACTTTGGTGCTGCTTACATTGAATATTGGTAAAGTTTGAATATCAGCCAGGACTACCAATAGTTTTTTTTTTGTTTTTTTTTTTAACAAATTTAGGCCGGTACTGATATGTCAGCCAATATGTCGTGCATCTCTAACGTTAACATACTTAGTCAGTTAATTAGCTACCTCAGTATCTTGGCCATTGCTAGGGTCAAAAAATGACTGACACACAGACTTGCTAGCATATCTTGCAAAAAGATAAGCTCAATACACTTTGTCATTCAATCAACAAGTCCAATCTGCGACTACACAGCTCTGTATACAACAGGACTCGATGCCCTGTACATTGTGGCACAACATTTCTATAACCATCATTTATATTATCTACCATTTGTGCTATAGTAGCCCTTCTGTTGGTTCATACCAGATGGGACGATCTTTGTTTACATCTTGCATTGACGAATCTTGGCCACCCTACACGCTGTCGGCAGATCATGGTTTTTCCTTCCTCAGACCGCTCTAGGTACTGACTGAGCACCCCTTGCCATTTCGGAGGTGCTCTGACCCAGAAGTCTGGCCATAACAATCTGGCCCTTATTAAATCTGGCCTTTTTTCTGCATTCAGCATGTTGATTACAAATACTGAATGTTGACTTACTGTCTAATACAGAGTAAAAAGTATGTGAACCCTTTGGACTTATGTGGTTTTCTGCATGAATTAGTCATAAAAAGTGATCTGATCTTCATCTAAGTCACAGGTACTGATACACACAAGGAGCTTAAGCCAATAATACACAAAAATCTACTCTTTCATGTCTTTATTATACAAACACATTCAACATTCACAGTGGTAGTGGAAAAAGTAAGTGAACCTTTGGAATTAATACCTGGTTGACCCTCCTTTGGCAGCAATGACCACAACCAGGCGCTTCCTGTAACTGCAGGTCTGACCTGCACATCATGCAGGGGGAATTTTAGCCCATTCTTCCCTGCAGAATGGCCTAACTTCCATCTTCTTTGGTTGTCTTCTGTGTATGGATCTCTGCAAGTCATTCCACAGCATCTCAATAGGACTGAGATCTGGGCTCTGACTGGGCCACTCCAAAGGTGGATTTTGTTCTTCTGAAACCATTGTGCTGTGGATTTGCTGCGATGTTTGGGGTCATTGTCCTGTTCCATCACCCAGCCTCTAATGAGCTTCAGTTGATGGACAGACACCTTCACATTATCCTGGATAATTTGTTGATAAACTTGGGAATTCATTTTCCCCTCAATGATGGCAAGCTGTCCAGGTCCTGACACAGCAAAGCAGGCACAAATCATGATATTCCCTTCACCATACTTTACTGTAGGGATGATGTTTTGATGTTGATAGGCAGTGCCCTTTTTATAATAATAATCAATCCTTTATTGTCCCTCATGGGGAAATTCTTTTTACGCCTCCCTCAACTTGCTCTTTGTAGAGTAAGCTGTCCGCGAAGGGCAGCCACCTGTTGGGGTGCCCAGGGAGCTGGTGGTTAAGGGCCTTGCTCAAGGACCCAAGACATGCTGAGGCTGGGTTTAGACCGGCGACCTTGTGATTACAGGTACACAGGCTTAGCCCACTGAGCCACACACTGCCCCCCATCTTCTTTGGTTTGGTTCTTTCTTTTGGTTCTTTTGGTTTGATTATGCCAGATGAAGTTCTGCTTGTTCCTCCCAAATAGTTTAATTTTGGTTTCATCACTCCAGAAAACATTTTCTCAGCACCATTGTGTAGTTTCCAAGTGCTCTATTGCAAACTTCAGGTATGTAGCAATGTTCTCTTTGACAGCAGTGGCTTCCTCCTTGGTGCCCTGCCATGGACTCCTTTCTTGTTCAGTGTGTTGCGTATTGTTGAATCATGAACAGAGATGTTACCCGGTTCTAATGACTTCCTCGTGTCATTCGCTGTCACTCTGGGCTTCTTCTTTACCTCATTGATGACTTTGCATTGTGCTCTTGGGGTCGTCTTGGTAGGGCACCCACTTCTAGGCAGAGTAGCCATAATACCAGATTGTCTCCATTTTATAGACAACTTGCCTAGCAGTAGACTGATGAATATCTAAAATATCTGAGATGACTTTGTAATCCTTTCCAGCCTTATGTAAATTAACAATTCTTGATCATAGCTCTTTTGTGCGAGGCATGATTCCCATCTGGATATACTTCTTTTCCAAAGCGCAAACTCAAACTTTTTAGTGTTTTTCATCAATCAAAGTAATTCTAGGCCACACCTCTGATTAAATGGACTGCAGATTTGCTAAATTCTGACTGCGATGAGCTTTTTAAAAAGTCATTAGCTTATGGTTCACTTTTTCCAACCTTCAGTTTCACAGTTTGAATGAATTATTCAATATGATCAAAAATTCTCTGAAAATATGTGTATCTTTAGTTATAAGAGACTGTGTTTGTTCATTATTATGACTAGTGTGGAGATACGACTGTATATCCCAGACCTTGATATGTGCTGCTTTTACATGATAGTCGATGTTACTTGTGTCATGTGGGGCTTGTCATAATGTTTTGGTCCATCGGTATTGTATGTAAATATGATTTGTTATTAGAAGGTAATTTTCACAGAGAAACGTTTCTGCTCGCCAGATGTGGTGTCTGTGTGTGTCTGTGGCCCCTTCGCCCTCCCCAGTATGTGTGGGAGATCCTGTTGTCTGTGCCGTATTAAATATTAACTGAGAATCAGCAGAGGGCTTGTTTGCTAAATGATGGAGCAGAAGCAACCCCCCCCCCTCGCCTCCGGCTGTCCACAGGCCATGTTCTCCACCAATTTACCTGACACCTGCGTGCACCAGTGCTTCCTGATATCTGACAGCTCCCCCCCCTCAAAACTGCTACCACCACCAGCACCCACACCCCGTCTCTTCTCCTCTGTTATCTTGATTCGTATTTGTTCTGTGTTCCCACAGCCCGAAATCCTGGGGGACTTGTTCTGTCCCATAACTGTGCCTGTTTTTAACCATGTGCAGCCTTTACATAGAAAAGCAACCCCACAAACACTGCTGAAAACCATGGGGTCCTGCCGGCGTCCCGACAACAAGCAGCTGTTTTACAAAGTGAAACCGAAAGAGCGTGATTTGCCGGCTTGGTTTCGTTTCAGCACCTTTGCGCGGCCGGAGATGGTGGGGGTGTGGGAAGTGACACGCTCCAGCAAGGAGGATAAGAAACAGATTTTATCAGAGAGCACTGAGGGAATGTAGTGATGGATGGGGCCTGATTTTAGGGGTAGGAGGGATTTGTGGACTTTACTGGACGACACATGTGCATGGCTTTGTCCTGTCGACTGTCCTGTGTAGCCTTCAGTAAGGAGAAAGGGAAACAGGGTGGGACGGGGGGGTGGGAGGACCCTAGTGCCTGAGGCATGAGCTGAGAGGCCCGTGAGCATGAAACTAATCTCACATGACAATGTAGACTGATGCACCAGCCGTCTCCACCAAGCTGGCCACCTACGCAAGCCGGGCACGGCGGGGCTCACTGGAAGCCACGTCTGCCACGATAAAATGTTTGCGATCCAAAGAGATCCGAGCTGTTCGTATCACCCTTTTTGTAGGTGTGTCAACAGATTGAGGGATAAAGAACTGTGGGAGAGACAGGGGCAGAAGCTGCGATTCCAGCTCACTGACCGAGAACAACCAGGCCGTCTCGCTCCACCTGGTGCCAAGCGGAAGCCTGGTGTGGCGCGCCTAAAGGCACGCGGGTTACCTGACGACCCTGCTGACTGTAGGTTGGGGGTGGGGGAGGGACTGTCTCGCCCCAGTGCTGACAGCAGGGACACGGGTGCAGATAGCTGCTGAGCTAGAGAGGGGATGTTTTCTGAGAGCCCATGGGTAGGAATGCCCACTTTATTTTCCCACACTGTTTGTTTTTGCCTCTGCCAGTCGCTCTGGAATTGGGGACCCAGGCCATCCGAGTTTGTTTGAACCCCTCCCTCACCGGCCTGCCTGCCTGCTCCCTCACTGGATCCCTCGACCCCCTGCCCTCTCCCTCACTGGCTTCCTCGCCCCCCTGCCCTCTCCTTCATTGGCTTCCTCGCCTGCCTGCTTGCTCCCTTACTGGCTTCCTCGCCCGCCTGCCCGCTCCCTCACTGGTTCTCTCGCCCGCCTGCCCGCTCCCTCACTGGTTCTCTCGCCTGCCTGCCCGCTCCCTCACTGGTTCCCTCGCCCGCCTGCCCGCTCCCTCACTGGTTCCCTCGCCCGCCTGCCCGCTCCCTCACTGGTTCCCTCACCCGCCTGCCCGCTCCCTCACTGGTTCCCTCGCCCACCTGCCCGCTCCCTCACTGGCTCCCTCGCCTACCTGCCTACCTCCTCACTGGTTCCCTTACCCACCTGCCCTCTCCCTCACTGGCTCCCTTGCCCACCTACCCTGCCTCCTCATTGGCTCCCTCGCCCGCCTGCCCGCTCCCTCACTGGTTTCCTTGTCCACCTGCTTGCTTCCACACTGGCTCTCTTGCCCGCCTGCCCGCTCCCTCACCCGCCTACCGCTCCCTCACTGGCTCCTTCGCCTGCTCCCTCACTGGCTCGCCAACCTGCCTGTTCCCCTACTGGCCCGCTCCCTCACTGGCCGGCCCGCCCACCCGCCTGCCTGTTCTGTCACTGGCTTGCTCGCCCGCCGCCGCCGAGTAGGGAGACAAATGGAAAGTGACACTTGTGTGTGTAAAACGGTATTTGCGGTGACGCTCCGGCTGCAGATAATAAAGTGTTCGCCCTGAGGAGATTTCGCACAGCAAGCAGACTCGATGAAACACACTTAGTCAGAGAGGGGAGACAGATACAGGCTGGGGGGAGCGGGTGGGGGGGGGCATAGGGGAGGAGGGGAGGAACAGGAAGACAAACGAGGATGTGGGCAGAAAAAAAAGCCAGACTCATCTGAAATGACACACAGAATTATGGATCGCAGGGTCGGCTCTGCTCGAGTCTGGCTGAGGGCCTGCTGGCCAGACGTCTATAGCTCCCGGGCTGTTTTTGGGGGGCCGGTTCCATGGGTCGGGGGGGGGGGGGCAGCAGCCCTGTGAAGCAGGCGAGGGCTGGTGGGTCTGTAATGAAGGAGCGGGTCCCTCAGACCCCAATTAATGAGCGTCAGTGTCACAAAGTATCAGGAGGAATGTGGCTGTGCTGATCCTGGCCACAAGACCTGCTGCACGTGTGTCGCTGAGCAAAGGCCACATCCCCCCACGGGGGTCCTGCAGCAGTGCTGGGAAGTAAAGTACAGTTTTAATAAATAAGGAAAGATTTAAGCATGGCTGAAGATGGAGCTCTGCAGAAAGGAGGTCATGATGTAAGACGTGCAGAAATGTTTGTAAAGGCGTGTCCCTGTGCTGCGGGCGGACTGTGTACGGTCGACTGTGCTGCAGGTGGACTGTGTACGGTCGGCTGTGCTCTGCTGGAGTGTGGGCAAGAGAGGAAACAGTAAGATGTGACAGAAGGGAGCAAAGGAGCTTTTTAATAGGCGTGATCAAATGGAGAAAAGGATTTGAAGGGAACGCAGATCGGAATGGTCAAGTGGACCACAGTGGTCGAGTGGGGTCCAGTGGTCTAGATGAGCACAGCAGTTGAATGGAGCCCAGTGGTCTAGATGAGCACAGCGGTCGAATGGTCAAGTGGAGCCCAGCGAATGGATCTCTGCAGTCGAACTGAGCCCAGCCAGGAGATTTCTTTGCCGCTTCTTTTTCTGTGCGGGCTGGAAACGGATTGATTGAATCAGGGGCCCGATTAGCTGTAATGAAATAAAAGATTGCATCTACAAGGGCTCGTCTGAGACCTTTTTTTTCTTTTCCTTTTTTGCATTTTAATGGCAAAATCCATTTCTGACAGCATACGCCCCCCCCCCCCCCCTGCATGGAATGGATCACGGCTGAGATTACGGACACTTACGCTGGCTGCAATCAGTTGGCCATTTATCCCCCTGCAGCCTCCCCCAAACGGGTCCTGCTGTGCACGCCGTCCCTGGGCCTGCAGCAGGCATCTGGGGGGGGCGGGCGGGAGGGGGGTGCCATGCAGGAAACAAAGGGCACCTTACAGACTCCATTACTGCTGTATTCATCTGTGTGTGTGTGTGTGTTTGTGTGCGTGTGTGTGTGTTTGTATTATGGGCATGAAGTTTGAGACATTTTCTTCACACAGACATTGACATTTGTGGTCTGTGCTGCCCGAAGGAGCTTCCCATTTCTGACAAAATTAAACAGCAATTCCACCCAAGAACTACAAATAACATTTCATTCACTGCTGTTAGCAGAAATTTAACTATTAGATTCTTTAAAGTCAATATCGACCGCCTATGGGCCGTTGAAAGGTTAAATGATGCCAGTATCGGCATTACATTTTGAATGGTTGGTTAGCTGGCCGAGTTGATTCTAGCACCTTCATGTAGACTACCTGAGGATGGGTGCTGTGCTTAGGGCCAGTGGATACTCCTGGGGTCACTGTGCCCCGCCTTCTCCAGTTAATGGTTGCCTGGCGATCTGAAGGAGCGCCAACACCGGCTTGTCATCACCTCCCTGCTCCCCGGTTGTGACTCATATTTTATGACTTAGACTGTGTGACCTGCCACTTAGCCATCTCTCCGATTTGACTCTCCCTGCCGGCCCCTGGAGGATGGGCTCCCCCTTTGGGTCTGGTCCCTCCCAAGGTTTCTTCCTTCTAGGGAGTTTTTCCTTGCCACTGTCGCCTTTGGCTTACTCACTGGGGGCTTTGGGTGGGGATGCTGTAAAGCGCTTTGAGACGATGTCATGTTGTGAAAACACACTATACAAAAATAAATTTGTTTGTTGTTGTTGTATCCTGTTTGCTATTGGACAGCAACAAGCTGTCCATGAACTTGGCATTATAGCAGCCTCCCTGAAGAGAGAATTCACTGATCGATTTTTTTTTAATAGACAGTAGCTCATCCATCAGTCTGGGTCATGATGGGTTACCATCAGGCACTTATTGGAAAGATATGCAGCTACCCTTTTCCATTCCTTTCTGGCTTCAGTGAGGTTCAACGTATCCCTCCATTCAGCCGGTGTGTGACATGTCACAAAAGGCATCTCAGTCTGGCTTTGTTGTTCATTTATCACCACCCCCCCCCCCACCCCACACACACACTTTGTTTTTGCTCAATAGGTCATTCTCTCTGCATGGTGTAATAGAATAATTAAAATACAGGCTTTTTCCTTGTCAGCCCTTTTTCTGGTCAGAAGGGGGCGCTCCCAGGTGAGCATTTGTGAAGGTCTCAGCCCGGGTGCCAGCCCCCATGCTGTGCACCCCATTCAGGCCCTGTCTGAATTGATTGCCCCCCTGCCTCCCTGCATTCGGCACAGGGCAGAGTCTCACCACACAGGGGGCTCCTGCCATACTCTGCCCCCCCACTGGGGTGGTGCTGATGGGAGGGGGCTTATTTATTTATTTATTTATTTATTTATTTATTTAGCGTGCTGCTGCCTTAGATATAGGTTGGGGTTTAATAGTAGGGAAGGATGAAAGGGGGATGAACAGCTGGTTCTGTCGGAGGGCCCATTGTGCCGGTGCACACGGTTGTCACGGCGATCGAGGGGCCGGCCCCTAATCGCTGGCTAATCTCGGCCAGCAGCAGACGACACCTCCGCCGGCACAAGGCGAGCTTTGTTGGGGAGGCGGAGCCTCAGGCTTCCCAGCTCTGCCATGTACGAAAGGCCCCTTTGTCAGGCTTCCGTATGGGTGGAATGTGGGCCCGTCGCCGGCGGCAACCAAGATGGCGGCCGGCCGGAAGCCAGCGGTGGCGGTTCAGGGGAGCCGGGTCTATGCGCATTAAAAATCTCATGTTCGACGGCCTGTTTTTGGTTTTAAATAGCCGGCAACTCAGTCAAAGCTTAATTTCCTCATGAATTACCAACGTGCTAAAAACGTCCATGTAGCTATAAACGGCAGAAGAGAGCCACTTCAGCCTGGGATGGGTTCTGCACGGAGCGTGGCCAGGAGTAGGGGAACTGTACTCTCCCCAACCCTGGAGTAGCGTTGCCAGTACACAGCTCGGTAAACAGGTTACTACAGGGTAATGGGTAGGGGGTGAATCTGTCGGCCATGTTGAGCCCCTATACAGTACCATCAGCCCACACACACACTCTTGTGTTCACTGTGAATCAAATGTTTTTATCAACATTTTTATGTTAAAAATATGACTAACCACTGATCTGGTCTAGAACTTTCTCTAGGGTGGTGGAAGTGAACTTTGCAGCCAAACTGAGAGCTGATTTCTGTGAGAGTTACAGCATGTAAATCAGCATAAGTTAGGCAACAGTTTTTTAGAGCAGTGATGAAAATGAGAGCGGCGGCAGCGTGCCGAGGCCATCGTCTGGTTCGTCTGGCTGCGTGTGCCGGCGTGTCAGAGTGGTCATCAGTGAACTGCAGCTATATTTGATGTGTGAAAGGCATGTGTGTGCATGTGTCTGCACATATGTAAGTGTACGTGTGAAGGAGCGTGTGTGTGTGCTCTGTTCTGCAGCAAACGTTCCCTCCCCTCGAGTCTC
>JAODLC010000044.1:31017438-31033601 GCA_026781145.1 Hippopotamyrus pictus | reverse complement strand
AAACTCCCTAAGCACCCCCACTCCCAGGTACCATAGTGAATAATCTTACTGTACTTTCAGAACCCAACCCTTGCTTTTGTGTCGATCTCAGGACTGAAATTTCTTTATTTTGATGTAGATGTTTTATTTATTCGTTTCCTCTGTTATGTTATTATTGTTTGACTTGAAGTAAATAAAACAGATAACTTCTACACTTTCCTTTCGTCTGGCTTTTGTCACTCACCCACGAGTCCTCCTCTCACTTTTCCTCCTTTTTTAAACCTCGTGGCAGATCACTGTCTGTCACTATCTCCTGATAGTCCAGTCTGTTTCCGCCCCTGTATTTCATCCCTGCCGTTCTCGCCTCCAAAGCCCTGGCCCGCAGCAGATTTGGATTAGAGTATTAGCCTATTTTTGAGACGTTTCATTTCCCAAAATGCATCCTAAAAGGGAGGACGCCAATTGACTGGAACACGGCGTCGGAAGTCATCCTGCTACAAACGTTTCCTTGTTTTTGCTAAGTGCACTCTCCCTGTCGTCTTGGGTGGTTTCCTAGGTTCGAGATCCAGGAAGAGGCCCTGCTGTTGGACTCCTATCAAACTATTTAGACTTTGCCTTGAATAAAATATCCAGCCATGCGAAGTGCTGAAGTTGTTTGTCGCTACGGATGGAAGGGTGAGCTAAGCAAACAAGGCAATTACGTAATGAGATGAAATTCCCAGCGGACAGGGATTTGGGAGAAAGCGCTTTGCGGTGCAAATCCAAGGGAACATTTAAAGGTGGGATGGATAAAGCTGAGATGAGAAGCTTTAGCATTAGCGGTGCACATGGTGAACTTGGCAAGGCCAAGCAAACAAGCCCCCCCCCCTCCCTAAGCACGGGATGTACCAAACAAAAGCAGCTCTGGGGGGGACTGTAACCATATTACTGGGAAACTCACAGGACATCCTTAGGTAACCCCGATGAGGTCGTCACTTAACTGTATCAATATTATTACATTTTTGTTTGTTCATTGTCCTTTGTGCCAATTCCTGCCCTTGAATTTTATGCAAACTAATTCCTAAAGGTGTGTCTATTTATATTCTTGTGCATTCAGCAACTGGCCACTGGCTGTTCCATTTAAATCCCTGCTATCTAATTGTCTTATTACCCATCTTGTTTAATTCCCATTTTTAGTGGCTGGCTCTGTCTGGGGACACCCTGCAGCCTGGGCTGCTATTCTGTGACTTTGAACCCCCTTCTTCCACCTTGGTTTGTGCCACAGATTCCCCTCTAAGTGGCATGACAGTCAGAAAAAAAGGAGAAAACACAGAATTTCGAAAATGAGCAAAAGTGGGTTCTTGAAAAAAAGCAATTCTGGAAAATAATGGCCACAAATTCTCACAGCTGCCAAATGAGCGGTATGTTGAGGAGAGAACCTGGCAAATGTCCCTGAGAAAATCCAGCGGCCCGTGCTTATTGTCAACTAACTTGTGCTCTCCTCGCTGTCCTGACACCATAAACATCAATCTCTCTTATTCGTGTGTGAAACTCTAAAGATGATTTGTTAAAGCTGCCCAATCCTGAAGAGTGTGCACGATGAGGCTGAGTCTGTCATAACAGACACTTGTTTGGGAGAAATGGAATCCATCAGCTGTGACTTAACAGAGGTTGGTCCTGAGCATGGTTTCTGAACAGCACACCACAAAGGATGGCCCAGTTGCGGAATGTCCTCAGACCTTATCTCTATCCCACTGGACCTTAGATGATCTTCTGTTAAACACCAGGAAGTCAACAAAGAGCTTTGTGCTCTGGCTGCATTATAGCAACCTTCATCTGGCAGTCCCTGTGATGACAGAAAGGCAAATCTCCCACCCCAGTGCCGAATTTCTACGGTCGGTACGAAAGTTCAGAGCGTTGGGCTTCAAACGGCGGCAGACGTTTGATTTGGCGGTTCGAGAGTGTGGGGGGAGGGGAGGGGAGGGGAGGGGGGACTAGAGAGCTGGAGAGTTGAGGACAGGAGATTAGAGAGGGAAAAGCAAATTACACCTCCCTATATCTATTCGCGACTATGTGAGCTTGTTTGTGCTGCTGTCTGTGCAGTAAATGCTAAAATAGAGCAAAGGCAAGATTGCTGCTCTTGACCTCGGTTAAGCAACTCGAATATTCCACTTTGCTTGTATTTTAAAAAAAGGGAACAAGTAGAAATTTCTTGGAATGTCGGATTAGACCGTAATGGTGAGTTTTACAAATGTAAGGAATCTCACATGCAGGAAATGTGAATTTTGGAACAAACGCAATGCAACACAATTTACATCTGCATCACAAATGTATTAATTTGGCAGATGCTTTTGTCTGACATACAAGGGGGGAGATTATATAGCACCTGAAATGAAGCATTTCTGCTTCAGAGCGTTTGGGTTTCCCTCAACCTGTAGGTTCCCCTAAAACAAACCCTTTATGCCTTTGCAGAGGCTGGACCTCACAAAGGGCTACAAACGGCTCCAACCGGAGGTTCATCATTGTGGCGGTTTTGAATTCAACTGGACTAATTATTTCCTTTGTCTGGCCTGCTTTCACAAATTTTAACCAGCCCATGGCCTGTTATGTTAAGCAGGAGCTGGGACGTCTCTGTTCCGCTTGGACCAGGTGTGGAAAGTTTCAGCACTCTGTGCATTTGACCCGGATCCTGCTAGCTGGATCCCGGCTCTCTGAGAATGTCCCACAATCCTTCCTGTTCTTTCAGACCATACCAACTTTACATGACCTAAGCATTGGTCCAGCCACAGTTGGTTCAACCTAAGAGCTCCATTTTTTTTTCTCAGTTCTCATTCTTACATTTTACTCGTTCATCAAAACATAATCACCCAATAAGGCAAAAAGTTAAAAAATTTTCATACAATGCTCAAAATGGCCGTGTATTGTTTTGCAGGTATTCGATAGTATATTTTTGTTTTCTGGGAGAAAATGTGGGTAAAAAGGACAAGTCTGAAGTTCAGCTGTCTCAATCTGAAACAGTTTTAGCACTCCATTACCATGCTACCTTTAGACCTTTTTCATGCATCCTGTTCCAGACAGTGTGGGAACTGGTATAAGAACGTCCTTATCAACTCATCTTTCGTTTTCTTAGCCTCCCCCTCACTCCGTTCCAAGCTGCAGGCCTGTTTACAAAACAGCAGAATGCAGCACGAGGGCCAAGCAGCCTGCGCACACACACACACACACACACACACACACACTCCGCCCACGTCCCGCTCACGTCCTGCCCACACGTGCCGTTCCTGGTCGCAGGCACCCATCATGAGACGCCTGCCATTTCCTGCGGAAGCCCCCGCAGTCAAATACTTGCTGACGGCAACACAGCCACGGACAGGCGCTGTCCTACTTAGGGGGGGGGGGGGGGGCAGGCGACCATGTCAGCAGGACTGGGCGCTCGCTTTGCCAGATAAACCTCTAGGATTAGTGGCCTAGTTTAAATTGGGCAAAGAGGATTAGCCTCCCCCACAAGGTGGCGAGAGATTCCCAGTGTCCTTCAGCTGCAGGAGTCCGTGGGGAGATGGAGGGTGAAGCGAGAGGTGAGGCCGCAGGTGACAAACATACCAAGCCACAGCAGGGGGAGTGTTTGCAAGCAATTGTGTTCCATCTTTAAAAGCCCCTAAAAGTGTAGGTGGTGTAGGTTAGGGGGCAGGTGAAAGGAGCCGATGTGAAATCACTCTCCTGATGGCGTTTGTGATTTGGTTGGTCTTCTGTGTGTCATTTGTTAGTGTCCATTTTTACCCGCAGTGATGTGATGTGGCCACCAGAGGGCTTCCCAAAAACAATTTCTCGCAACAACCATAACTATTAAATGTCCAACACTCCAGTTTTTAAATAATAAGACAGATGTATTGGTAAGTAACCTGAGTACATACAGTAACTTCCATGGAATTATTTTCTAAATGTATTTTTATCTGTTGTATCGCCACTTCTGTCAGATTCATTCAGATGAGCTACAAAATGCTACAAGCATCTGGACACAAAGCAATGTCACATAATTCACACTTGGTGAAAGGCGTCTCTTCCGTCTTTTTTTTTTTTGTAAACTATTAACGTTAGTTAGGCAAGCAGTTCATTATACACTTTTGATAACCTGTTACTAAGGTGTGCTGAATAGCATTGGATAGGAACCCAGCTGTTTTATGTTAAATGGCACTCCAATTACCCAGAGTGTCATGCTTCTTCAAATGGTACGTACAAGTTAATAATCAATTTTTGTTGTTGTTCTTCGTGCGGTTACTTGGGGTACCCAGCTCTCTACATTCCTCTGGTGGACATAATTGGTATTGCAATATCATATACATGATTATCAAGCATCACTAAGTGACTAGCATAACAGCAGAAGACAAGAAAAAAAACAATATAGCAGCAAGAACCAGTTTTTAATATACAATAGAAATTTCATTAAAATACTATCATTGCAACTAAAACATTTTCTTTCCAAAAAGCAAAATACAAACTGCAATATGCATCCTCTTTTTAAAAAAAAAGTAAAAAGAGGGCTTTGAGTACACCTGAAAACTAGGCATTAAAAAACAATGAGAGGTACATACACTGATTACAGTGTGTTGCTCCACTCGCCACACCACAAACCACCTCAGGGATGAGAACCTAAGTACAGCCATGTGGCAGGTGATACCTCAGCACCACACTAGTTTGAATGGACCAGCGTGAGGTTTTTTCCCCGTGGCTGGAGTGCCAATCCTGCCACCAACCCCCAAGTTATTCCCTGTAAGTTGGAGGACCTCCTTACAGGGCTGGATGTAGATTAACATCATACCCAGGACAAAGCAATTGCAGGTTAAGAGCCCCTCAAGGGCCCAGTGGAGTAGGATCACTCTGGGCATTCACAGGATTTGAACCAGCAACCTTCCAGTTGCAGGCACAGATCCCTAGCCTCAGAGCCACCACTCCATCCTAAACAACAAGTAACGGATTAAATGACCAGGAGACTTTTGCATATTTTGTTGATTCTAGTACAAGGAGATAAAATGGATGCTCTGTCAAACACAAAGTGTACAGTAAACAGTCTTGGCTACTTGGTCTAGTAAATACCATCATTAGATCAGCAGGCAATATTGTAGCAAAACAAATTCAGCCATAATCTGATTATGAAACAAATATGACATGTACTGTATGTTTAAAATATCTTTAAAAACACTGCTTCCTACAACTGTGGGTTATTTGAATATATTTCTTTGCAGAGCAATGTGTTTATAATTTTCTACATTTCATAGGCCACTAAACATGCATTTTTTTACATAATAATTGACAGTCTTTATCTGGCAATGTATTTTAGATGACCCAAAACAGGACATGAGAGGAATCCATTTTAGGTAGCTCTGGAGGTTAAAAATTCATTTCCTTATTATACTTTTAAATCCATTTCAACCTGAATAGATCCAAGTCTGTCTCAGTCCAATATTTTTTTTACAGTATAAACTTCAATTTTCCACAAACTAAAGTAAAAAGATTAAGCATTTAATAACAGTAAAACAGGGACACGGAGGCTAAGTATATTCCTTGACCGATCAATTACATATGAACTCCTGATTATGTCACACAACAATGGGAGGCTATAAACTTTGTACGTACTGCCATTTGTCTGTGGTGAGCAGATGTCTACCTTCAGTTCCCAGATGAGTCATCTCTGCTTTGTGGTTTCAGAGGTGTGCCCTGGTTTCAGACTACTACACTACATGAACCTGGCTGAAAACCAGCTTTCTACCAACACGATCATTATCAACATTTGTGTCAGATACAAAATAGTAATATAAATCATATGAAAATCTGGAAAGATTTTATGGGTTGTCTTTTGGCTTAAGATGTCCCTTTCTGAAAATCCCTGAGTTTACAAAACAGACATCTCGATATGTTTGTGACAGGCGAGCTTCTTGTTGAAGAGGTTCTTGTGGACAATCAGCTTGTTAGTGTCTAACTTTGACCAGGCATCCTGTCTGCAGCACCTGCTTGTGCAGTACACCAGGCTGCAGGTGGAGCACTAATCCCTTCTGGAGAGTAGATTTGGTGTTTCGATGATGAACATGTACGCCGACATCATTGTTCCTGAGTGAGCGATTATTCTAAATGGACAGATGAATGGATGTTTGGCAGTGATCTGGTAGGTTGTTTCTGATGATCCTCAAGAGATTCAGGTCCGTCTCTCTGCATCGACCCCCCATATCTGAGAGCTCAGCTGTGGCTCTCATGACTGTGTCTCTTCTTGGTAGTCGGGTTAAGGGGTTCCATCTCAAGCACCAAATCGTTCTGCTGTGTGCCCTTGTTCAGTTCCATGACTCGCGGAACCACTGTGGACCAGCGATCTGCAACGCAACAGAGTGAGATTCATTAATACAGTTCTCACAAGTGTATAGTGCCTTAGTGTAACTGTACTTAATTACTACCCCTATGCAAAATCATCATACGCATGAAAATAAGGCAGGAAGCACAGTGGTTTACAGAAGGTAAAGATGGGACAAACTGGGATTAACAACAAACACAGAATCAGAAGTAAAAGTGGCATAGGAAGTGTTTCAAATACAAAAAACTACAGTGTGTGTGTGTATGTGTGTGTGTGTGTGTGTGTGTGTGTGTGTGTGTGTTCGTGTTCTGCCATGGGTTGGAACCCCATCCTGGGTTGTTCCCTGCCCTGATAAGTGGTTACAGAAACTAGATGGAAAGATGTTGTGGGGACCATTTTTTCCAGTACCAACAAGGGGAAACTCAATTTTATGCAAGTCTTTGACTGCAGTCAAAAAACTAAAAATGATAAAAAAGTACTGTATTTTGTTTAGTTATTTAAGGTAAGGGCTGGGTAGGGCTTAAGGTCGTTATAGTTGGGATTAATGTTCTGCCCATGAAAATGAATGGATGGTCCCCACAAAGATATGAATAGAAACATGTGTTGTGTGTGTGTGAGGTTCTGCTTCTCACCTCTCCTCAAACCCCTGACTGTGTGCTGCGTCCTGTCAGACTGGTAGGTTTCATTCTTCCCAGGGTCCTCATTGATGATTGCCAGGTTCTGGTTCCAGGAAGACCAGTTGACTTCATCGACCCTGTGGCAGTAAAATACCCACGTCCTTTTCTTAAATGACACTTGTCAAGTGATTTTTTTTTTCCTTCTATGAATTAAGAGGGTTTTGGTTCATAACAGTAGATTTTAACCATCTCTGAATGAGCCTCTTTCCATTGCACATATTTGATGTGATTTCACCAGCCAGTACAGCTGGCCAAACTAATAAATGTATCATCAAGCCATTGATTAGCTATAACAGCTATCACGCAGATGGACTGAGTGGGTAAATCAGAGTGGTGAAGACCCACTAATTGCAGAGCACAGGTGTCAGACTCCAGTCCTGGGGGGCCGGAGCCCTGCACATTTTTGGGTTTCCCCTCGTTCAACACACCTGATTCAACTTCTTGTGCTAATTACCACACAGCTGTTGAGCTGAATCATTTGTGGTGGAACAGGGAAATAACTAAGTTACACAGGGCTGCGGCCCCCCAGGACTGCAGTTTGACACCCCTGGTGTAGAGGGTCACTTAAACATACCTGAAGCACCACCTTCGGTCTGGCGTCCCGTCGTGGTTCTTGCCCACAGTCACCATCTCCCCGACCCGGAAGGTCTTCCGCAGACACACGGGGAAGGCGCGCTCGATATCCAAGATGGTCGTGGTCCACTGAAAAGGGAGGGCACAAGTGACATTTACTGAGGAGCTTATGAGTAAGTGTGAAAGGGCTCAGGGGTCACACCATAAGCTTAGAGTATTTTTAAAAGGTGAGATGGATAGGTGATGATGTCAAGTTTGTAGTGTTTAATTGTCATCTATCTTCCAAGAGGTTGGTTAGGTTCCGACTGGGCCTTGACAAGACAACACCATTGCACAGATGGGTTTAAAGTCTCAAATCACTACTGTGCCATGTATCAAGACCTTCAGCTGGGGTTTAACAGCTGCTTCCACCCTCCAGAAGGATCCAAAGTGCTGCACCTGCCTGAAATGAGCCCTGAAGCCTGGCTCTCACCTGCACCTTCCAGATCTTCTTGCTCTCCTTGGATACTTGGCTCACAGTCTCCCCCATGAGAGCTATCAGCATGTTAAGGAGCAGCACGAAGGTCAGGATGATATAGGTGACCAGCAGGATGAGGAAGACGGCCGGGTAGTCCGCATTTTGAATTATGTCGAGATCACCCATGCCAATGGTCAGCTTAAAGAGGTCCAGCAGGAAGGTGCTGAACGTGGTGTTATCACGGCACTTCACCTTGGAGCACTCGGACTGAGAGGGCGGGCACGATGTCAGGAGGGACACCAGAGCTGCAGGCAGTGGATGGCCATTATATTCAGTTGTCTCATGCATGGGTGAGTCAAAACGAAATGTGAGCAGCCGGGCGGACCATACCTGATGCGTATCCGATCATGAAGAGTACATAGACCAGCAGGAATCTGAAGAGATCCTTAAACAGAATCTGAAACATGGAGGCAAACAATGAACACAGAGGCTCTCATTCTGAAGCGAAACCTTGGAGTGCCGTCTCCCAGATCAAACTCAACAGGAAGGGCAGCTCCATCACCCTCTGAGCTGGAAACAGAAACCAAATCGCTCACTCATTCACGCATGCATGTCTCAAGCTACCCACCCACATGACATTCAACCTGTGTAGCGACGCTGGGTCTCCTACCTTCTGTATCATGATGCTGTATGTCCCGGTAAGCTTAAAGCCCCTGGTGAAGTAGAGGGTATTCATCCATCCGAGGGCCAGGGCAAAGACCATCACCGTGATGTAGGCCTCCACACCAGCCAGGTACAGGGCCGCTGAGACCAGGACCAGCACAGAGTAGATGAAGCTACGAGACAGAATTCAATTTCTGTTCCAAGTAGAAGCCTCACACCTTCAGCATGCGTTCCTATTACTGATGCACTTTAATCATCAGCATTCTCGCGATAAAGATGAAAGTAAAATGGCTTAAAAAAAATAAATAACTATAGCGAGAGTCTTTTGCTTCTTTATTTGAATCGGTGGTTTAATTAAAGCGGATGTTAATTATAAAATATGCCGGGAAAAGGGGCCATAGAATTAATTAGACATCTCAATTAAAAGGATGAAAAATTGTAGCCCCTGGGAGGAGAAAAAAAAAACAGAGGCGAGGTGGATAAAAAGGACAGGGAGGTGGGTCTTGAGTCTTACTAGAGCAGCTGAAAGGAGCCATCAATAAATAAGGAGTTCACCCCTGGGCATTTCTTCAGAAAGAGGTCCTTAACCTACAGGAAGAAAGAGAGAGAGACTCTGGTCACGAAAATACATTAGGAGGCTCCTCAGGGTGTGAAAGGCAGTGGGAGGCAGAATGGGAACAAGTGAAAGGAAAGGACGAGAGTGGAAAAACAGCACAAGGGCAGGGAAAAAAAAGACTGAGTGCAGGATGGTCGGGGAAGAAGCCAGAGATGGAGCAATGGAACAAAATGCGTGACAAAAGCATGAAAAGAAATCAAGCACTTTTGATGATGACACATTTTTCATAACTTTCATAACTAAATAAGTCACAGATGTGGCTCTAGGTACAAACTGACAGAGATAGCCAGGGTCAGGTGACTCACGTTGGACAAGAAGAAGAACACGCCTGAGCCCAATGTGACAGTCTCTCCGGCCATCCGCAAGTAGTCGGTGGAGGTGGTGTAGGGGTACGGAGGCTGGGATTTATGAGGCAAGATTTGGAGTTGGATTGCTCTCACTTAGTGGAGATAGTTGTCCAAAGCTGGTGGTGATTTTTAACTATTAACACAAAATCTTAGCTGAGAATTACCACTGGAGGTCCTCTACTGGGACTTGAACTAGCTTTGAGTTACAAATTTGACCCAAATGCAACCCAAAGAACTCCAGTCAGTGCAGGTCAGAGACAGGAGCTGGCAAAAGGATCCGTACCTTTATCCCAGAAGGGCGGTAGTAGGCTATCAGGGTGAAGATGATCATAGTCACCAAATAGGACACCACACTGATGTAGAAGGTGACGGCGCCAAACTTCTGCCACTTTGCTCTCAGCAGCTCATTAATGGGCTCCACTGCTAGCATCTCGTGTCGGTTCTGTAGGACGGATTCAAACAACAGTGCCGCTAAAACACTGAAATATTACCACAAGCTGGGGTCAATAAATCAATATATCCATCCATCCAGTTCATGGTGACAGGGCATGCCTGGACATTATCCTAGGAACCACAGAGTACACACAGTCTAAAGGCAATAATTAATAAAATAAAAAAAAACTTTTTTGAGAAGATTAAGGTGGACTTCATACTGTAGATTCCAATGGAAAATTCTGGACAATAGACACAAATATACAGTATTGAGGTAAGGGGGCGCACGCTGATTACATCGTGTTGCTGCACCTACCACATGACAAATCACCTCAGGGATGAGAACCTGAGTGCAGCCAAGCAGCGGGTGATACCTCAGCACCACACTAGTCTGAATGGACCAGCGTGAGGTTTTTCCCAGTGGCTGGAGTGCCAATCCTGCCACCAACCCCCAAGTTATTCCCTGTAAGTTGGAGGACCTCCTTATAGGGCTGGATGTAGATTAACGTCATACCCAGGATGAAGCAATTGCAGGTTAAGGGTCTTGCTCAAGGGCCTAATGGAGTAGAACCACTCTGGGCATTCACAGGATTCAAACCAGCAACTCTCCAATTGCTGGCACAGATCCCTGGCCTCAGAGCCACCACCCCGCCCTTGCAGTATTGCAAGAACTTTAATAATTTAAACATCCCAAATACTATCTATTCATTCAATTTTAAGGTCTTGGGATTCTGAAACAGGGAAGGGATGGCAAGAGAAAGGTTCCACGCACCTCGATGCGACTGTTATAGACCAGGATCTCCAGCACGGACACATCCTCTCCACACGTGTCCAGGGAGGAGAGGTCATACAGGGAGGAGTACACTGGGCCATAGGCCCAGTCCTTGAACTTGCGTGAAAGGTGCCGGGCGTCTTCGTCCTTGATCTCTCTGCGGATGATGTGCTGAAACACCTGAGCAGGAAGGAGCCCCAGTTAACAAGTAAGTAATGGTAGTAGGTGGGGTAGCAGTTAGGAACCACATGTCTAAGTCCCAGGATTAGACTCATAGATGCAGAGAAATAAGCACTATCGATGCTAGCAGAGGGCTGATCTGAATGGAAATGGATCTAAGAGTTTCCGCACATTATTTATGTAATACTGGCTGCCTAGATGCTAGGACTCCATGCGGCTTCAAGGTCCACCTTTTGTTTTTTTCATTAAAGCCAATACAGAAGTACTTGTTTACTCCCCTCCATTCTTCTTTGGGTTTTATTGAAATCACTTCCATATGGCAGCGAAAATTACAATGTCAGTTTGTCAGGCGGTTATTGTTTATTGTTATTCTTAAGCAGTTGTTAAGAGCTTTGGGAAACTGACCTGGGAAGAGCTCTAAATCATATACTGAACCGATTCCTTTTAGTGTCATATCGGCTGCACATGAGCATCAAAAGCCATTTGTCTATTTGACCTTAAGCCTATTCCAGGAAGCACGGGGCTTAAAGCAGGATATAGAGGACACACCCTGGACAAGATGCCACTCCCCTGCTTGGTCTTTAGACAGACACGCAATGTACACACACACAGACACACACACACACACACACACAGGGCAAATCAGAGTCAAATACACTGGACCTGGATGAGTTGGGGAGGAAGCTCACGCAGATACAGAAAAAACATGCATATACAGCGGCCACCATGACAATATGCAAATGCACCTCCTCATTACCTACATACGCCTTAGAAACTGATATACAAGTTGCTAACTAGGTACTAACCAGCTAACCCATATATTCAGTAGCGGCAGTTAACATCTACGGTGTCACTAGCGCTGTTATAGGGCAGCCTCACCCCGATTTTGCCCAACTTGGCAGCCATCATGAGTGGGGACATGGCGTCGTTGTTGAGCACCCTCTCCATGTGGCAGTCTGGGTGCAGCTTGACAGTCTTGACCAGCAGCAGGTCATACATCTTGGTGAGGAAGCGTGTGTTGTCCCGCGTGTTGTCGGCGATGTGGACCAGCGCGTGCAGCACCGTGTTCCCCCGCGAGTCCTGCCGCCGCAGGTCCGCCTTCTTGTGCGGGTTCTCCGTCAGGTAGTGCACCATCTCTGGCTGGTTGGTGCAGGCGGCCAGGGACAGCGGCAGCTCACCTGCAGGGGAGGGCGGATCAAAATGATTTTCGTCAACATGGGACCTAAACCGCAGAAATGTGTTTTTAAAGAATCTGAAGAGGATTTAAAAAGCACCGTGTGTCATGATTCGTTTAGACTCCTTCCAGTAACAATCAAGATGGTTGCGAAGGACATTCGGGATGAACATTCAGAAAGTACCCCACTTCTACTCAACTGTCATAGTTAAACTGGAATCAGGCTATTAAATTACACCCCCCACACACTAAATACCGCTCACACTCAAGTACCTTGTGAGCCTTTTCATCAATTTATCTATTTCATGTTTTTTTCATAAGTCACGGTCTTGTCTTATTTGCTGTATTTAAACCTTGACCAACAGAACTGTGCATGAATTCCAGTGAACTTATACTTCTGTACCTGTGCAAATGGCAAATAATGTTTCAGTGCAATTCGATTGAAAAGGCACCTGATGCTGCACATTCGAGTGACCTTTAAACTGAAGAGAGCAGGACTCCAAAGTAGCGGTCAAGGGCAGGCAGATGCTTTCAAAATAAGAACGGAATCAACTGGCATAGCAGGAATGTATGAGTGGTGAATAGGGGAAAGTGGGATAAAAGAGGGCTGCTCTTGTGACAGAGCTTTAAGTGCTTCCATGGCTGTATAGCCACACTCTTATAAAGCAGGCAAGAAGCCCAGGAAGGATGCACACTTATGTGTGGAGCTTTCAAGCATGTGCTGATGTTGTTTCACAGTTCACCAAGGTGGCCCAGAATTGATGTAGTGTCTATGCTCACTCCACTACAGAAGAAGAATTCTATTATTGAGCACATAAAGACAAATATAATCAAAGTGAATCCATCCAGTGAATCCAGTAGTTGTTTAAAATTGAACTTTTCCAAGTAGCCTTGCAAGCAGGTCCTCCAGCTTACAGGGAAAATTTGGGGGTTGGTGGCAGGATTGGCACCACAGGCACCGGAAAAAACTCACACTGTTCCATTTGGACTAGTGTGGTGCTGAGGTATCACCCGCCACATGGCTGTACTCAGGTTCTCATCCCTGAGGTGGTTTGTCATGTAGTGGGTGCAGCAACACTCTGTAATCAGCACATGCTCCTTTCCCCTCTCTCCTCTCTCTTAAGTACCAAAAATGTAGAAAGGGACTAAAAAGTCACATTTATACAAGCAACAAGTCATAACCATCAAGTTTCAAGTCATGCTTCTTAGAATTAAGCAATTCAAAGACTTTATTCAAGCAAGTCAAATCAAGTCAGAGACTTAGCCATGCAAGTCACGGTGTAAAATGTTTAATGCAAGTCTTCCAGGGCTGTATTGTTACACATATTTGTTCTGAACTGTTAAGTGTATAATTTTCAGTTCACTACACACAATGAAACCAATGAATACATTTATTGAGATGGCCAGAACTTAAATTCACAAGTAGATGTTCAACATGGAAAACATTATTGTAAACTTACATTATTGTAAATTTGTTACGGCTAATTCTGATCAGACAAAATCAGCAGTTTGGGAACATTTTGTTTCCCAATAAATTACACCAACACTGGAGGGAGTAGTTAATAAGACCAAGACTGTTGACTCTCTTATACCAAACTCAGATATGTTGCTGGGTACACATCCAACATGCCAACTCAATTGAGACATCATCCGAGTCTGTACCGGTGCAAGGCGGAAATAGCTTGGGCTAAGAGTCAATTCCAAAAAGAAACTTGTGTCACTATTGCAATTTGTCATTTTTTGACTGACAAAATGGTGCATATCCTGCTGTGGACATAAGTGAAACACGTGGCAGGCTCCTGACCCCAACCCTGAGACATCACTCATATAAATGTCTCACTGCTCTTGCTGACATTAACATTAAACTTCGTTTTCCCGTTCGATAAGTCCTTCCTAGCTTACCAACCTTTACCAGTCTTTATTGGTTTGAAAATGTAGAAAGAAGTTGTGGTCAGTATGATGTTTTCCCCCCAAATCTTGCAGACTGCTGTCCTTTTTTTGTTTACTTAATCTGCATAAAAATGTGAGTAACCAATGTTTATCATTTTTGGTTTTGAAGTCGCCATGGTTACTTCATGCTAGAGAGCTGAACGGAGCTCACTAACCGTTTGTTGTCTGTCTTATGGCTTCTGTCAGTAATGGGGGCAGAAACCCAATTGTGACAATGAGCATAAAATGAGCATAAAAAAAAAATCAAGATGGACATTAATATTAATTGCAGTAATAGAATGTGTGTCTTCACAAGTCATCCATCATACATTTGCGTCAACACTACCCAAGTCTAAGTAAAATGAAGTGTTTTTCATCAGTTGGAAAGCAAGTTTCAAATCATATACATATATATATATATATATATATATACACACACACACACACACACACACACACACACACACATAATGTATATATATATATATATATATATATATATATACACATACACACACATATATATACACACACACACACACACACATATATATATATACACACACATATATATACACATATACACACACACTACAATGTAACAGTTTACAGCATAATTTGCCCTAATTAAAATGTTACTTGTGATACATTTTAGATAAACCCTTCCAGCCGATGGATGGATGGATGGATGGATGGATACTTTTTAGGTTCTGAGAATGCATTCCCACCACCTCCCCCCTGTGCTTATAGGTGATACGTCTCAGAAGGCCGTGTGTCATCAGCGACCAGCTGCAGTGAATAGTGCGCGAGAACTTGCGAGAATGAATAATAAGCGACCTGCAAGTCTGCAATCCCTAAGAGGAGCCTGTGGATGTCAGAGACAGAGGCGTCTGTGCGAACGCGGCGCTCTGACTGGCTGCTAGGCGAGGCAGACGCACCCCGAAGTGTTGCCATGGGTGACAGATCATTCGGCGCGGTCGGCCTCTCGCTGGTATGCGCACCATACCCCGACCCCCGCTTTCACGGCAGACGTCACCCCCCCCCCCCACGCTATCCTTCTGGAAACATTTTTCTTCTGTGATGATTTTTTTTTTGTTCTTTCGAAATGCAGCCCCCCAACCCTCAAAAAATAACATCCATGTGTTTATTTGTTTCATTTTGCCATTTATGCGTCTGGCTGGAAAGTTTGCACTGGCTGCCTCTGATTACTTGCGATGCGTAATGCAATACTGCTCTCGTTTTGCCTATTTGCACTTTGCTCCCCTAAAGAAATGCATTGCCGTTTTGCAATGTCTCCAGAGATGCGTCCATATTCCTGCCGGCTGGTTTTCGCTGCCATGAGATAAAGAAAAACCGTCTGTCTGTGCTCTGGCCTGTAGGGTTGTGTTTTCTTTTGTTTGGTAAATGTGTTATCAGGCTCTGAAACTGTAAGTCCAACTAATATTAACAGGACGATATTGAAGACTGATGTGGCTATGACCTGCTTGATGCATTTTAGTTTTTGTAAATCTTTTTTCTCAGTGTAGGCCTTTATCTTTAAAAAGACAACGGAAGACTTGCCTAATGGCCAAGTGTCTGGGGATCCTTATTGATTACTCAAGCTTTGGAGGGTTTCCACGAACCATGCATGTTCACGTACACCTGTGTGTTTATATACTTGGTCAGGTGTTTACGCAGGTGTTTACGCGGCAGGCCAATGGTGTGTGATGCCAAATGGGTGGGGGGGAAGGGGTGTGGCCAAGACTGAATTGAGAGGCTTGACCAGGCACAGTGGTGGTGCTGCTGGGCATGGACCGGTCGTGTTGTGGGTGTGGGCTGTTTCTACTCGCTCCTGAGACACTGGTTTGAAGAGCAAACTTCGGCCCTGCCGTGTTTACCTTGGCTCACGTCGGGACGGATCGATGATCAGCAAAGTGGATTTGTTATTGGCTTGTTTGCCTTGGCAGGTCTTGAAAGCAGCCTGCTGATTGCCTTTCTTATCCCCCACTATGACGTTAAAGCTGTATGTCGCTTTATTGCCATATAGTCATATGAGGATTTAAGGCAAA
>JAODLC010000044.1:30954337-30981018 GCA_026781145.1 Hippopotamyrus pictus | reverse complement strand
TCTCACTCTGCATGGAGAACCATCAGTGTGTCTTTAAAGACTGTAAAGGCAGCTAAATGTCAGCGTGTATTAGACAGTGGGCAAAAAAGTGTGGGTTGTACATAATGTACAGTCCTTTGCAATTTTTGTCCAACACTTATGTTCATAACAAACTAAAAAATAAAAGTCTCTGAAGTCATTTAATTTGCTCCCATTAAAACAAGTGCAAAATCACATTTCAGAAAAAAACAACTGCTTTTTTGTTTTTTGGTTACCAAACGCCCATTTCAAGGACAACTTCACCAGAGACGTTACATTTGGGGTATTTAACAGCACAATGAGTGTTAGACCTTCCCTTTGCGAGGTAAGTCAGGAAGCCCCAGCCCGTGCCATGATGCAGGGGTGTGCGTGATGGGGTGAGGGGGAATGATGGAGAGATGCTCATGCAGCAGATGGAAAACAAGAACAGGGAGGGAGGAATGATGAAGAAAAAGAGCAGCTTCCTGTGAGGAAGAGGCCAGTTGAGGAGGTACTTAACCCTTTGTGTGGTCTCGTCCCGTGACCAGGAGAGGGTGGAGGGAAACGAGGGGAGGGATGAGGAGGTGACAAAAGCACCCCTCCCAATCTGGAAAGTGGTTCAAACCAAAATGCATGAAAAATGGTAACCCAGGAAGGGGAACTACACCATATATGACACCCCCTAAGCATTAAATCAGGATCCCCGGATAGCAGGGAACACCATGTACAACCTAAATAACATGGTATACACAGAAATAACACAAACAGGAAAAAAAAAAACAACAAAAATACACTGCAGAAAAGCACATTAAATGTATAGGAATAAGGAGATAGGAGAAATGAGGTTTTCAAGCCCACTGCAGTTGGCATTACTGTGTGCTCGCAATCACAACCTACTGTAAGCCAATGAGGAGCGATAAAGTAACCAACAAGTGGGATGTCCCGGAGAAAACCTCAAAAGCCTCATTCTACCTATAGTGCAATCTGAGAATAATTACGCTACACAGAGGATAAATGCATTGGGGGAGTGAAAAACATCTGAAAAATGAAAATGTACACAATGTCATGCATTTTAATGGGGAAAAATAAAGCACAAAAGCAGTGGAAATGCTTGTAAAGGCATTTAATACTAATTACAAACTGCACAAACCTTCAGAATCCCTCAGATGGTCACACGCAGTTACATTAGGATCAGACTCCTATCATTTCAATATTTATGATTGCAAATTAAACGAAGCCCACTCAAAGAAAAAAAAAGAAAAAACAAAACAGGGCGACTGACAGAGGTGGTTATGGCGAAAGTGGAGGTGTGTAGGGTTTTTGGGATGGGAAAAGGACCCCCCCCCATCCGGCTTCAGAGGGCTTATGGGATGGGACTATCCGTGTGATGCACCCCCCCAAGCACTGGCTGCGTCTGCAGGCACGACACAGCTGGGCCACAACGCTCAGCGTTTAGTAACCAACAAGAGCTTCAAGGGCAACAGAAAGAGAGAGAGAGAGAGAGAGAGAGAGAGAGAGCTGCAGACAAGGAAGAAAGCAAGACAGAGGAGCAACACCATAGTAAGAGAAGAGAAGGCTTCTGGCTGGTCTTACTTACATGAGGTGGGAGGGGCTGCGGAGTGGAAACACTCTCTTCTGGGTAGGGGGCTTCTCCCTTGGGGAGATAGGGCTTCAGACCCGAGCCGGTCTCATACATAGACATGGGCCGGCTGCCACGCACGGTCGGGCAGCGTTTCGGGCCTGGGGGGCCGGCGGGGTCGGGCTGCTCAGAACCACCGGGGGGGGCCTGATACGTATTGGCTGTGACCTGCCGCCTTAGAGACGTGTTCTCGCTTTGCAGTGACTGAAGCTGGAAGAGATGTTTGGCAAGACGTGGCTAAGAGGCGCTTTCGCAGTGAGCGGCCCCCCCCCCCCCCCCCAGCTCTTAGAAGTAGACAAAAAGGGAAAAGAAGTGGTGGCGGGTAAACTATTCTTAGAATGTCTGTAGCACCACACCCCCGAAACATTCAACTACATACAGCCCCCATGCAGAAAGCTAACGTCGCATTTACCACCCCCCCCCCAGTTCTGACTGTGCTGAGCATGAAAACAAAAACCAAAACATCGTGGATCAAAGCAAGCAGAGAGCAGCAAGCAAGCCTGGTACTTCAGGAGCAGCACCAGAGACAGACACTGCAGTAGGGGGTTTGCATGTGGGGGGGGCCCACATGTCAGAGAGGGGACAGACTATTCCAACCGCAGAGGCACAGCCAGCCAGGGTGTGGCCCGGACCTGCTCGAGGGTCATCTTTGGACAGGTGAGCTGGGATGGGGCCACGGCATGTTACACCCCCACGGAGAGCAGAGGAGTGCTGGGTGCGACGCCTGTGCCGTAGACTGCCCCTGTCCCCCCCACCCTTCTCACAGACCCAAATCTGAGGCTCGGCATGATCAGTCTGTGCTTTTAAGCCCTTTTCACAGATAAATACTTAGTTAAAAAAAGATTAAGACAATTCAAACTTGCAATAAACTTGAAATAACACTGATAATCCATTATCAAAATTAACACACATAGTAAAAAATAAACCTTAAAAAAAAATCCTTCAAAGCCTACTGTTGCCAGCAGTTTCAGTTCCCGTTCTGCTTTTGACTGGGAACAGCATCCTCCATCTCATCCCAGTCCATAGTCTGGTCTATTGCTTGAACAGGCAACTCTCACATGCATTAACGAGTCTGCGGACAGTCCCATGGTGCTCCGGTACGTGCCCTGCCTTCACCGCTTGTCTGACCTCACCATACGCCTGTCACGAGATGAATACAGGCCTCTCTTCCTGCTTTGACGCTAGACACGAACAACACCTGCTTGTGGGGAATTCCTAAGCCATCCATTACACAATCATCACTGAAAACAATGCAGTCCTGTCATCTGTGCAGCATTAAAAAAAAAAAGAAAAGAAAAAAGGAATTCATGTCTGCAAAACATTTCGGTAATGAACAAGGCTCTTATGAACATGGCCTCTACTGCAGCCCACTTCACTTTCACACTCTCCAGTCTATATGCAGAATGTAACCCATTATTAACCTTCCATATTTAAGCCAAGACCTCAGCCTGGGGAAAAAAAACATGACGCAAACAAACATTAAAAAAATAAATAAAATTAAGTGTTTGGACATCAAGTCTGTCATGTGACACTGTAGTCTAAAAACACTTGGACCTAAATACGCAAATTTTAGCGCGACACCCTTTAACAATTTTAAATTTAAAAAAAAAAAAACCTACGCAATTCGGCCAGACTGGGGCACGTAACAGACACATTACTGCCACATTGAATATCCCATTAAAAGAATGAAGATGGTAAAGGTGTGAACTAGACTGCGTGTGAGCCATGCGGGGACACGGAGGGGACGGCTCCCCTGTGTGTGTGCTGCATCCTGATTAAGCTGAAAGCATTTTGTTTTTGATAGGTACAGATATACTCTTTATAGGCTCATTTTCCTACCAGCCATGACGTCTATATCTCAGACAATCCCAGGTACAGGGTACGACGTGGCTAAAGTTACCCCCAGTACACACACCGTGTCCCAAAGCCCGGGGCTGACCCTCCCCGCCCGCCACGGTGTGAGGCCCGCCCTGCGGCTACGTGTCCCTGTCGCCGTCGGTCTGCGTGGCCCGGTGCTGGCTCCCTGCCGATACCTTTTTCTGCATGTGCCGCAGCTCCTCGCTCAGGCTGCTGTTCACCTTCATCAGCTGCTTAATCTTGGCCTCTGAGGCCGACAGAGCGTTCTTCACCTCCAGGAACTCCTGCACCGTGATGGGCCCATCCGACAGGTCCGAGTCCACGCTCTGCAAGGGCAGAGACGTTCTGCTGTGAGCCTCCTCTGACAGCCTCAGAAGGTCTGTCCCATTCAAACATCTGAACTTCTGAAGTCCTGTTTAGCACCCCGTACATTGACCCCTGCGGGGGGTGGGGGGGATTACCTTGGTCCGGTTTCCTTTCCCAGTAGGAGCATCCAGATCCGTGTCCTCATCCGATGCCACACTGTCATAGTCCGGCTGGTCATTGTCCTGGCCTTCGCTTCCATGCCTGCTGCTCACGTTCTTCAAAATGAGCTCCACGTTTTCTATGAGGGTCAAAGGACGGTCACAAAGAGCACCACTAGACTGGGAGACATGCCCCATATCACGCTCTCCGACCTCACCTTTGGGACTGGTGACCGAGTTCCCCTGCTGCCTGCGTTTGGCATCGCTCAAGATGTCGATGACAAGCGTCGCAAACTCGTGCGCATTGAACCTGGCGAGCTTCTGTCGTCCCTGAGTAAACAAAGAGGCCAAACTAATGATCTAGTCTCATGGCGGAGCACTATATACAGAGAACATGATCATCTGGGTTCCTTAGGGGACTGGAACGGGGGGCGGCTTGCCTGATTTCTTGTTGACGAATACTCTGGGTTCACAGGAAGGAAAGGCACCACTGTTGTTTCTGTCACCAGGGTACTGTGGTTCTGAGTGGCCAGCCATACTATAAACAACAAAAACAAACTTACACGCCGCTACCCATTTGACCGGCGGTATCGCACATATCGATTATACACTTTAATCCTGCACTAGGAGCTCTTATAAATGACAGCGTTGGGCTTTAGTTACCTGGCTGTCATTTTAATCGCGCTCCCTGAAAGAAGAGGGTGCAGTCGCTCTTCCACACCTCAGGTTGTACCGTGACAGCACAAGCCATCCGTTTTATACTCACCCGCGTCCGTCTCCCTCCTGTCCACCTCGTCGTACACGTCCATCGCCAGCTCTTCAAAGAGGTGATTGCTGAGCTGCAATTTGTTCAATAGTGAGAGCAGATGAGTTTGATGCAGAATAAAACTAAACTGTGTTGCCATTTCGTGTACGAGATGAATATCAATGTGAAAGACTACTGTGAATCGTTTTCCATGTTTTTGTCAGAGGTCGCAGACAGCACTTTCCAAACTGTAGCCTTCACCCATACAAGCTCCCTATAGCTCTCAGTTCATAGCACTTAGTGTTCATCATGCAGAAAACATGACAAAGAAAAGTCACTTACAGACTGGAGCTTTTTTTTTGCAGCTTTTGCCAATTCCGATAAATCCTGACTGCTGCAGATAGAATTAGTGTAAAAAAAAAAGTGAGTGAAAAACGAGCAAGAAAAGGCAAGAAATACCCAATGAAACTCCCAGCAAATACTCACACATTTCTAATCCATCCAAAGAATGCGACAAAAAGAAAAAGGGTATTTTACAAAGATGGCACAATATAAGGTTCTGTTCAAACATCTGCATGCTAAAAGTATAGTCACACCAAAAGAAACATGATCTGTTGCTACAGGTCACACATTCAGATATTTTTATCATCCAGAACAGTTAATCCCTTGACATGCAGTAATATTCTCAACATTTCCTTTCAAAAAGGTTCAAGACCCCTCCTGGGCTGACATGTTAAAGTCGACTTAACCCTTCAGCCAAGCAGTCACCCTAAATAGATTCCTGCCGTGACTATATGCCCTGTGCCTTACCTGTCGGCCATCTGGGGGATAATGAAGTGCTGTCCATTTTTGTGATCTGAAAGAAGGGGAGGGTGAAACACAGGTCAGCCCACAGGGGGGTAGAGGGACACAAAATGCAGCATTTGACTGGGTGTCCCCTCCTTGTTCACCTGGTTTCCTCCCGCACAGGTAAAACGCCAACCTGTCTGTAAGCTCATACTGAATCTCCACCAGCCTGTCGGCCAAGTCATGGTGCCCCGCTTGTCTGAAACGAAACAATTACGAAACATTATGTCTTTCACAAACAACCAACATCCCAGATCTGCTCATATAAACTCACAGGAAGTACTTCAGCACCCTGTCCGCCCAATCAAAAAGCACGTACCTTGCATAGTCGATTGGCGTTTTGCCGTTGCTGTCCGGAGCCCCTGGGTCAGCACCATAAACCGTGAGCAGCTCTACCTGGGAGACTTGGCCTGCCTTGGCAGCCACGTGCAGTGGAGTGTTCCCTTTTTCCTGGGGGCGTGGGTAGGGAGCCATGAGCCTCCACATCACATCTGTAGCACCTGATTCAGCTACACATCCACAGATGCTAAAGGGGACCTGAATTTGCCACTCTTTGGCTGTAACCTCAAGTACCATATCAGGCTCCCTGAAATGAGGGCTTTGAAACCAAAACTGATCATTTTTCATAATCTCCTTACTGTTGATCCTCTAACACAACAGTACTTTCAAAACACTGCTCTTTGAAGATAATCATTTATCCAGGATTCAGTTAAGACAATTAAAGGATTTCTTTTTGCCAAGTTTATAATATGGTTTGAATTAATTATTTTTGAGACCTTTCCAGCTGTATTTCAGCCATCAGAACCAATACAATAGGTTGAAGAATCAGCCTAGTCAAGACATGTTCAGTGCGAGCAAGGAGGGCGTCAGTAGCTACACAATTTACTGACTCAAGTCAACATGCAGAAAGCACAGGGAAAAGCATTTAACTGAAAGGTAGACTAAAGGATCAGAAACCATACAGCACCTCTACTCAAGATGCCGCCCATAAATATATTTTATTGATTTATGTCTGCTCTTTTTGAGAAGAATCACTCGGACTGAATTTTTGTTGTACTTGCTCTGTTGTAAAAAGTCATTCATTGACTTTGATTTGGCACAGCTTTCCATTTCCTTAGTAACACGTTTGAGTTGGCACCTGTTATGCTGCATTCACGAAGATCTTTTGAGTTGACCAGTCCATTAGCAGGGCTCCACCAACGCTGTACTAATCGAGTTTTTAACCCACTTGTCACTATTTTGGCTGATAGCTCACACGACCGGAAGCTACAGAGCTACGATTCCGAGATAAGTGGTTTTTTTTTTTTTTTTTTTTTGATAGACCATGTGACTAGATACATGCAACTTCTGCAGTGCTCTTACCGGGTGGAAGAAATTGGCCTGGGCTCCCAGGGACAGTAACCTCAGACACGTCTCCAGATTACCAGTTCGCACGCTCGAGTGTAATTGCTGTGGATGACATCGTAAACAGGCATTTTACTTCCAGCTCAAATCCCAGGCTTGGGAACCTGACAGCTTATGCTTAAAAGGACTAAGGTTACAGGAAAAAGAATTGCACTGCCCTCCTCCCCCACCTTGCTGAGGTCCTTGGCCGTAAAGCTGTCGTCGTCTCGGCACGGCATGCGATGGACAAACGCAAGCATTTGGTATTTGGCTTTTATAAACTCCGTTTTGTTTGGGCTGTGGACGGACAGAAGAGTAAGGTGAAAAGATCGATTTGAAGACAGATTCCAGCCTCTTAACATCTTCCCTTTTTCTGCCACACAACAAATTGGGCCGAAGTGCAGGGCCCGTCACACACGTCACACACGTCACACACGTCACACACGTCACACACGTCACACACGTCACACACGTCACACACGTCACACACGCATGCAAGCAGGGGGAGGGGGGAGGACGTACTGCACTTTGTCCTGAGGGATGGCCTTCCGCTTCCCGCTCATGACGGAAGCTGGGTCCAGCAAAGAGTGCTCCCATATTGAATTTGCCCCATTGTTGTACAGCATCTGAACCATCTGGGAGCGAAGAAGAAAAAAAAAAAACTTCTCTATAATGTCCTGGAAGATGTACACTGGCCATTTCAACCTCACAGGCAGACAGGAGTGTTTGCAATTATAAAACCATCAACAGGAACGTCTGCAGCAATATCACATTACAACACTATCCTTTAAGAACGCCAGATTAAATAAACAAGCTAATTATCCTGGGCCACAAAATGCAATCTCTCAGAAAACCATTCGGCAGGCAAGCTTCGGTCTTCAATATATAATCAACAGTACAATGCTACACATAACTGACTACAGACTTCTCAAAAAAAAAAAAAAAAAGGCCCCTCCAAAACAGTCATTACAGTAAAAGTAACAAATGCTGATGCAACTGTCAGAGAAGATACAGACTGCCCAGAAGTAGAAGTGCTCTTTTATCTGGAAGAGACGGGGACAGCGTAGGTCAGAAGCTTACCTGCAGCTGAGTGGCTGGCCAGGGCGTGTGTGTCAGGTGGCGAACCTGTGAGCTGTGGCGGCCCAGGCTCCGGTGGACGCTGCAGCACTCGTCGCATATCAGCACTCCCCGGTTCACGGAGGCCCAGCGAGGTTCTGCCCAAGGGCAACAGACGCAGCACAGACATTTGGTACATGTTACCGGCATACACAGGTCAACTAGAGAGATCCCCACTATGACATCAAACTAGGCAAGGAATTAGATAAACCAACAGTGAAACTGGACCACAAACACACTTTCATTCTTTCTTGCAGTATCAATGACTAGACTGGACTAGCTTTGATCTGACTTTCCTTTCTGTTAAAGTGTTCCTCAGGTCAGCGGCATGGAAGGTAATTTCCTTTAGCATCACAGAGTATAAAAACACTCAACTTGAGAGTGAGCCAGCCAGCCTAAGTCAATAACACATTACAGTCCACAATAATATCCAGTACAATCAATATTCTTGGAGAGATTTTCAGGGAATCCCTGAAATACACAAGACCATTTGTAGTGTGCTGGTGCATAATGGTTTCCAGTTACCGAAGAACAATCCTTTGATTTGAAGCAGAATTATATTAAGGCTAGGAAATATCTTTTAAAAAATATTTAAAAAATATCTGGAGAAACAGCAATATTGAGTTACCGAACGCCAACCCCCCTAAATTCAGAAACATGTACAGTATATAGTCAACAGCTCTATATTAATTTATTGAATAATTATTTTTTAATGCAAACAGAATGTGCAAATGTGAAGGGTCATGAAGTTCATTAGCCAATGATAAAATTTGCCAAGTGAGGCATGGGGGGAAAATTTAGCCAAGCTTGGGAAGGGAGGGGGGATAGAAGGGGACATAGAAGGGAAAAAAAAAAAAAAAGTTCTTTAATGAGGTGTGAGGTTTCGCAATACTTTCGGATTACTATTAATAACTGCACTGTGTCCATCCAGCACAAAACGCAGAATAAATTATATGGGCATGTCCAGTTGTGTGTGCTTTAAGCATTAGACTACGGGGGACAATGAACACCATTTAACCTTCAGATTATTTATTTTGACAGGTATTATAGTGACTATAAGCGATCAACAGGCGAAGAATGTGAAGTGAACATGCGAACAACCAAATATTAACGTTCACACTTGAAGTGTGGAAAACCAAGAGGTGGTGCTTGCTTTTGTTGAAGTAAAATACATTCAGACACTGAATTGCAAATATAAATCTAAAAACTTACTGTGGGGTCAGAGTTAAACTTTAAACCTGAACTGGAATACCTCTCTGGTATTCATACTTGAAGAATTATATGAATTAGGAATATGTGAATCAATACTGAAATATCAATTCTTTTGATCTGAATGTGTTAATTTTAATAATTGATTCTAACGTTACAATATCGATTATCAATTAATTTAAACATTTACATGCTGGGCAGGGTTATCCATTCTTAACTATTATTCTACCTTTGAACGGACACAATGCAAGGATTAACATGTAGAAAAAAACAAAATCTAAAAAGTTAAATGGCATGCTTTGTTTTCCATAGACTATACTAGAGTAAAAGTTTTGCAAGATCTCAGAAAACAACTAGTGTTTATCTCCTCCCAGGTCCTCTTAAAGGGCTCATAAGAAATGTGTACAAAAATACAAGACGTCACATATTTTTTGTGATCTGCAATATTTCTCAGTATGGGACAGCATGCAAACTGCAATGGACAACATTCAAAATGAATTAATAGCCTAGTCTAATTTATCTAAAAACTGTCGGTGGTGCTAAATTTTTTTAATCTAAAGCTTTGGTTATAGCCTACGAAGTCCGCTCCCTCCCCGTAATTGAAAGGAGCTGCAAATAAGGGATTTGTCACTAGGCTATGAAGGCTGTCAGCAATTTCTTTATCTTTAAAAGGAATTAACATTGGGACGTTCTTGACCATACACATAAGTTGGGAAGCTCAATATCCCGACCAAGAACTTCCACTTGAACAGCTGACTTCCTGGTTGCTGAGTAGAAGACAGAAGTTGGTAATGTGACATTGAACTTCCCTCTTACAAAAACAGCCAACACATTACTGCAATGGGCAAAGCTTGTGAAACACTGCACTGTAAGAGCCTTTTTTTAACACTGAATCGAAAAAGTAGGCTAGAAGGGTGGATTGAAAGCCAAATCTCAAATTCTTGAGTTACTTTGCTTTGTGTGACGTCTAAGCCTACATCCCCAATAAAGGTGATAATTAGTTATTGTCAGGTACCAACACTGGGATACCTGTCTGATATCGTTGATTATAGATATTGTCATCATCCAATTACCCAGCACTAGTTATATTAGTGTATTCCATGATATTTTTAATTATCGCCTACATTCCCTAGCAGATTCCCTATCCTGCTTTTCACTCAGAAGCACAAGAAACATCTAAAACAAAAAGAGCAAAAGCTCAGCATAAAGACAAGGCAGCACCATTATGAAAAACAATGCTTCTTGCTTTCAGTCTACCACAATATAACACAACACACTGTGCAATATGTTAATGCACACAAAACATGACCAGACAAACCAGAACAAACTTATGGTACATACCTGTACATGGAGAAATAGGTATAAAGCTGATTCTGTAATCTAATATTCAGAAATGTTATTGAATGCAAATGCTTGCTGCACCAGGACTTCTTACGCAAAACAGTGCAATTGATATAGTGAGGATTGAAGCAAATGGACCTCCAGACCCTAATCTACTACTAGGCTAGGGCACTTCCTGACAGTGCTCTTAACACTCATAAGAAATATTCACAACCCATCTGTCTGCCACTTCTCTCTTCACACTAGGACATGAAGCTAGGCCAGCCAAATAGCTGTTAAAAGTTTCAGAAACACTCGAAACAGCACAAACACCTCAAGTCTACAGCAAGTTTTTACAAGTTTTTACCAAAACTCCAAAACAGCTTAAAACCAAAACAAAAAACATTAGGGCATCTATATACACGACATCGTATCAACACATTACATTAAATGTCAAGTTCAAAATTCTCAGTTTTTCCATCATTAAACAATACAGATGGGAAGCATAACCTCATTTCCTTCTTTGGGCAGCTTTCACAGCACAACACAATCAAGCTTATTCACAAGGCTCTCTCTCGAGGCACTGAGCACAAATTGCATACAAGGCTCGAGACCATCCCTGCTTGTAACGGTGATGTCACACACCATGAACATACTGCCAGAGCTCCCATTTGTGCAGGGTGGGACATAGCTGTTCAGATTACAGCACAGATGATCGGGGTTCTTAGAGTTGGCAGCTGATGATTCTAGCAAGCACAGGGCTTAGGCTGATCACAAGAGCTAAAAGAGCTTGCAAAAGTATCTCCAGAGTTGGCCAAAGGACTTCTGCATACACAGATTTATAGGATATTTCACAGACAGAAACATTGGAGAGGGTTTTTTAGACAGAAAAGTTAACTGGAGATGAACTTAATAAAGAACTTCACATGACACTGTACTGCGGGATTCCTTAAGTCCATCAGGCTGCTACAGCCTCACACCACCATTTAAACCAGGGCAACCCACAAATCCATATTCACATCTTCATTCAGCAGACAGAAATGCATGCATACACCTGGATTTTAAAAATACCAGAAACAAAGATCAAGCAGATTAAAATAAGATTTTGTGCAGACAGACAGACTCAAGTCGAGTCATTCCTCAAGTTGTACGGTAACGCAAACTGTGAGCTATGAATTTATATAGGTTTATTTTTAAACACGGTCCAATTTACGATGCTGTCCATGGACAGTTCTGGTGTGGAAACAACCACCTGTGAAAGGCCACAAAGCGGCCAGCGTTCGCTTCCCATTACAGAGTCAGCAGCGGCAGCTGAAGCAGCCTGTCACCTGCCCTGCAGGTCTGAGGCTCTTCCTTCCTGCTGGCGCGAGAGCTACAGAAAAACAAGATCCTCCCCCACCCCCCCCCCACCCCCTTCCTGTATGTTGCACCCCAGCTGCTCAGAGCAAGACAGCTGCAGGGACGAAGCGAGGCCATAGAGGAAAGCCAGAAGCCCTAACTCTAGACTAGCTTCTGCTTTGTGCTTGTGCTGGAGGGAGGATAATAGGGAAGCATTTGTATGCTACTGATCTAAATTAGTCCCAAATGCCCTTGCTCCTCATTCCATGAATCGATCACTAACGGTTTCAGTGGTTTGCTGACCTATTACTGTGCTGCATTTTGAACCTCACATAACGGCAGTGATCCGGAACTACTGAAGACCGATATATTGTTTAGAAGTACCTATTTATATAGCTTCTACACTTGAATATATAACGTTAAAAATACTGCAATACAAATAACAGTGCTACTTCTATTACTACCCCTTCCTGGACTGCAAAGTGTCGCATGCACAAAGATAAAACTACTCTGATGATTAACACGACCCACCGACATTACAGCATCGCACAGGAGTGCCATTGTTTCTCTCCCTGGATTGTACCCACCAAGAAATCCATCTTCAGTTCTTTTGTTGTTGTTTTTTTTTAGCTCTGAATCAGGTCATCCTCAGCTTTTTCCAGACACATACAGGCCAGACAGGGCACAGAGCATGGTTTGAACTCACTGCTATTACATTCTGTGCATCACCTGTGACATGGCACCACACTGGTACAGCCAGTCTTTCTTGTCTTCATTTCATTTCCCTTCTTCATTTATAGTTCACACACCACTACAAACCACTGTGCAAGCTTGGTATATCACCAGCGCTGCAAGAAAATTGTGCATAAGGAGACCACAGGAAGAAACTGGCCCAATACCATTGTCTGTCAAACTCTGGGAGGCCACACAACACTTCCAGCAGAAAAAGGGGATCTAAAGCCAAAACAATAGAGAATCCCAGCTCGCCATCCTGTTATTTTTCCTTTGTGTCAACAAAAAACACAGCCTCACTTTAGAACCCAGATATATATGAAACAGGGAGCCACGCTCACATGCACAAACACAACCACTTATTTTAATATATACCAAACTCCATGCGTGACAACTAAGTTTAATCTACCAAAACCTTTTCCGGCACGTCGATTTTTCGATTTACAGTAACATGAAGCTCTCTAAATATTCGCCCTCAGGGGGAATCGGCACAGCAATTCTACTGTTCTTAGACAGCCTCAGCTTTATGGGAAATCCACGCAAGCTCCTGTATGTTTCTTTATTCCCCTTTATCTTCTGGTAGTCTATTTGTATTAAGCTGCACTAGCAACAGTAGCCGCGTTACGCTGCGTCGTGTCTTCAAACCGCTTAAAGGGCCGAAAAGTCGCGTCTGCTATACAATTCAGATGTGTCCGCGGGGAACATAAAATCTGACAGGTGCACTCTGCTTTCGGTGCCTTAGGAGCCAAAAGCAAGCGCCTGGTGGATTCCTTTACAAAGATATAAAAAATAAATGTCAGTTATAATATAATGAGGGCTTCATATTTCCCCACTGCTGACCACCGCATTGCTTACTTCCCCTTTTAAACCGCCGTCTAGCGTATCCGTTTTTACAATCTTAACTATTCTTATTTTATTATGTATTTAGTATCACAACATGCAGGTAAAAAACGCAACTGACATTTACACCACGAAAATAATAATACAAAAACTTCGCGCGAAGAGCTGACAGAACTTGACACCCAATCGCCTCCAGACCACAGCTGACCCGGGCACCAAGGCGTCCTCATGACATACAAGAAATAACGTTTCTGCTCCGTTAAAGTGGTAATTGCTTAATTCGACTGAACTGCATGCGAACATTTATGATGCCAAGTCTGAGACTAACTAACAGTAATAGCATAATTAGCATGCGGTGGCATGTAGCGCCCACCTCGCACAGCTGACGGCTGCTCGACAGCCGTGCGCCGCTGGGGTCGCCGGTGCCCCCCACGGAAACGTTCCCGGAGGGCCGAGCCTTAGGAGTCCCGGGAAGCTTAGCCGCCAAAGCGATCCTTTTAGCGTGCGGTCGGCAAGTCGCCACTTACCCGGACCGCTGCAGTCGGCGCAGACCTCGCTGTTCCGGACCCGTTTCGACATCCTTCCCCCCGCCCCCTAAAAAAGGCCTTTAAAGGTTTTTCCTTTAAAAAAAACAAACTTGCCTTATTTATGTAGTCATATGATAGCTACGGCATGTGGGAACATATCCCGATTTAAGTCCAGCGTGCAAAGCGTAAATTATACTAGTTAGCAACAGATAGTTTTATATATTTTTCCACCCGCTCTTTTTGTATTGTACTGCACGAGCAGAAAGCCAACAGCTGCGACAAGACGGAAACTCCAACCGACGACAACTGCTGCGGAGACCTAGTTCATCCCGGAAAGGAAATTACGGAATATACGTAACGTAAAGTGTAGACCACAGCCGGAAGCTGCGCTAAATCTCTACGATGCCTTTGATAGACAGGACCGTACAGAGTCCTGGGTCAAGAACCTCTGTAGCGGTATTCTTCAAACGATATACGACTTTAATTCCCGTCCTGTGCCCTTATTGGGTGTTCTGAAGTTTAAGCAAATTACGTAGCTAACTGGACACTTTAATCTTGTTTTTTTCCCGCAAGGACCTGCTATTAATTATAACTTCTGCGACAGCTATTAATAACATATGCTATTAAAAATAAACAAAATACTAAATACAAGTGTGAAAGGTTATCCAAATTATAACAAAAGCATAATCAAATATAATTGTAATTCCCCCTATGTTATAAAATGGTATCGTCTAGGTTCCGGAACTAATCACTTGTCAAGCTTTTGCACATTTATTTATTTGAAAAGAAAATAGCAAATCTAATTAGTTTTGTAAAAACAGAATGATGAAAGATAAATTCTTTTTATATCTATCAATATTATCGGTGTTAAGGTATTCTTGGTGAGATTTCTTTATTGTAAACACCCCCATTGAGGCAATAGACTCAACCTGTCACTTCCTTGTTGTACAAAAGTTTTATTTTGAAAACTTAGTCCAGCGTTTGACTTACGAATAGTCTAATTTACCGTTTTGTTTGGACGAATGCGGGTTTTGCTTTATATTGGCGTTAAAACGTGCGGATTTAGGGTTCTGGGTTTTCGGCGGCCGTGTGAAAGTTGCTCGCCGGATTAGAATCTCCACCATAATTCAGTTTACGCAGAATGAGTTCCGTTTCAAAGGAAGACTTTAGGATTAAATGGCCATTGCATTTTTTGGTTTGGGAAAACGATTATAGACAACTAGAAAATGAGATAAAAACGGTACGTAAGTATGTCTCTTAAGGTTTACCTACAAGTGCATGCTTGATGTACTGGGTGAGCGGTGCCGCAAGCTGCTGTTAATGGCTCTGTGCTTTTTAGTTGTCCTACGTCAACATTTTAGATCGGTTGCTAGCTAATTACACATTAAGTGGTATTTTACTGATTAACGGCACGATAAAATTATGATATCGATGTTTGAGTTAGGTTTTACTTGCTCAGTTATTTACTTGATTTAGCTTCACCTGTAGTCTTAGTGGTTGTAGCTACGACTTAAAACTGCATTCGGATGGCTGAAATAAAATATCGGATAGACTGAAATATTACATAAATTGTTGATAGCGTACAGTGGTTTTCTAAACCCGCACTTTAAATGTTTGAACTAGATTATTACGACGCATTCTGTCCTGTGTGGTTTTCTGTTTCAGTTTGCATGCAATCACAGATGCTTTTAGTCGTGTGTTTTTCAGTTGATTGTCCAATGCCTCAACGATAAGTATCCCCTCAAGAATCCAATCAATTATTTCTGATAAAACTATGTATGCAGAATGGGTATTCGGTGAAACGGGGAGCTTCGACTCATTATTTTCTCTGGCTTTCTGGCTTTTTCTGGTTCTTAGAACAACATAGAAGTCGTTGATCCTCGGGGACGGACACCTGTCCACCTGGCCGTATCACTGGGACACTTGGAGTCGGTCAGAGTCCTCCTGAGACACGGCGCCCAAGTAACCAAAGAGAATGCCAATGGATGGACAGGTGGGCACACTCGTGCCAGTTCGTGGCAATAGTCAGTTGATCACCTGATGGTTAAATTGATCTGACCATTGCATACATCCATGTATGTACTCGAAGCTTTCTTAATAGCTTAACAGCTTGGAACTGTTTTAGCCCATAGGTAATGTGTAGATTTGCATCGATTCCAAGCAGCATCACTATAAAATTAGTGCAATTAGAATCATGATCCTTGCTCCACATTTAGCCTGAATATGCATATAATGTGCCTGCCCATTGCAGACGTTTTGTTGGAGCAGGATACACTATAACCTGAAGATTGCTGGTTCAAAATCCCTAATCCAAAATACCAATTTATTTGAAAAAAAAAAAAAAAATCATTTCATTAAAAGGGTATCATAATGTCTGATACAAATATCAAGCATAGTAATGGTATTGACCAGGGTACAGTGAAGTCCAGTTCAGATTTAATGTCTTCCTTTCTAAATCTGTACATTACTACCTCCATGACTATTTGCAAATCTTTCACCGATGCACCACCTATTTAATGCATTTTATTTAACTTCTTGTAAAATAAAAGCGCTGTCATTTCACGTCTCGCCTTTTGTTGGACTGCTGTTTGTCCCACCGTGTCCTTATGCACCAGCCCCCTCCCCTGCGATTGTGGCACGAGAATTTCCTCGGAAAACACACATGATGATAAAAACCTGAAACGACGACAGCAGCAATAAGTTAATGAAATGTCTGCCCTCCTGTTCTCAGTGCTGCAGGAGGCTGTCAGCACAGGAGACCCTGAGATGGTGGCACTGGTTCTACAAAGGCGAGACTACCACAAAGCCTCAGCGGCCCTGGGGGGGGTTCCCGAACTACTGTCCAAGATCCGTGAGGTGCTCCTCTCTCGCTTCCACTCTCTGACTCTCTGTTGTGATTTAACCAGAGCAGGCTGTTTTTCAGAAGCAGTCATCAGTTGCATCACCACCCCCCCATTTCTGTGTCTCAGTCCCCAGACTTCTACATGGAGATGAAGTGGGAATTCACCAGCTGGAGTGAGTTTCTTGTTTCTTTGCAGCCATGATCTTCTTGGGTTTGTCCTCCTAAATTATTTATAGATTTATATTATTGCTATGTGTCATAAGCAAAGAAAATACAATTTGTGTTCAATCCATATGTAATAATGTGTCTCGTATGAAAATTCTGTGTACTGTTAGGATAGAAGCTCTGTTCGGGAATGCAGGTAATTAACACCTAGCTAACACTAACACCTAGAGATGCATAGAGATCATTGACTCCATCTGATTGTGTACAGTTATGGGGAAGTGGTGGCTGGTGCCGTGTCCTCTGCAAGTCATCACCTGGTTTTTCTGACTGTCGCTTGTATCGTGCATTCCATTTGCCTCGGGATCCGATTTTCGGATTCCGAAGTTACGTCACATCCGCTAAAAACTCGAGAAAACGGAGTCGGATCCGTTTGCCACAGAAGTAGCAATACCATGGACCCATATGAAAAAGCAAGATTTTTTTGCTGAGTTGGACAACTTGTTGGATTTAAGGTACCTCAGTTTAAATGGCCTTTATCTTCGTTCACTTACAGTTAGCTCAAACTACCTTAAATCCGACAAATAATCCGACTAATCATGAGATCCAATTCTAGCCCGGTTAATTGCCATTGTTAGCAATATCAGTTGATAACACATTACGCGCGGTGCTTCACGTATAAACACGTCCACAGATAAGTTGGACGGTATAGTGTGTGCGACCGATTTAACGAGCCCCAAATGAGTAGTAGTGCTTAAACAGGATAAAACTACAACTTTCCCTTCTGTTGATAAAGGGCACAGCCATCTTGGATTCTGAACTCGGGATCCTCTGTGCTGCTCCGAGATATTTCTCGGATTTCCGAGAAACAGGAGCGCGCATGTCGTCACTTCCGGCTTCAAAATTCGGAATCCGACTCGGAGTTCCGAGGGTAAATGGAATGCATGAGTAGCTTCATTGGTTCCTGCAGCGGTGATTGAAGGCACATACCAGTCCCACTCACCATGGGTCTCAAAGTCTTTTTTTTTTTTTCTCCCCTCTTCGCTATTCGTCTCCTAGAAAGGGCTTGGCCCATGATTGGCTGATCTGTGTCATGTTCTGTCCCCCAGTCCCCCTGGTGTCACGGATGTGCCCCAGCGACGTGTGCCGAATCTGGAAAAGTGGCTCCAACCTGAGGGTCGATGCTACGCTGCTGGGCTTCGAGAACATGACCTGGATCAGAGGCAGGAGGAGCTACATCTTCAGGGGGGATGGTGAGTTGCTTGCTGGACATCCCCAAGGGTTATCGAGTGGTTTACGTGGTTGCGCTAATGTCTCCCTGCTAACACCATCTGGCTAAAATCGTATATCCTGGGATCTTCATCTTTGTTTGATTTGCCTGTAACTTCTCCAGCCACCTCCCAGCTGTCTTAATACTGGGATAAAGCACTTCAAAGAAAGTATCATTTGAATGGACTTGTCATGAACACCTAAGCTTAGGCATGTATGTAGGGAACAGGGTTGTGAACCCTCCAACAGCTGCAGACATGTTTAAGGTTACTCCAAACCTTCACACATTGTATCATGGAAGTTGAGGATCAGCAGTTCAGTGTGGTTGCGCCTGTGTCCGATGCAGACAGTTGTACGGAGCTGATGGAGGTGAACCATGACGAGCTGGTAGTTGACACGGATCGCTTCGATATCTCCCGGGAGATGGAGGAGGTAACACTGGACTCCATGCAGCCTGCACAGCAGGACGTGGCCAAGCGCTTGACCACACCCATCGTCAACACCTTCCTGGACACGCGGCACATTGCCTTCGAGAGGTACAGCTCAGGGAACAGAAACTCAGCTTTTCTGATTTTCGGTAAAATTCTGAAATCTGGGACCAGTTTGCTGTGACGTGGCCAAAACCGTGTAAAACAGTCAATGCACTTTGTGTTTTGCCTCCATATTAATGACCAAAATCTAGGTCATAAACTGGCAAAAGGATGCATGGGCAAACTATGTCATTGCTCTACAATAAAAGTTGAGTGACTCTGCAGGGTAGGAGTCAATGTCTGGGTTTGGAAGGTCGCCAGTTTGAATCCTGTAGCTGGCAGAGCTGTCATGTCACTGTTGGGCCTGAAAACTGCATTCTGACCCCTTTTAACCTCTGTGTGTGTGTGTGTGTGTGTGCGTGTGTGTGTGTGTGCGTGTGTGTGTGTGTGTGTGTGTGTGTGTGTGTGTGTGTGTGTGTCTATACATAGATTGATAGTATCTGTCTGTCCTGCCTGTTTTTATTGCGATTCCTTGTGTGTTCCCCTTGTTAACCGTTGCCCTGCATGGACTCCGCAGAAATAAGTCTGGAATCTGGGGCTGGAGGACAGATAAAATGGAGGTGGTCAATGGCTTTGATGCAAAGGTGAGAGATGGACTTGTGGAGGGCAGGATCCTTCATCCCCTTTGGGCAGGAAGCTCTCTGTTGAGAGCTCCCTCTGCCTTAGGCTTTAGTGTAGAGTTTGGGCCCTGCTAGGGAAACACATCTACCATATCTGTTAGTCTTGTTTTATCATTTTATACGTTGGCTTAATTTTATTTAAATTATTTAATTGAATTAAAGTGTTAAAATGTTTATATCCCATGAGATTATTATGAAATTATGAATTGTACTAATATTTTATGGAGTATTGTTTGCAACATTTTGACCCATTCTAGAAGACGCCTCCATGTTTCGAAGGTTAATTATTACAGAAGTAATTTAAGGAACATCTTGTGGTTTGCTGGGTTAGTTAAGCTCAGCTCTTAACCTAAATCTCATCTCACACGGAGTCGGATCTTGTGGCAGGTCTTCACTGTGAACAACGTCAACGTGGTCATCCGAACCAGGACGGAGCACCTCACCGACGAGGAAAAGGCCCGAATAAAAGGTACCCAGCACATCTGCATCTTAAATACACTGAGCTCTGACGTAGGCTGGAAATTAGCAGGCCCTGTTGAGTGAATCACTTTGGGGGGGGATTTGCTGTGCCTGTGTTGCAATGCTTTGTCCACCTTTTAGTGTCTCAATTGGTATACGCCACCCCTAAATCTGTATTACACTTTATTAGGATATGTAGAGGTGTCAGTCAAAGACCTTATTAAATTAATATTAAAAGAACACTTAAACAGGTAAAAAGCATTTTGCGTCACTCTGCAAAAAGCTAAATTTGTAAGGAAGCACAAGGCTGTTTTATATGCCCTTCATAAAAATTAAGCTTTTTTTTTATCTACCGCTTTTTGTTGTTTCAATCAATTTGTCTTTGTAGAAAAGCCTTCCATTCGTGTAAAATATATTCTTATTCTCAGTGACGTGACTTCTTTGGTTTCCAAACCTCCTTCCAGATGAACGGAATATTCTGGAATCTCTCCTGGGAACAGTAGAACAACACTTTAGCGCTCAAGGGGTAAGCAGCCAGCACGTTGAAAACCATTTTGCTCAGGTAACGTTTTAGAGTGCATGTATGGGCTATGTTCAAGAGAAATATTAAAAAAAAAAACTCGCTGTGAGTTCTTCACATCATCGTTATTCATCCGATCAAAGCTTAAGTGATTTTTTTTTTTTCCATGGTTCGCTATTCCTGATAGTGTCTCTATTGGGTCAGGCTTTACTGGTAGAGGCTAGCATGGCAGCACGGTGGGGGTTGCTGTGGCCTCACACATCCAGGCTGGATTCCTGCTGCCAGCTCTGTGTATGCGGAGCTCTCTCCATGTTTACTGGTTTCTTCCACATCCAGAAACACGTGGTTTAGCTGAACTGGTGTCACTGGAATGCCCCTAGCATGTGTTGCACATACTGGTGTCCTGTTCAGGGGGCCCTCTGCCATGTCCTTCCTGGCCACCCTGTGATGGATAAAGGGGCTAAATAAGATCACTGAGTGTTGGTTACACAGTTACGATACTGTCTTTGATGCTTGTTTTGTTCTTTCTTTCTCCTTTACTTGAGGTTTTTATGTAATTAAAGGCCACCTTCCGCTGCATAATGATAAGCAATGTTTATCTAGAAAATGATGACTAATCTGAGTTTGGCCGATTCACCATTTGATTCATCCTGCTGACTGTGAGAAACTTGGATCTCCGCATTTATTTGTGGGATGTCCGCACTGGATGCCGAGCTCATTAAATGTTCCACTGAAGGTGATCTTTGACATTTGATTTTTTTTGTTGGAAAAAGGACATGACCCTGGAGTATGCCACTGCCACAAACCCCACAGCCATCACGCCAGAGGAGTACTTTGACCCGGACTTCGACCTGCAGGACAGAGATATCGGCCGGCCCATTGAGCTCACCATCCGGACGCAAAAGTTGGTCCCGCCTGTGAAGGTCATAGGGACAACAGTCTTGGGTTACTGTGGATTAGTAGGAGGGCATCTGGGGCTGGGGGTTTAGTGGGGTTGGTGCCCCCTTCACAGTGGCCTCGTTCCTCCAGGTTCAAGGCCACCTTGTGGATGAGTGAGGAGCACCCTCTGTCCCTGGTGGAGCAGGTGACGCCCATCATCGACCTGATGGCTCGCACCAGCAGCCACTTCGCCAGGCTGCGTGACTTCATCACCCTCAAATTCCCCCCAGGCTTCCCAGTCAAGATAGGTACATCTGCATATGAATTTACTGTTTAGCTGAAGCCTTTAATAAACAACGTACAGAACCATTTGTACTGGTGGGTATTTTATGAAAGCGATTCACTTAAAGCTGCAACAGCAGCACCACAGAGATGCACACTTGTGGGGGACCCAGCATGCTCCTTTTTTGGTCACTTAGCTGCCTAACAGTCATTTTTGTTATATATTCAATGTGCCTTACAGTTTTACTAAGCTGTACTGGTAGAAACTTCAGTGGAGCAGTTCAGGATACATTGTCTCTATGGCACTCAATGGTCAAACAGTGCCGACTTGCTTCTCTCAAATATCTCTCCTTAAGCGGCACACCACCCACTGACAGCTGCGCCTGTGCCGCTCTTACAGAGATCCCCCTCTTCCATGTTCTGAATGCCCGCATCACCTTTGGGAACGTGAACAGATGCAGAACAGAGGACAATTCAGAAACAACACCCACGACGGAGGTGGATGCCAGTGCAACGGGTAGGCCCATGCGGGAGCCTTGGTCACATGGTGCGGGAGCCTTGGTCACATGGTGCGGGAGCCTTGGTCACATGGTGCGGGAGCCTTGGTCACATGGTGCGGGAGCCTTGGTCACATGCCGGTCTCTATTCCAATTTTGAATTCCCTTTCATGTGAACTTATTGCTTGGCGATATGTAAAATGTCAAACCTTGATTTTTCTTTGATTACATAAAGCTCATACCTGGATTTTGTCTTACCCTCTCACCCCTCGATGCAGCCCCACCTCTATTCCAGGTCTGCCCCAGTGTGTTTGAGGTACCCGTGCATTACCGGCAGCGGGGAGGCAGCCGGGCGGTGTCGCACGCTGACCATGAGGAGGAGCTGCTCCAGTTCGCCATCCACCAGAGCCTCCTCGAGGCAGGACGCGGCGCAAGCCAGGTGAGGCCTCCTGCTGCCAGGCCCCCACCTCCTGCATGCTAGCTGTTGGACATATCACATGACTGAGCCCCTCCATATGGGAAAACGGCCTCGAACCGTTTGTCCAACTGCTCATTGCAAAATTAAAGGCACTTCAATAGTAATCTCAGCATTTCAGAATAAACCCAGTCTGTGTGGTTAATTTTTAGTGTATCCATCTTTATTCATAAGTAGTTTAAATGCACTACAGTCGGCCCTCCGTATCCACAGGTTCCACATCTGCAGATTTAATCTGCTAAATGATGTGATGTGTAGTCTTGTGTGTTGATATATGTTGGTATATGTTAACACGGTGCATGCCTGAATGAGAGTGAATTTATATTTTCTCTGTATTTTCCATTCATATAATGATGGTTGTGTCCAAAGGTGGAAATTTCAGGTCCAGAAAGTAAAAATCCAGATCATTTTTTTTCTTGTCATTTATTCTATAAACAATCCGATATAACAATGATTTACATTGTATCCAGTATTATAAGTAATCTAGACATGATTTAAAGTATATAGGAGGATGACGTAGCTTGTTTGCCAATACTACACTATTTTATATAAGGCACTTGAGCATCCGTGGATTTTGTTATCCACAGGGGTCTTGACTGTATGTGGCCAAAGTTAGATGCCAAATTGCTCACATCTCATTCTGAATCTAAGGGTATTACTCTGATGTTAATTGGCCAGTTGTTGCTATAATAGCCTCTCCTCTTCTGAGAGAGCTTTCCATACGATGCTGGAACATCTGGACCTTCTGGTGAGATTTCACGTTTAGGCAAAGATGACCTCTTATGACGATGCCAAGTCACCTCTACTGTACGACCACCAGTTCTTCTGCCGGTGTTTGTTGCAGGAGATTGTGTCACTGTGATACACCTGCGTCGGTGGTGTCTTAATTAAGCAATTGCTCTAATTAACAGGGTCATGGCCATATAGTATAGTAAATAATTTTGAGTGGGAGTCATGGATTACTTCATGCAGGTCGGTGCTGTATTTGGTGCTGAGTGTTTGAACTGTCTTATAGGAGTGTCCAGTGTTCTGTTTTAACTAGGAAATTCCGCCTGTGCATTGCATGTTTTAATTTACCAGAGCTGGCTTTGCCGTCAGTTGTATCGAACCTCAATCAGTCATGGAATGAACTCGCTGTGTGTGTTCTTGACATAAATATTTCATTTCTTATGTCATTATTACTATTGTGATTTTGCTTTTCCAGGCATCTTGGGAGGATATCCCCGGAGTCCCGATGATCAAAGGCCAGGGGAATGGGTAGGCATGGCGCTGGTTGGATGCTGGCGGGGGGCGAGCAGTGCTTCCAGTTCCTTTCAGTTCAGTTGTGTGTTGACCCCCAACCTCGCTATTCATGGGCGTTGCTGCCTTTCCAGTTCCGTCCTGCATGGGCCGCTGGTCGACCTCGGGGACTCTACAAGCCCGGCCAGCACTGGATCCACCAGCAGCCCGGACAGCGACCTGCAGCTTGCTATGGAGCTCTCGGCACAGGCCCAGGAGGAAGAGGAGCGACAGAGGAGAGAGGAAGAGGAGGAGCTGGAGCGAATACTGAAGCTCTCACTGACTGAGAAGTAGAGGAGGAGCCGCGGCAAGAATTAGTCTGCGTTTTAAATTTTTATTTGCCAATAGAAGTATAAAATGTCCAAACCCAGATCTAGAGGAGTTGACCTGCTACGGATTAGCACCAAACTAACTGCAAGCAGAGAACTAACTAGTACTATCAACCGTAAGCCCCCATCTGCTCATGACAGGCATTATTTATTATTATTGTTTACTATTCTAATATATATAAACACACACATTTGTATCCTGTTGTAGGCATGTCGTTAACAGGCCATGCCTGTGTCTCATGAATCAGTATTGCTTTTAGGGTATAAATTTAAAAATGCCGTTTGGATTCTGCAGCTTGGAAAACAGCAAAGCATCGTCATTTAATTCCGATTATATGTTGCGATCCATACTATAGCAATGTGGTTAAGAGACTTCAGGGATTTTTTAAGATCTCTCAGGGTTCTGTCATAATCTTCCACTCTTCAAAAAAATGAGTGTATCAAGGTAGGAAGCTTCCAGATGGACATCAAAATGTGGCTCAGAAGATCCTGAGCCCTTCAATTCAAGACGAGCAATACTCACGCCAGCGTGCCTGTTTACGGGGGCAGTGCCACCCCTGCCAGGGCTCGGCACCCCAGACCGTTCCCTCATCGTTTTATATGTCAATTTACATGGACGTTCACTGTTAAACACTGACCGTATGCTGGCGCACCAGTAATCCTTTACCAGTAAGATGAGTAGTCTGAGAATTTTCTTTTTGTTTCTCTAGGTAGGGGGACATGTGACCTCTGGGGTTTAAATTGGACCCTGCTGAATGTAGCATTTTCCACAAACAGAGTGATGTCTTCCCACGCTTTGATTCCGACAGCATGCTGTGCGTTTGAGGCCAAAGTGATGATGTATGGCAGGGAGTTGATTTAAGAGTTAAAAATTTTATTATTTTGAAACCTACTTCTTGATACGAATAAACCAGGATAGTTAAACACACTGACAGCCAACAGTATGCAGTAATGTTTTTTTATTTTGATGCAGTACTAATGAACTTCAGGATCTCAACTGAATTTCAGAATCGCAATGCCAAAAATTAGACCACTTTTTTTTATGCGGTGTATTAAATATAGAGCTCACATTTTGACATATTACATTAAACAATTCAGTTTATAAATGTTTCTTTTTTTTAAATAAAAGCACTTTATCTCCAGTACCGTTTTCTGAGACCTCCTGATGTATGGCCCTGGTTGTACTAGGAGTTCCTAGCTCTCTGATCATTATAGGTAATCTTTCGCTGTCTTAGTATGGCAGGACAAATCAACAGAGAAACACGCAGCCTCACACACAGGGATGCAGTGCCTTTTGAATTAGTGGGTTCTATCCCTGTCAGTATGCTGCGTTTCTACTGCTCTGTTATGTTTAAGTAGGATGTTACTTTAATATTGATACTGACATATTGTTTGTCTCAGCTAAATCTCAAGCACCCACTAATTCAAATTAAAGGTTAAGTTCAACTGTTAATTTGTAATGTTTTAAAATAAATTAAATGTGATGTTAATTATTCTTTATTATTGCTTTTATTCATATTTTATTAATATGTCCTATATTCAGTTGCGCAGATCAATTATTTGTCATGTATATGGGCCGACAAAACTTTGATCATTCAGAGAAGTGATTATGATTTTTTTTTTGTAATAAGAATTTACTTGGAAATGCAAACCACTGTACACACATCTAATGTGATCTTTAAAACAGAAAAGCATTATAAAAAGGCTGGATTGTAAGTGTGTGTTTTTTTTTAAGCACACTGAAAATGCATAGATCAATTTTGCGGCACTCCTACTGTTTAATCAGAAGGTGGCAGTGTTTGTTTCTGGCGAATTTCGTCCTGACGTGTTAACTTCCCTATGGTTGGTTGTGCTATTTGTGTTTTTGTCCAGGGTCTCTGATATATTAATGGGCGCGTTAGCTTGCATTCGGCTGTACTTGCTAAGTTTAGCTACCGCCTCTGTTCATTCATCAAGTTTCAACAGCTGCTCCGACTAATGAGACGTTCTGGACAGTTTACCTTAATGTAATTTATGCCATAAGAATGTTGTTCTGGTCGCGTTCATGGTCATCTTCATGTTATGTAGGAGGATTTTTATTTTTGTAAATAGGATACTGAATTTAATTCCCCTAGATTACTCCTCCACACATCTCAAAAGCACCACACAGCGATTTGCAATATATGATGAAACACGTCATTCACAAAATGCTTCAGTTATTTGTTAAATACCAATGTCAGGATTAATGGAAATTCGTGTTTTTATTATACAGCACAAATAAAATATGAATAATATTTTCCGTCGCACTTCTGCAATGCTGGGGTTTAATCGGAATTAATGCTTGTATCGGTAGCATGACCGTACATACTGTATCACTGAAGACATTGAGGTCAAGTCTTCAGTATTTACTCTGCAAACTACACTGCCCGGCCAAAAAAAAGTCGCAATTTGAATTTATATCAGCAAATAATCAAGAGCCAATGACTGGATCATTATTACAGCTCAGCAACGTTATGCAGCAATAAAGTAAAGTCAGCTGGGTACCTG
>JAODLC010000044.1:30932345-30954106 GCA_026781145.1 Hippopotamyrus pictus | reverse complement strand
TCAACTCACTTGTCAATACAGGATCTCGGTGAGAAATGAATGCAAATCTGGATGAAAATAAAGGGTGAGATATTGCACAAGCTTGTGGAAACAATGCCATGACAAATGTGCGCCATAATCAAAGCTAAAGGTGGCCAATGAAAAATTCAAATGGCGACTTTTTTTTGGCCGGGCAGTGTACAATAGCAATGATTCATTACAGGGCACAACTATAGGAAGGGCTAACACTTGACCTCCGTATTTTAAAAATCCAGCCTTCGGCTCTTATCGGCAGCTTTAGTTGAGAATTACTGATATTTCTGGGAGATTTTTACGTATTTTTGTGGGTATAATTAAAATTCAAAGCCTTACTTTTTCATTCGCCTTTTAAACTAGAGGTATCATTTTTTAAGTTAACATTGACCATGCTCTTTCCTTATAATAGTTTGAATGAAAGTTGTGCTTTTTGGACATAGATCAATATAAACGGTTTGCAGTGTAGAGTAGAATGTAATTATACTCCAGCAATGACCTTCAATAACCCGAAAGGATCTGGCGTTGGGGGCAAAATGATTGCGGAGAGACTTCAAAACAGAATTATATATAAATCATATACATATATCAAATCAGTAAAATGAGAAAAACAACAAAACACAGCACGCGCGTTTGTCTTCCTCTTATGACCGGTCATCATAATCGGTAACCAACAAGAAATGTTGGTTTATAAAAAGTAAATCCATTAATGTATTTAAGTAAATAAAATAAGACTACGTAAATATCCCAACTTCGAACTCCTTGACAGACAAAAAATTCTTTACGCAAAAGCGCAGAACAGCCACGATTGTAATTGTAGTGAGGGCTGAATTTAACTGAAGAACGAGCAATGACTGAAACGGCATTATGCATGAATAGCGCGCACTCGCTACATTGCTGAGATAACGTCCTTCGTTTGTGTAAGTGCTGATTTAGGTAATATAATCCTCTAAGGCCATGTCTTCCATGATTATGGTGATCCTTAATATGTTTCTCCAGCTGAGTTTGTCACTTTGAGTCGAAAGACAGTACTACATTGCATTTTAAGGCGCTTCCGTATTTTATTAACGTTAAGGAGAGTTCTGAAAGCAAAAAATGGTATTCGTGGTTTTCAAAATAGCCAAATGTCTAAACGAAGCCCCATTTAGTAGGTTTTCTCGCTGGAGTGTACAGGAGGTGAGGAGACAGAGCACTACGCTTCGTACCTCTATCAGACATGGTTTTTAATCTTGCCCCTTCGTGCAGTAGTTTGCATTCCTATGGTATATTATGAAGGACTGTCAAGCTGTCAACAAGTCAAATGACGTCGTATAACCTACAACAGCGACCACTATCCTACAACAACCCGTAACCCAGTGGTTCCCAAACTTTCTCTGCAGGGGCCCCCTTCTAGATAGGAACATTATTGAGCCCCCTCCATTCAAACTACACAGGTTCAGATTCAAACTTTATTTGAAATACAACTCCCTTTTCTAATTGAGCGAAACAAATGCAAATACAAAATAACAATGGTGCAATTTCACCACTGTGGGAGAAAAAAAGAGCAATCAATTAAAAATAAAAGTGCAGCATAAGTTTGAAATTATGCAAATACAGATTTAACATTCGTGTTAATATTCATTGGCGTACACAAATTAAAGTTTGTTTTACGATTACCGTATGTTGTTTTTAATGATAACCGCAGGTTTCAGCCTATACTATAGCACAAAACAACACTAAATCATACCCATTAATTGATAGTCTCCCTGCACTTCATGTAGAAATTTTTAAACCTCGTTTTTCATGACGTTTGTATCCCGGGAAGTTCCGATGCGTAATCTGCTATTTCTCCCGAATATCACGTAAAGCAGTGAGAACTGGTTTTCAGTTCATTTACCTGGTAAAATAAAGTTTACATAAATTACATAAATGCTTATATAACTTACACGTAAGTTAGTGGTTTATTTATTGTTAGTTACTCTAATGTTGCGCTGCCTTTATTTGTTTAATCGTCCAGTCTGTGAATAGATTATTTTGCCCCTGAGGCTGTCCCATTGGTGCGCCCCTCCGCAAAACCTGTGCTCCCCCCAGGGAACCACTGCCGTAACCGTTGTTTACGAACATAAAACACCTAGACACACACACACACACACACACACACACACACACACATATATATATATATGTGTGTGGGTGTGTGTGTGTGTGTGTATGTGTGTGTGTGTAGACACACACACACAAACATACAGAGAGAGACACTACGATATATAGTACGATAGAAGTGTGCCAGATGAATACCGCAGTCCTTAATAGATGAGCAAAATGTATAACTCAACACCGAGGAAAAATGTAACATAATACAATAAAATGCATTAAGGCGATTACCGCCTGAAAGCCGTGAACAGTCTGAATGTGGCGTAATGGTGTATGCGCTGGCTATTTGCTCCTCGCAGTATTTAAATTTACTTCAAATTCAATTCGCTCAAATGCGCCAAGAATCAACAGTCGTGAGTTCATACCTGCCTTAATTAATGCAACGATTCAGCTCTTATTCGGTCATTTATATATAAAGGAACAACAGGACAGTGGTCAAAAATGCATGTATGGAAAGAGTTTATTTAACGATGTATATACAATGGACCCAAAATAATAAAATCCTTAATATATTATCACAACTCTGCCATAAATAACTGCAAACAAGTTAGGTCGATTTTTCATAAATAATGTAAAAATACAAAAATAATTTTGATCACATCCTGCAAGCTAAGTGTTCTGTAAAACTGGAGCAACAAACTGCTAAACAGCTCAACTACTAAACAGCTTCAACTAAAAAATGAAGTAGAAAGTCGGGTATGACTGACTACTAGCCTATATATTTTTAATTGGAGGCTGGTGTTTTGAAACATTTCGCAGATAACATAAAATTAGATTTATTTTTCAAAACAGCAGATCACCGACGTGCAAATAAAATAAAAGGTAAAAAAGGCAACATCTCACTAGGTCCACTTGTAAACTCCATTTTCCTCCCTGCAAAGCATATATCTGCCATAATCCACTAGTGCAATCAGAGCAACATGCAGCGTCACCTTACACGAATATGCCTCATATGTATTACCTTGGGACTTGCAATTTATTTCCCCTTTCCCAGTCAATATTATACAAATAAATATGTAAAGCGCTTCCAGTGTAAAAACAATAATAAAATAACTTTCACAACCACTAAGACATTCATGCAAGGAATGCTTGTAGAAGATATGAATACAGTTTGCCTGCCTGGTCGTGTTCTAAGTGGCCAGGACATTTTAATCTAAAGTATCCCAGTTCAAAAGGTGTGACGACGAAGTATCGGCGGTGTGGGGGTACTGATAGGCCATCTTGGGTCAGGATGAGATGATGGTATTTCTTCTTCTTCTTCTGTGGCCCAGCAGCTTAACGGCGGCGTAGGGGTTTGTACACACAGACTGCCATGATGACCATCACCAGTACGATCACCGACAGGACACTCACGAGCAGCACTGCGACACAATGGGAACACGTGTAAATTATACGTAGAGTACAGATCGCGATATTTTAAACGGAAAACATATTAAATTGCATTACCCTTAAGAATGGCTGCCTAAATTTATGTAGGCGCTAGTAGTCACATTTCAAAAGAAAAAGACCCTGTTTCTGATCAAATAAATGAAAACGACCTGAGTCGCTTTAAAACGCTCAATGAAGGCCAATAACGTTAAACGACACGGTAGCAGCAATGACGATTTGCTACATTTCGGCGTGTAATTAATGAATTCTTTGGCTCGTAAAATCCTTACCCAAGTTTTGATTCTGGAGAACCATAAACGGCCTTTCGTTCGTTTTGGATTCGGCTTGCTGTCCCTTTGCACACAAACAAAACGAAATAAAAAGGACTAGACAAGGGCGGAAGACACGCATGATTGTAAACATTGGATGCTGGAGGGAGGAGGAGATGCACCTCTTTCAGAGCATTCTGGGTCCTAAAGCCTTCCTGTACACCTGTCTGTTGCGCAATCAACAGAAAGATGTCATGCCATCAGTACATACTCGATACTGCTATATTTCATAATTAAAATATTCAAGCGGAAAGGTTATGGGAGTTTGCCTGTTCTCCCCATGTCGTCGTGGCGTTTCCCCTCACAGTCCAAAGACATGCGGACACTAATTGGAGTTACCGTCATGGGTTGTTCCCTGCCTCGTGGCCGTAGCTTCCGGGATTGGGTCCGGACCCCCCGCGACCCAGTAGGTTAGCGGTTCAGAAAATTAATGGATGGAGGGATGGATGGATGGATGGAAAGGTTATGTATTTTGACAACAAAGCAAAAATGTCCTTAATGCTTATTACGGCTGTAGCTCCAGTCCTTGGTAGACAGCTTCAGCTTCCAAAAATAGTAGTTTTAATGTTTCTTACAAATTGTACACCGTAGTTATACGTTAAAGTTTATCGTAAATGAACTGAATTTTGCAAGAATGTCCTTTAGCCATCGTTTAGAAATGTACATATTGAACACCCCTAAAATGCTCATTAGCCCCCCTACAAATAAATGTACACTCACTATAGTTTAAATAGTGTGTTCTCATTCACTTTAAAATCAGACCCCCTAGTAAAAGTTTAGTGGCCCTTTTCATAAATCTCTAATGACACTTCTGTTGAACACCTGAATTTTTCTCTTGCTTTGGAGTATTACTGCATCTGATTTACAAATGCAAATCTAAGATGAATTATAACACACTACACTACGTAATTATAAAGTAAATTATAAATGAGGAATCACACAGGCTAAGGACCTACTGCACTGTAATATATGGCGTGTGTTTGCAGGCTCTCTGCTACTCGTCAGTTTATTAGCAGGCAGAAGCTCACTTCCAGTGAGAAAGGGCTCATGTACAAATTAGACCGGTGACTCAGCACCTGTTTTTTCCTACATAATGAAGCAGCACATCAGGGAAAGTAGCAGAGGAAAGCCTGAAAGCGTCACGAGCAGCCAATGGCTGGAAAATCGGCAATATGACAAACAGGCAATTCTTCACAAAAATATAATGTAGGGGAAGCAGGGGGCGATAGACATTAAGGAGCCGGAAGTGTTTGTCAGCGTGCAGCTGGAGCAGCTTGGCTGTAGCACCCTCGACTAAGATACTTAACCTGAACATTCAGCTATAAATATCACATCTTTTGTTTAGGCAGTTGTGAAAACAATAATCAGTGAACAATACAGAAAATCAACATTTTTATTATGTAAATTAAAGGACAAATTGTATTTTGGGGTATTGTGATGTTAACGTAATGCGATAGATTCCTTATTAGCCTATAACACAGATTCTGTGAAGTTCCTTTAAATATAGTGACACACCCCAATCAGGAAGCTTATTCTCTTATATGTGTCTGGGGGAGGGGTATTTATTTTCTTTTACTTCTTTTTTGTGACGTGGAAGGAGTGGATATTAAAAAGACTATTGTCAATCTTCACTCAGGTTGAGTGAATTGTTACACGGTGAGGCTAGAATAGAATAGAATAGAATAGAATAGAATAGAATAGAATGTCTTTTATTGTCATAGCACAGATGTACAGTGAAATTTAGCTTGTCCCCCTGAATGGGACACGACATAATCTTAAAAATAGATTCAACACATGCAAATGCTCTGCATATTGAGCTACACACATACACACACACACACAACAAAGTAAAAACACAAGCATTACTATAAACCGATAAAACATTGAGTGCCATTGTTTGCATACGCATACACAAGGTGGAAGAATATGAATAGTAAATGGTGTGCCGAGGCATTTAAAGCTGGCCACTCTCTCCACTATGTCTCCTCTGATGTATAGAGGAGCAGCTTCCTCTTCCTGCTCCCTGAAGCTGATAATCTGCCTCTTTGTTTTCATGGTGTTCAGTGGCACGCTGTCGATGGAGTACTATTCAGACAGTTTGCTAACCTCGTCCCTATAGGCAGACTCCTCGCCGCTGCATGTAAGTCCTACTACGGTGGTGTCATCTGCAAATTTGGTGATTATATTCGTGATGTGTGTTGGTGCACAATCGTGGGTATACAGGGCATAAAGAAGAGGGCTCAGTGTCGCAGCTCTGTCGAGCTCCAGTGCTGAGTGTCAGGGTTGGGGGTAGTGAGACCCCAGCCTAACAGTCTGTGTATGGTTTGTAAGAAAGTCCTTGATCCATCTGCCGATGTGCTGATTGACATGCTGGGCAGTTTGGTCACCATTCTGCTGGGGATGATCATGTTAAAGGCGGAGCTGAAGTCCACAGATAAAATCCTCACGGATGTTCCAAGTGAGTCAGTACATTATGGAGAGCTGTATTGATGGCATCTTCCATTGACCTGTTGGCTTTGTTGGAGAATCGGTGCTGGTCCAGGGCGGGTGGAAGTGAAGATTTAATGTGCCTGATGACCAGCTTCTCGAAGCACTTCATTATAGTGGGAGTGAGAGCTACAGGTCTGTAGACATTAAGGCTGCTGATTGCCGTCTTCTTTGGAACAGGCACAATGGTGTCAGACTTAAGGCATTTGGGGACAGTGCATTGTGACAGAGAGAGGTTAAAGATGTTGCTGAGCACCTCTGCCAGCTGATAGCCGCTTTGCTCAGGTTGGTACTGCGGAGTGCAAGTGTACAGAAGATAATATTCTCAATGTAATCTCTTTAAAAGATCAAATATTAAACAGAAAGTTAAGGCTAAAGGAATGGCATGTAATGCCATGTTAAGCATGTGACACTCATGGGTCCCTTATAATACAGGACGACCCCTTTTTGGAACATGCTACATCCCGTGGGATGGTGAAACCCTTCTGCAAGGTCATGGACTATGTTGGAAAATTAAATCACAATATTTAAATGTAGAGCAGACATACTGATCTTCAACCCTGTGGGGAGAATCATCTTACTCTCCATGAGACACACAGACAGGTGACAGCAGGCTAAGGCGGGGGAGCTCATAGGCCCAACCACAGCATCAGTCCGCCGCCCAGGGGTTTGAGCCAATGACCTTCCTGTCACAGGCCCAGAGTCATAACCAGCTCACTGCCTCCCAGCTAATCTACAAATATAGGAGGACATCATTGTTATTGTAAATAATTATTTATGATTACTTAACGTTAAAAACGTGGGTTTCCAATTAAAGAATTTATCTAGTTTAAGCTAGCAGTATAACTAATCCCCAAATTATGCTAATACAGTATGTTTAATCACAAACAGAAATATCAATAGAAAGTTTGCATGTTTCCTTGATGCGGTAGGGAAGGGGGTCATGCAGCCTGCAACCCACTTATTTGTTTCAAATGCAGCTGTAAGGCTAGGCTCCACAAACAAGATTCTGCTCACGGCCAACCTCCTTACAGCCTGATCCTGCATGTAGAGCCTTCATAGCCCGAACGTGGCTGCTGTTTGGTTCTTGGTTAGAGGGTTTTGTGAAAAGCCAATGTGAAGAATTACTTGGTTTTTGCTTATTGGTGTTCTGCATGTGGAGTGGAATGAGAAAATTTTTATTATCCTGGAGGAAACTGTTTGTGAGAAAACACAATACAACACAACAAGACAATAACAGACAATACGTAGTACCACATACAGCAATCTCTCTACAAAAATAAGCATGACATCTAGAGATGATAAATAGGTAAGTGAATATGATGAAAAGTACGGTAAATATTGCACACAAAAGATAATAAATAGACAGATATTGACAAAGACAATAGGTATTACTGCACATACCTTGATTGCTTCACTGATTGTACAATCCGATGGCCGTCGGACCGAATGACTTCCTGTGGATGTTTCTTGTTCTACCCACATTGCACTCATTTCTGCTGGGTGTTCTGGATTCCTCTCACAGTCCAAAGACATGTGGTAGGAAAATACAGACCAGGTGAGATTAAATTCTTTGTTCCTTTATTCTTGTCCAAGATTGTGACACTCCAGACAAGAAAGCAGAACGCACACTGTCAGCCAGGAATCCTCCCTCTCTTACACACCAGCTGTTTGCGTCACCTCTGATTTTGCTCTTGCTCTTTTCCTGTCTCATGTCTTGGTTATTTTCTCACCGGGGAGTTCTGTCACTGCTTTTCCTTCCTTAATGAATCTGTTGCCATCTCTATTGCTTTTTGACTGATGCGGTATATCTGACATATCTGTAGGCTTCTAGCCAAGCTCTCTTAAATCCATTTTCTTTCTCATAGGAGCTTCCTCTCTATGGGCCACCTACTTACATACAGTATGTATTCCTTTTTGCATAGTCATAACTATGTCTTTCCTTGGTTTATCCCATGCACAGATGATGCTCCTTCTGAACGTATCCCACAATTCCTCAGGTTTGAGCATCAGTTTCCGCTGGTCCCCTCAGGTTCCTCAGCTGGCCTCTGGACAAACGTCCATCCACACTCCTTATCCCACCAAGCATTGATATATATTTTTAGCATAAGCATTCTTATACAGTGTATTTATAGTGTCAGCATTGGTTGCATCTGGCAGCTTTAAACAGATTCTCATTTCCACACATGCATTTAAGCTTATTGCCATTCCTAAATTGTGTGTGTGCCCTGTGAATGACTGGCATTCCAGCATGGGGTCCACCTTGTAAGATGGATCAATGGTTGCAATTGGTTGCAATTGTCATATCTTTATTATCAGTACTGTTTTGTTTTTAATTAGTAAGGGATGCAGCAGAACATGGTAGTTCTTGTTGTCACATAATGATGGTTCCAAATATGTTTAAAAACTAAAAGATTTTTCAATAAAAAATAAGCACATTATGTCACATAGCTGTGATTCATGGTATTACTAGACAGCTGTAATATACTGAACTAGGTTAATAGGATTAATGGCGTTAACTCATTTTTAGAGTGATAATTACAGCCATTTAGTTGCTTCTCCAGACATGAGTAAAAGCTCGTCCAACACTGCATCATTCTGCGAACGTTTCCAATAGTGTCTGATGATAGTCTAATAAGTTTTTTGGCTCATAAATCTTTTATCACATAAAACTGTGCTATTATTAGCCCAGAAATACCATATTCACTTCAATTGGCCTCATTGATTTTCTGCCGTTTGTACAGTAATAGCTTGCCGGTGTGGGTCTGGAGTGCATCTCCATGCTACGTGAGATTGGAAATGAGATTCTTTCAATGGGTCCCAGATGCTTCCTGTTCCCGTGAATCACTTCGGCGAGTAGCCCGTTCCCCGTGTCCATGCGTAATGCAATTGCAGTTCCGCGTATCTCACTTTCCTGCTGCCTCGCTTATGCAGACTGACGGCGTGCGCCGCTTTCTTGGTACGTGCGGCGCCACTTTCTGCCGATTTGCAAAGCGAAGCCTACAGAGTGGAAACGCATACAAAAGTGCAAATATAAATAGAAGTGCATCAATCTGCCGGTAAAATCTACTTTTTGATCCCTGAAAACCATCTCTGCCGATATACTGAGCTCTTGTGAAGAGGAGTCATGTTTAGTTTCTGTAACTAACTCCTGGGGTACAAAACATGTGTATAATCGAATCTGTCAAATGACTCAATCAATTTACAGGGCGGTCTTCTGTCTTTAATGTTATTATTTTTCTATAAAGGGAACTTCAGCATAGTTCAAGAGGTTAGACAGCATGTTCTGTTGCTGGCACGCACACATCCTTCTTTTCTGGCAATACTATAATTTATTGTTTAATCTGGTTTGTGTCTAAGAAAATGTCTGACTTTCTGTGCGCGTTGAGTGTCATATAACTGTCTAAAGGTGCATCCAAGACCGGCCTCCAGTGCAGAAGTAACCCTGAACAGTGAGTGTATGGGCTTTGTGTCCGCATGGATACTGATCTACTGTATGTAATTAAACCACATCTAATAAGCCCCCATGCCTTTTATGTGCTGTCCCTCTGTATGGGTGCATTCGATACCCATCAGGTCGCAAGCACCAGCACAAAAGGCTTTTATCTGTTTGTGGATTTTTTTTTTTTAAATCAAGGAGTACCTGAATGAAGAATAATGCCATTAATTTTTTTTGTGCTGATGCACACACCACATGCTTCTCCCCAAAGCCTGAGCATGCTCCGTAATGGGAGCACACTCTTTAATAAAACATCTCATCAAGCATCTGAAGCTTCCTTTTTGTATGTTTATACAGACTGAATGCAAATCGGCACATTAATTAAAAGCTTTAATTAAGCCCGGGTGAGGGGGGTGACGCCGCATGGCGACTGTAGCACGGTATGGATGTCACCAACAGGTAGAGCTTGGGACTGTCCTTCTCGTTAGTGTGACTGTAGTCCAATGCAGGATCTCAGCATTTTAAATGAGCAAAAAAGAATAAATCTGATTTAGATGTAGCAAATAATAAAAATGTGTTATACCCAGTGTCAGCAACTATCCGACTCTTGTTAAGAATATTTTTTAACGCAACTTCATCCTGCAAACCCAGGTATAATTATGTCTTTTATTTTTATATAGGTATACAATATATGTAAAAGCAGAGAGACTTTAAAAAAGATTCCCTGTTTTCTTGGTAAACATGATCAAGCCTTTGACTTGTCATTCATGGACTTCAAGATTTTAATAAACTTTTAAAATAAAGTTGATGTAGTTATGATTTAGTCACATGTTTCTATGTGTAGATTGCGAACTGTCCGTTTTTAACTTTAAAAAATGCAAACATAAAACATATACTCTGAAATATATAAACATACACAACAATAAAACACATCTTCAAGACAAAATTTGCAGGGTGTTGCTATTCTAGACTATAAACACGAAAAACATTCCAAATGAAATATTTAACCTTTTTTGGTCTCTCGTCTGCTTTGTTTGCCAAGGTCCTTTTAATGATTTGCATGTTGAATGTTACCAGGCACTCATTCAGCACAGCATATCACATTTGTCTCAGTACATTTTACCTTGCTCCCAATATTCATAAAAACAGAAAAATACAGACACTTGGGCACTGTGACTTTCAACAGTGCTGGCCAATCTACGATGACAAACATGTCAAATCACTTTGGTGTTAATTTTACTCCAGTTCTCCAGCTATATACGACAATGAGCATGAATTTTCTTTACAATAAAGGCTCCAATGAAAAGTCAACCAAATAATAATACAAACTTTTTGCACATATTATTTTGGTTGCCAAAACATAATTTAGAAAAGACCATTCTGTTGCTATCCAAGGACATCCAGCGTGGCTCAGCTGTAATTAGCAACACTGGGGAGGGGGGTTCTTAACCAAGGGGGCTTTGGCATTGAGTTTCCACCTTACAGAGCCATTTCTGAGAGCAGGAGTAGACAACTACATCATAAATTACACGTAAGCTCCTTTCACATCAAGACGCAGAGGTAATAAGATTCACAAGCTACAGCAACAAATGTCTTTTTTTGGCTTTGCTCACACAGTATTTCCTACTTATAACAATTTACATAAATTATATCTTTTTGTCTTTAAAAATACCTAGACAGTGACTGCTCAGCCACCACAAATATTATTGGAAAATTCTTTCCAGAATCAAAATATGCAGTCATTCCATTATGTCCTTTAATTGTGGCTCAGAACTGGGGGGGGGGCTTGCGTTGTCATTCTTCCCCGTTTGCCAGTGTATGTGCGTCCTGCTCGGTCTTCCCAGTGATGCCAGGCTTAGGGGACGGGAGTCATGGAGAGTGATTCAGTCTGGAGGTCCGGCACGGTCCTCTCTGGTCGCAGACACACAGCCAGGCGCTGTAGTTGACATAGATACAGCTTTAAAAAGCATCATAAACACGTGGGTCATTCTGTGGTTGCAGCTGAAGAAGAGCGAAAGGCTAACAATGACCTTTGTAGCACTTTGACTAAAGATCTCTACCCAAAGCTATCATAAGCTACATGCTTTTGTAAGCAATATATGCACAAATACATTCTAAGCAACTACAGAATGCTAGGTAACACTTTTCCTGGGTTTGCCATCCAAAAAGGACTTTCCTAAGCTATATGAAGGTGTTTTGAAGGTCTTGCTTATGTATCTTCACTGAAGAGGTCATCAAAAGCTTTTTAAAGACATAAGGGTGAGGATCTGACCTGCTTCAAAGAGCCTGGCGTCCACACCAGCTTGTACACCATGTAAATGGGGATCCACATGAAAGAGGAGATGCCAATGAAGTAACCTACAGTGATACTCCACTCTGGGTACTCGTACTCAAACAGAGTGAGGGGGGGCTGGTGCAGGAAGGAGCTCACGATGATATACTGAAGGGGAAAAGACAAACGTTAGCCCCACGGCGGGCCGGCCCGCTGAACATCAGTGCCTGTCCTAACAGTGGACTCATCCAAAGTACCTCCACTGTTCATTCACCACTCTGTTATATACAGTGGTCCTGAAATGTCAGAACATGTCAACCGGGGCAGTGTGTGGCTCAGTGGGCTAAGCCTGTGTTCCTGTAATCACAAACCCAGCCTCAGCACGTCTGCGGGTCCTTAAGTAAGGCCCTTAACCCCCAGCTCCCTGGGCGCCCCAGCGGGTGGCTGCCCTTTGTGGACAACTTCCTATACAAAGAGCAAGTTGAGGGAGGCGTAAAAAGCAATTTCCCCACGGGGATCAATAAAGTGTCAATTATTATTATTATAATTATTAACACAAAGCAAAAACATAAAGACAACACAAAAGCATCAAGTCAAAAAATTAAGTAAATTTTACTTTTTAATATGCCGTGTTCCTTTAACGTGTTCTGTTCTCTTAATGTGTTCTGTTCTCTTAATGTGTAGTGTTTCCTCAATGTATTGTGGTTTTCCAAACAGCTGTGCTCCGTGGCACAGGGGACAGTATTCAGCTCCCGATATCATGCCTCTGACACCGATATCTATGGTGGCTGATTAGTGTCAATGGGCTACAAATTCAGAAAACACTTACGTGTTAAATAGATGTAGGTTGTTAATGAATGGAAAAATCCTTCACCTCATGTTTTGAGATCAGTGTCATGAAAGGACAAAAAAATGAATCTGTTGGTGGGCATAGTTAAGAACACAACACATTTTAAAATAAAATCTGCTTAACTGTTTGTGTCATTTTTGTGTTGTGTTAATGGTGATGTGCTCTGGGCGTTCAGGGCCACTGTAATTATGTAGTTTTTGATGCTGGTCTTATTTTTTTGCTCAACTTGTGTTGCTATTGTTCAGTTTTCATTGGGATGTTCACCTGATCCCATTAGGGTATCTTCACCCAGGCTATAAACTCCACCTACTGAGGGCCAGGGCTGGGAATCAAACCCACTGCTCTAGAGGTGGGGGGCCACTGGAAAAGCCATTGTGCCGCCTCACAATATCACTGCAAAGGTTAAATGGTAACAGCGATTTCTCGAAAGCGATCTGCGAAAAGCCATCAAAATAAACTATGAAATTATCCCGGCAAATATACATTTCTGGTATTAGGTTACTAAAAGCAATGCCAGGGGCATCATTATGGTTCTTGAAAATAAGACATAATGAACATTTGTGCAATTAATAATGAACTCTTATCACGTTATTTTCATGCCATTTTTCTTTTTTACAAGATTAGCAGCAAGTAAATGATATAAGCATCCAGTTACATAAACGCATTTTCCAATTAATGCATCAAGAAAATAAATAAGACCCGTGTGTTTTATTAGACTTAAATGCAATAAACCCTGTTTACCTGAAAGCACTGGCCATGTGTGGCATTGTCCAGTCCTGAGATGTGTTGTGTGACCTTCAGTATTATGTAATACCGCTAAAACTGCACTCTAATGTAGAAAGATGTGGGTGACGGCAGATGCTGGCTATCTGTTGAATGTAGACTTTTTAAATCATATCTCAGTAACCAGGGAGCAAATTAAATATATCCATCTATTTTGCATGACCTTGTAACTTCTTGGAGCATGTGCCACAGGGCTAGTGCCACCTTGCCAAGATGCCAGCCCAGCCCAGTACACACACAATCACACATGCCAAGGCTAATTTAGTAAGTGCTAATTTCTTAAAATTCAACAGTTTCGTAATAGACAAAAATGAGACGATGACAAAATCAATTTATGATGCCAAAAACTTTGACAAAATGTACTGACACTTCAATGAATAACAAATATGAAACACATTCAATCAGAGGTAGTATCTTTAGTTAGTGTTAATTGTTTTTGCACGAGCAGTTTTGTCTCTATAGTCTGTCTGTAAACTCTTTATGTCTGTGCTTGGCTTGGGTGAATTTTTATTGTGGGGGACGTCCCCCTCTCACCTCAGTTCATTTTACAGGCAAGCATTCCAAAATACTGGCATAACATTGCATTTGAAAAATCTCCTCAAGATATTGTAAACCACTGTGTAAACGCTGGAGGGTATGACAGTATGAAAAATTAAATACTGCCCAAACCTAGTCTGGCCCCAGTTGGCTTTAGGTAGGGAAAAACATACGGCCATATGGATGAATTTCACATTTGATGAAATGAAGAAAACAAGAATACAAGCCAGGTGGAATGGGAATAGCAGAACACCGCAAACCTGAAGTGCAATGAAATGAGTAGAAACTAATGCGCTATAAGAACAAAAGGATTGAGGCACCCCTCTTAATTATTGAAATGAGATGTTTCATATAGACCCATTGCCACAGGTGTATAAAATCAAGCGCCTTGCCATGTAGTCAGGTTTGCAAACATTTGCAAAAGAATGGGTCACTCTAAAGAGCTCAGTGATTTCAAGCATGGCACTGTCATAGGATGCCACCTTTGCGATAAGTCAGTTCGTGAAATTTATTCCTTGCTAGATATTCCACCGTCAACTGTAAGTGGTATTATTACAAAGTGCATTTAGGAAACAGAAACTTGGCCACAAAGTGGCAGACCGCATGAAGTAACAGAGCGGGGTTGGCGAATGCTGAGGTGCATAGTGTGTAAATTTGCCAACTCTCAGATTACTCAATAATCGCAGAGATCCAAGCTTCCTCTGACATTAACTCCAGCAGAGAAACACTGCACCATGAGCTTCATGTAAAGGGCTTCCATGGCCGAGCAGCTGCATGCAAGCCTCACATCACCAAAGTCAATGTCAGGCGTCGGATGGAGTGGGGTAAAGCACACCGCCACTGGACTCTGAAGCAGTGGAAATGTGTTCTGTGGAGTGAAGAATCACGCTTCTCTGTCTGGCAGTCTAATGGACGAGTCTGGGTTTAATGGTTGCCAGGAGAACATTACCTGCCTGACTGCACTGTGCTAGCTGTAAAGTTTGATGGAGGGGGATTATGGTGTGGGGTTGTTTTTCAGGGGTTGGGCTTGGCCCCTTAGTTCCAGTGAATGGAACTCTTAATGCTTCAGCATACCAAGACATTTTGGACAATTTCCCAACTTTGTGGGAACAGTTTGAGGAAGACCCTTTTCTGCTCCAGCATTACTGTGACCCAGTGCACAAAGCAAAGTCCATAAAGACATGGTTGGGTGTTGAAGTTTGGTGTAAAAGAACTTGACTGGCCTGAACAGAGCCCTGACCTCAACCCCATCAAACACCTTTGGGATGAACTAGAACGGAGACTGCGAGCCAGGCCTTCACGTCCAACGACGAAAGGGCAAAAAATTCACAGACAATCTTGTGGGAAGCCTTCCCAAAATAGTCGCAGCTTTTATAGCTGCAAAGCGGGAACCAACAACACATTGATGCCTGTGGATTTCGAACATAATGTCATAAAAGTTCCTGTGTGTGTATCAGCCAGGTGTCCCAATACTTTTTTCCATATAGTGTAGATTTAGCAACTGAATGTCCTGTAATTTAAGTAATCCAAACCTAGATAAATTAAAATAGAAAAATTAAATCAGAGTATAATATGACTAAAACTCATTTGCATTTTTGTCAAAAGACTATAATAAAACCTAAGTCAAAAAATGCAGTCAAAAGTGAAAGTGAATTTAAAGACACTAATTGGCTATGTTTTGACTGGGGGAGAGAACTGCAGTACCTGCAGGAAACTCATATAGTCAGAGACAAAGCACCGATACCCCTCATCACACTCAGAGAGTGTGTAACTACAGAGGTGTGAGTGATACAGAGCAGACATATACTGTAGTTACTGTTAACTGGTTTGCTGGAAATTTAATTCAATGCTGTTATAACAGGCAACAAACTGTAGTAGCTATTTGTAGAATAAAATAGCAATGTAAATACTAGCCTGTAACACTTACTTGAGTACTGTACTTAGCTGCATTTTTCAAGTGTCTGTATTTTACTTGAGTATCATTTTTTTTGGAAATATGACTTGTACTCCACTACATACTTTTAACTCAACATCATTTCTGTGAAGGATCTCATTACTCAGTACCGGGAAGCATAGCTGCAAAGTTAGCAGACAAATTTTCTTTTTTGAAATGCAATAGGCCATATTGTGTTCATCGCAGGAGAAAATCCAATCACAGTAAACCACTCCTACGCTGTCAGTTTTGAAGCTAGAGGTGTTTCACTGGGCTGTCTGCCTGATGCACACACACACACACACACACACAGACTTTGTAAATCTGTGTTTGTAGGGACTCTTGTTTCATTTCTATTGACAAAACCCTAATCCCAACTATGGCAGCCTTAACGCCTACCCAGCCCTAACCTTAACCATAAATAACCAAAGAAAACACATGACTTTTGGCATGTTGAGGTTTTTTATCACATTCATAGATTTTTATAAAATTGAGTTTCCCTTTTTGAGGACCGAAAAAAATGTCCCCACAAGGTCCAAAATAACATTTTGTCCCCCCAGTGTAATATATACTATATATGACAACACATACATTGCTAAATATCTGTCAGAATACTACTAAGCTATTTTGTAGGGGTGGGGTGAGGAAAGTGTTAAATAAAAAAAAAAATGACAAAGGCTATCCTTTAGTCAATTCAGTTGTGTTTCTATAGTCATTGTATCATATTCCACGAGCTTTTTATTCCCCAGGATCTACAAGCAAGTCTGAAGTGCATTCAGTAGGTTGTTTCGGAGTCATTAGGTTCTGTAAATGCATTGTGGTAACAATAGAACAATGCACTGGCATCAAAACGAACATGCAAAATAAATTACTCCAGTATTTTAACTCAAGTAAAAATCTGACTGAATAACTTTCACTTGCATTGGAGTAATATTTGACTAGAAGCATCTATACTGACTCAAGTAATGGACTTGTGTACTTTGTCCTCCTCTGCCAGTCATTATTAGCAAATGATCCCGTCTTAAGGTATCAACACATTTGTAATCAAATAATTCCACTGAACATACAGTTGTTGCTTTATAATTACCAATATCCTTATTATTGCCTTCCATTATCATCACTTAGCTATATGCAAATTGTTGAGTGTGTGTGCTATTTTATTCTTTTTTAAGTCTATATTCCTATTGTGCTTTGAGCTGAAGGCCACCAGGGTTTTGATAACATGTAAGTTAACCAATAAAATGCTCTGGTTGGTGGTAACTTGAGGATGGCAGAATGGAGGACCAATAGGAAGCCCAGAGTTAGTCACATGATGAGCAAAGCAGAGGGTGTGGTAGGTGGTACTGACAATCTTCAGCCTCAAGCTTGTCCCTTCTTGACCTACCACATATTTCAGGGTATTTAACTGTCTACTGGCTGCATGTAATGTCATTAAAGTGTGCTTAGATTTGCTTTTCCCCGTTTTAAACTACACTGCCACTAAGGCCATAACAACCCCACTTTCCACCATACAATAGCACTTGAGAGGGTCTGCTAGTCCTGCCTGTGTAATCCGGGTTAATGGGAAAACTGCAGTATGTTAGCCCTGAAATAAACGGCAAGAAGCCCAGAAAGGCTCCACATGATGCTCCATGCCAGGTCCACTTGACGATGGGCAGCTGCTGTGGAAAATGCCTGGAATTCGGTCACCCCTAAGCATCGATTAACCAGGCTAAAAAAGTACCCATTAATCCATAGATAATTAAATGGATCTGCAGGAGATCCGGATGTAGGTGTCTCTTATCCTATCATTTTACCCTAACATACTTTAAGTCAATTGCGATCTTCTCCAGAAGTGTTGGAGCGAACCAACGTCTTGGGTCTACAGTAGGGGTGGGCAATCTCATCCGCAATGGGCCGGTGTGTATGCGGGTTTTCGCTGCAGCTCCCTAATTAGGTCACTAATTAGAGGACTGATTGGCTGAAGAGTCCTCACACCTGGGTTTGACCAGCTGACCTACAGGTTCCCCAAAAAACCTGCACACACCGGCCCTTTGTGGGTAACATTGCCCAACCCTGGTCTAGGGTAACAACCTAATCCATGTCAGGAGGGACACTTTGAGCTACTTCAGATTTTACAAACTAATTTAAAGCTGAAAGGCCCCCATCTGCTAAATTGCTTGGTTCGTCTCATACTTTTACTGGTATGTTTCTTTGATTGAAAGACTCATCCAGCTGTTTCACATTAACATTCGAGACACATGCATGATTACAGGTGACAGACCAATCAGCACACAGCAAAAACTCAACGCTTAAGTGAAATCCAAGTTCTTTTAATTGAAATGGTTGAAATGGTAGTTTACAAACCCTGTCTTAGCTCACGGTGTCCCTCCTGACATAGATTAGGTGATCACCCCACTTGGATCTAACAAAACGTAATAGAGTTTGTTCAACTGTAATCCCTGTAAGAGGTGGCTATTTTGAGTTTAAGGTTTATCCTGTTTTTTTATTACCTACATGGTTTTTGTTCTTTATTAAGTTTTATTAAGTAAAACTCCTAGTGTTCAAAAACCTTGGCTGGTAGAGTGTGTTCGTATGACAGTGACAACTCACGGTGGTGCTTAACATTGTTAAGTCAGGTGTGGGTCATGCAGGAACCAAGAACAAAAGATTTCCTAATGTCTTACCGCTAGAAATGCTGGACTGATGGCCACCCAGCACAATTTCCAGAATATTCCAGGAGAGTAGCCCAGCATCGATTTGACATCATTGCTGAATCTCTTGATACCTGCATCAGAAACATGAATGATCATAAGCAGTTCTAATGCAGGGTTTGGAAAGATGCAGTGCCTGGTGCCACATTATATTCAAAGCTTATTCTTCACTTTGCGGGATTCCCATTCAACTGATATTAACTTTAAGCAGTCAAGCAGGCGAACACCTCCTGTGTGTGTGTGTGTGTGTGTGTGCATCAGGCAGACAGCCCAGTGAAACACCTCTAGCTTCAAAACTGACAGCATAGGAGTGGTTTACTGTGAAATTAAACAAAAAGTGATAGTTCATTTGACCTGATTATTGCATGAAGTATTCTCTTCTTTAAGCGTTAAATTGCCCACATTTAGAATTTATCCTATGCTGTATCATACCCAATCTGATGTTCCATCCATCCATTCCTTATTAGTAAATGCCTAACCAATCAGAATAATGGGGGTCATAAAGCTATCATAGAAGTCATGTGGCAGAGAGCAGGGATGGAAGCGCCAGTTCATCACAGGTACCTATGGGTGCCCATGTCTCCTCACGTTCTATCGATTAACCTCTGCATGTATCCATCCATCCATCCATCCATCTGTCCATTTCCATAACTACTTGTACAAGAAATGATGTCAGTGAGCCTATCCTAGAAAGTACATGGTATGTGACTGGAGACACTGGATGGGACACCAGTTCATCGCAAGGCACACACTCACAGACGTATTTTCTCAAACTGAATCTATACAATTCATATAATTATTATTGCCTTCAGCTTCTTATACCGGATAACGTAGGAGGTTATGCTATAATCAGCATCTTACCGTAAAACCAGGACACTGCAACAGCTTCCAGAAACCCAACAGCAATAATGGAGCAGCTGACACCAAATTCCTCCAGGAGCTTAACCACATACGCACCGCCCTGCAGAGCACAGCAGTGTGACACTTGCAATGGGCAAACCTGTAAATATGCCAATGACCTGTTATGCCTGAGAGTACTGCCTGAGCAGTGTTACTCACATTGGTAAGGGTGCTGAGAGAGCCCAAAAAGCACACGGTGACCAGGCCCAGTACAAAGAGCTCCCTCCGCTGGTACAGGTACTCTGGGTATTCGTCCAACACGGCAGTGATAATGGCCTCCAGTCCACCAAACTGCATGAATATACACACCATCGGCTGCCGATCAAATCTATTCTCACAAATTTTAAAGGCTCTCCCAGTCAAAAAAAAATTATTGGTGTAAGTTAACAGAATTCCAGCTTTACCGTGCTGTCCAACCCCAGCGTGATCATCATCACGAAGAAGATGATGGCAAAAAATGTGGATCCCATCATGTTGGCAATGGCTTCTGGGTAGGTGATGAACAGCAAGCTGGGCCCTGTGAATTACCCGAACAGATACCAGGATGTGTCACAGGAACATCTGTCTGTTGGTTACAATTCAGCAAAGCCCACAATTATATCACAGTTTCGTTCCTCTAATACTACTGTTCCCTAAAGTTCTTTCACAAAATTGCCACAATTACAACCTGAGGGTGACCAGAGGAGACAGGGAGAGAGGTCATTTCATTCCATTGTTTAGCTAGTCCTGGCTGCCTCTAAGTGTCCACACCCGGCTTCCCGGAGGCACTTACCCTTATCCTTAGCGACATCCTCTACATTCACCTTCCTCATCTCGGCCATGTAGCCCAGCACGGTGAAGATGACAAAGCCAGACATGAAGCTGGTCAGACAGTTCACCAGGCTGGTCACGATGGCGTCACTGTTGAGGAGGGGAGAAGAGCAGACGTTCCGCCTTACAGTACACTGCATTCACCCTGCTGGGCTGCTCAGCAGTCATCTCGACGGTTCTTATACCGTGTTCTGTGCGCTGTGTTGTGTGGGATCTCGACAGAGGCATTATTCCAGAAACCTGCATGTGTCTTGTTGGCTATCTCAATGACCTGCCATTAGGCCTTCAAAATGGGCCAAAACAGGTTCTGACAGGGTTCTGGGACCTGACAGATGTCCAAACAAAAAGGTCTTAAGCCTTCCATTGGGGTAAATTCTATAAATGACTTACAGCTTTAAAGCACTACATCTATTAATGGAAACAATCTTAATGAAGCAGTTCAGGTTAATTACAGTCAAAGTGGTAAACAGTAAGGACTGTCCTGAAACTTGAATATGGATGAAGTGACCAGCTGGCCTACGGTGATCCCATCCCTGCTCTGCCTCACAACATGTGGTGAGGTCCCCACCCCCAAGGACACAGTTATGGGGTATTTCACCCATCAGCTTGGATGAAGATAATTCTCGGTCCATTTGTTGACCAAATGTGGAAGTCTGTTATTGTGTCATGTTCTCAAACCAGTTAGGCTAATTATTAACAAATTAAGGGACTTAAAATTCAATTTTTCTCTCAGGAGGAGCATGCTATCTATTTATCTATCCATCCATCCGGCCTCACCACTCCTGTTGAATCATACTTTAGTTAGCGCTTTAAAGTCGTGTGATGATCGTTGTCTCCATTGGCCAGTGCTTCTACATACTCTAGGTGCTGCCCAGTTCCGGACCTTTATGGATATTCCAAAGGTGGGTAAAGGGGATGTGGGTTTGTACCAGGCATCTTTATAAAAGGTGGGTCACATGGCAGGGTGTGCATACCGGTAGCAGTTGTTGGTGAAGGGGTTGTAGCTGGCGAGGGCTAGGAGGACACCGAAACCAGGGCCCAGGGAGAAGAAAATCTGTGCGGCTGCATCCACCCACACCTGAGGAGAGGGGAGCCAGGTGAACAGGGGCACACCGTCACACCGGGGGTCACTAAGTCAGCTTATTACACGGCTCTCTGGAATGCTTGATTCTGATTGGTCAGTTGAGACATTTGCAGGTTCGTTATTTTCAAATA
>JAODLC010000044.1:30886726-30932245 GCA_026781145.1 Hippopotamyrus pictus | reverse complement strand
GCGTCGGGTCCTGATCACACTGTCGGGGCTTATTTCTGCGATAACTACCGGCTGCCTGTACATTATCCCTTACATATTCCTCCACACATCAGCGCTCGTCTGCTCAGTGCCTGAGGAGCCATGAGGGGGACAGGGTTCAAAGGTTTCCCGAGACAGAGATATCATTCTCCTGAGTCTTAACATTATAAATAATTTCCTATAATGACAATAATACATTTAATTTTTGTAGTGCTTTTCAACATCCCAAAGGCGAGAACATAGAGCACGGCGAGTAATAATCAAAAATTGACTGAAAAAGTGATAAAGCAATACATCGATAAGGAATACAAGTATTACATACTAGCTATGGAAATGGAGGGGAAACTGTAGTAAGATGAGTGAGCAGGACAGGTCAAAGTGAACAGCAACAGGGTCTCTGTAGCTATGATTAATTAAACAGCCCACAACATTTAACAAGCTTCCGGGTTTATACCCATTACACTGAGTCTATTTTAGCTTAAACTCGAACCCCTGTCCTCCCAGCATCCCTGGGCCTACGGAGGCGCTATTGTCCTCTTTTCTGAGTTGTCATGGTGGATGAGGGGCACCCCTTTCCGAGCCGAAATCAGAGGGCTCTCGCAGCATTCGCCCCTGGCCGTACATCTGAAGAGGACCCTAGGATTGTTCCTGGATGGGATGCGAAGGAGGGAGAGAGCGAGCGCGCCCTTTGTCAGCGGAAAACCCGAGTCCAATTAAGCATCTCATAAGCCGTGGGCCTTTATTCATGCATTTCATTAGCCTGTTCTCTTTGATGGGCAGCCCTCGCCTCAGCATGGAAATCCAGGGCGCGCGTTTCTCTGTGAGGACCGGAAGCACATGTGTGGAATGCAAAAAAACGACGACAGTGAATGGCTGCCGGGTTATTTAAGCAGGTGAGTTGAGAACCGCATTATAACTGCAGCAAAATGTTCGCTTTGTTTGCTAGCAGATGTAGCATATGAGCTACACAGTAACAGAAATGCAGGACAGGTGTCAGGTGGGCTTGTTGTTTGTGTGGCTGCAGACGTGTCGTAATATTTCTGCCGGCGAAGGTTCAGTAAATATCTTTGCAAAGACATAAACCCCTCTAAGGTTAGCTTGTCCTTGGCACACCCTGCAAAAAAGCAGAAATTTACCACAGGGAAAGTTTTCTTTTGCAACATACTTGACTGATTTTTGTGCAGTAATCGAGAGTGATTAATTGTGTGAAGGCGAGCGTCAGTGTGACTCTTCAGACCGGATCATTTCCATGGCAGTGACTCACGCTGGTCTCCAGGAGCTTCTCCCACTTGGGCCGCAGGTAGAACTCGACACCCCTCCAGGCTCCGGGGAGGGTGGCGCCGCGAATGAGCAGGACGAGAAGCACCACGTAGGGGAGGGTAGCCGTGACCCACACCACCTGCCGGGGCAGCACAGGAATGCACAGCTGGATACCAATTCACACCCACATATATTCTGCTGGTCAGCTAATGTTCAACACCATCTTCTCCACTGGTCCTCTCTCTCCAGATGTGCCCTTTCGCGCACGTTCTGAAACAGCACAAGGTTGGTGTACACCCTGAACAGGACGCCAGTGCCGATGACACGCCAGATACACACAGACGCCACTGGCAATTTCGAAATGCCAGTTAGCTGCAACCCTGGGGGAAATCCACATGACACTGGGAGAACACACAAACTCCACACATGTAGAACATGGCTGGGATTCAGACACCCCGAATGCTACCCACTGCGCCATTACACACGTCGCAGTTTTATAATTGTTATATGTAATGACTTAGGGGACAGTTTGATACTGGAGGGCACACAACTTAATTTAAATACAAAGGTCTGTTTATTGGGGTGGTGAATGAATCCAAATTAATTACTGGGGGGGTACACGTACCCCCTCGGTTCCTACACCCCTAGTTATGTGTTTTCTTGACCTTGAGCAATAATTATGGTGCATTCCATCCAACCATAGCTCCATCCATCCTAGGAGGCACAGGGCATAAGGCAGAGGACACCCTGGATGGGATGCCAGTGTTTAAATATATGAAATATTATTTATAATTACATTTTCCAAACCTCTGTTAGTACCTGGCGTGTTTAAGTGTGATACAAGTGTATCATATCTGTATGAATGTGTAGTCTGCTTACAGTATTCATTTAGGATCATTTTTAAAAATTAAAAAAAAAATGTGAAGACAACATATGGAAAAATTAAAACTGCGGTAATCCTTTTATTTTATTTTATTTTTTTTACTTTTTACTTTTATTGCCCAACTTTGCCTTGCTATAATTACCCCGTCTGCTTCTGGCTAGCTACCATAGACTAATGCTGCGTGCACAGAAAACACGACGGGAAAAATTTTCTCTCAGTGACAAATATAGACTCATCGAAGCTTAATGATAAACTGCCAAAAATTAGCCAAATAAATACAGCAGCAGAACTACAATATGCTGTATTTTATTAAATTAAATTAAATTTATACAGTACTGTAATTTGAAAAGCATTTGAAGCTTATTTTGAAAGAGTCAATAAAATTCAGTAAATAGTGACACTGTTTTATATTCCATCCATCCATCCATCCATCCATCTTCTGTAACTGCTTACTCTATTCAAGGTGGCGGGGGGTCTGGAGTCTATCCCTGAGGCTACGTCCACAAGCCAGGGAACAACCCAGGACGGGGGGGCCAGCCCATCGCAGGGCGCATTTACACACCATTCACTCACACACCATTCACTCACACACCATTCACTCACACACAATTCACTCACACACAATTCACCCAGACACCATTCACTCACACACCATTCACCCAGACACCGTTCACTCACACACCATTCACTCACACACCATTCACTCGCACACCATTCACTCACAGTCATGCACACCTATGGGCAGTCTTGTAACTCCAATTAGCCTCAGCATATCTTTGGACTGTGGGGGGAAATCAGAGGAAACCCCACGGCAACACACGGAGCAATGCTGGAGACTCAAACCCTGGTCCCAGAAGTGTGAGGTGACATTACTTGTCACCGTGCTGTCCCTAATATATATTCATGTAATAAATATACAAATATCAATTACATGGTAATCTGCCTGAGACCAAGAAAATGAAAAAATCAGTTACATTGATCATCTGCTTATAGTGATCAGTTTCACCCAGACAGACATGATCACTGCAAGTGGTTCTCACTGTATTAGTTAAATATCTTTTAAAAGCATGAACTGTCAAATAAATAACCTTCCTCTTGTTGCCCTTGTCACTTGCCTGGTTTTCTGATCAATTCTCAGCAGCAAAGGAAATTGCCAAGAGTCACGTTTGCAAATCTGTGTTTTTGCAGATCAGCAGTGGTTTGTTTGAAGGGTTCCTCACCTTCCCTGATGTCTTAACACCCTTCCAGAGACTGAAGTAAACGATGGTGAAGATGAGAAAGAGGCAGAGCAGGAGCTGCCAGCGGATCCCACCGACATTGCGCAGCCCAGAAGAATTGTGGATTTCCAGAACGTTTCTCCTGTTATAGCGAGGGAAAGAAGACAGGGTTCTTCATTTAGTGAGGCATGTTACAGTTTCACACGCACCCTTAATCTGCTCCATTGGCCACCTGCTCTTATTTAAAACGGACTATGACAGAATTATTTTGAACTCTCCGAAAGTATAGCAAGGGCTTCAAAACAATTTTTAATCAATAACCACAATGTAAGGTTATGGTTCTACTCCCCCCCAAAGTTAAATATCCGAAAAAGGACACTGGACTGACATTCCCCACCTTTGACCTCCCCTCTCCACCACCTGTCTACACACACTCACGTGTAAAACTCCTCAGCGGGCGACCTGGAGAAGTTGGTCCAGGTGACATTGTTGTTGCCAAAGTAGTTGGTGCAGTTGATCGTGTTCCACACATTGTCACAGTTGGTCCAAGGCAGAGTGCTGGTGAAGGATGAGTAGAAGTAGAAGAGGGCCCAGGCAATGATGGTGTTGTAGTAGAAGGACACGTACAACCCGATGACGCAGATGGCAAAGCCAATTCCTGCGATGGGCCGTAACCACAGAGACAGGCATCCAATCAGGGCATGGCTTTTAGTGAAGCAGAACGGGGTGGGGGGCACTGGTGCATCATGAGAGGACAGCACTGTTACCTTTGAAAATTGGACATATGTGCTTCCATATGGAGATGGCCCCCGTCCTGTGGAACTGCCCCAGTGCCAGCTCCATGTAGAAGAGTGGCACCCCCCCAAAGACAGCCATCAGGATGTAGGGGATGAGGAAGGCCCCTGTGCACAAAGCAGAACAGGGATAAACAGCAGAGGGGGTCTAACAGCCAGACATTATAACATTCATGGTGACCTTCCCGCGAAACAGGACAGCTACAGGTGCTGATGTCAGCCACATGCAATCTCACACCGAACGACTGTTAACTTCGAAAGAAAAAGTTATGAAGTAACTTGAATATCTTCAATGATTTTCAAATATTTACTGAATTTGTAATCAGATATAGAACCAGTTTGGCTACACATGCAGACCACATTACTACTTCATTTTGTGTCATGGGAATGACAAGGCTTTTGGTGTGTGGCTCATTTTCAGATAGTTGAAAGGTACTGCAAATGTTCCTCAAAGGTAGTTTTTGCTTGATGTTAGAAACAGAAAAATGATGCGCAGGCACACAGAATGTTTATGTGGACCAGTGGCTGTATATTAATGAAAAGCTTTTGTGGCTCCATTTAAGAAAAACAAAACAAACAAGCAAACAACACATAAACAAATAAATGCAATGTGAATAAATGACAGTAGCAGAACACAGATATCCTGCAGATATTTACATTCATACTTTTACGAATTTTCATGTAAATATTCTTTCAAATTTTTAAATTCATATAAAAGTTTTTTACAGTCATTCCCTGCATATAAATGGTATAAAAGACCATATGAAATGCCATTAATCAATCAATTAGCTTGCTAATAAATATGTCTTAGAAATCTATACTTTTCCCGAGAGCAAACTTATTATACTCTCATAGTGTAATCACTGTATTATAGTTTTACTTATCTGTAGTTGTTTGTTCGTAATTGAACTGAAAATCTGTTTCTTCTCTTGAAGCCGTGTGCCAACCAGACTTAGACTGCTCGCTTAGACTGCGATTGCAGCACATCAGGACACAGCACAGCTGTAAAACTGCTGCTTAATTTAAGTAGATGCTGGGCGATGTTGAAAATTATACTGAAGAGGCGAAAAATACTACAGTTCATGCGCAATTTAATTTTCACGTTTAACGTAGTATTCGACATGTTTCCATTTCATTTGGGTTGTCTTCCTTCACTTTGAATATCATAAACAGTTCTAATATTTGACCTAAATTTAATTCAAAGTAATCCAATAAACTCAATATGAATTCAAAGTAATACAAATTTTATAAATAGTGTTTGATTTATAGCCTACCGTTTCCTTTTTCTATTTTTTGTCCTAATTATTTTCCTTATTTCTGATAGGGATATATTACGTTTAAATCTAATTAATATATTTATACATTGTTACACAACCTACTTATATAGGGCTAGGGTTTACAGAAATTATACGTGTATTTAAACACGGTATTTGTCAATATGACCATATCACATTGTCTTTCGTTGCTTTTTGTTGCTACCGCGAGTAGCAAAGCAACTACCTTTAATGGAAATAACCTCAGAATAAAACTACATGCCTGTTACCATGAGTGCCACTGATCACACTGATCACAGCAGGTTGAATAACCCGACTGAAGTAATTCAAGTTCAAACTGACAAGTTAATTACATACATGCAAAGCTAATACGCACGTTATTTACACCACACTACACTGCACACTGTTACAAGTACATTATTTTATAAATGCCACACATTTGAAGATTTATGTCTCTTAATGATAAACAGGTTTAAAGTTTTAATATAGTTCTTACCGCCTCCGTTCTGGTAGCAAACGTATGGAAATCTCCAGACATTCCCCAGATCCACAGCGAAGCCAATGACAGACAAAAGGAAATCCATTTTTTTGCTCCATTTATCCCGGGAGTCCGTCTGGGTTAGCACAGGTACGGAGTTTGCGGGGTAAGCCGGGTTCGGCGGGCCCTGGGCTGGCAGGCTTCTCGGGGCACTCGATGAGTCTGGTGACATCCTTGCTGGAGTTAGAAAGTCGATTTGAAGAAACTGACTGAAGCAATGATTTGGAGGATGGGAAGGCTTTTCTTATTAGGGGCAATGACAGCAGCAGGAGGAGGGACAGCGTTGGCTGCTCCTTATCGGCCTTTCAGAGGGTCTCTCACTCACGCCGAGCGCAGCGACATCAGTGGTCTGCTAACGGAGGAAGGGGACAGCAGGAGACCAGGACGTTTAACCCCATCCCACAGAAAGGTTCGAGTTTGTAAAATAATGTTACTGCAGGTTTGTGCTTCAATTTGCAATGTTCACTGTGGTTAAAACATAAAAGTTTCCCTATATATTCTATATATTTTTTGCTTGAATATAATCTTGAAAAAAATTACTAATTTATATTCCTCGTGTAAGAATAACGTCACGAGACAATAATAAGCCTATACTATAATTAAAGAAATGATAAAACTGGGGAATACTACTACAAAATTAGCAGAAATAACTGTACGGATGAAATACCGTAGGTTGGTAATCATTGTCTTTCCATATAGGAACAGTATCATTCTTTGGGGTACAATAAATTATTTAAATTTATTTGATTATTATTGATGAGTTAAAAAACCAGGCTCCTTCATGTAATGTGTTTTCATGGGCATCAAGAAAAAGGAAGGGGTTTATGATGTGGGGAGTGATTCACCTTTGCATCATGCAGGTGGTGGTGGGGGGGGGGGGGTACACAGTGGTGCTGGTTGAAGTGGCTCCCCATTGTCTCCGTAATGCTTTGGGTATCTTGAAAAGCACAATATAAATGCAACTTTCATTCATTCATTCATTCATTCATTCATTCATTCATTCATTCATTCATTCAGCTTGTTAACTGTTAACAGTGTAACAATTTCTGCTGCTGCTCTAGATGGCCTATGATGACCTTTTATTAGTTATGTTTGTATATAACTAGACCCAGGTTTGTAAACTGGGTATGTTGGTGGTGTAAGTAAAGGACCGAACACTCCTCCAACATGCGTGCCATGAAGATACATTTTACATTATAATAGACTTCAATCACTGAAAGCACCTTTTGTGCTTGTATTTTGCTGTGTGAATTTTGCTACATGCAGTCCTGACATAGGCCCCTTCTAGCTGTAAGATGAAAATCTGGTGTTTCATAGTTCCAAAAGTTCAAGCTGGCAGAAGATGGGGTTTGAGATCATTCAGTTTCCTGAACCCAGTTTAATGCGATTTGAGAGCTGTGAGCAGACGATAGCACTGCTGAGGTCTAATTGTGCTCATTAGGAAATGTAATAAAATGAGCTGGTAATCAAATCCGCCCTTTTAGCACAGACTGACTGAAGGAGCCTAACTGAATATAGCAACGGTAGTAGTAATCTGGTCGGTCAATGGGTAGATGTGCAAGAAACAAGGTTAGGTGCGAAAGAAGATATGACAACAGAGAGGCTGAAGCCATCAGGCTGAAATTTGAAAATGTCACTTAAATGTCTACTACTGTCTGGTCCTCCTGAAATGCATGAAGAAATGACACTCCTCTGTCTTTTATTTCACTATGATATAACTCCAGTTTTCTTTGAGCCAGTTGGTGAGATGGATCATATTGAAGGTCTTGGCTTGATTTGCAGGGGCTTTCTGTTAATGGCGCCAAAGTGGTTCCTGGATTCCAAACGAACCCCTTGCCTTAATGAGGAGTAGCCAATCCGGCGCGATTGCCAAGGGCAAGTTAGGTCTGGCAGCTCTGACCTGAGGAAAAGGACAGACCCGTTGAGCCAGAGAAAAGGCGACGGGGCAGCAGAGCGTTACACTGCTGTTTTTGCTACAGCAGAGTTCACGGTACAGTTCCTGCTGCGGCCTTGTCAAGCTGCAGTGGAGACGGTGGGTAGAAGCACTTTGTACTGACAGGTCTCCATCATGCTCCCATGATGCCATGCGGGCCTGTCTGCTCCGATCACACACCGAAGTGAGCATTTGTGCAGCTGTCATACCACTGTAATGAATGCTTGTTCCATATCAATATTCTGTGTTAAGTTTATTCTCCATTTTTATCAGATTTGTTCCAGTTTTGTTGGTTAAAAACACCCCTTTGGGGGTTTCAACGTGCCTGAACAGTGTGCGTGTGTTGGTGGGGGGGAGCATAAAGTCATGTCCACTTATCTACTTTGGAAAAGCTTAAATATAACCTTCTACCTCTTTGTTTGAAATCATAAGACTCCGCGAGCAATCAGTATTGTTTGCCTCGCCTGAAAATTACATTTTTGTTTTTTTTTTTAAAAAAAAAAATAAATAAATAAATAAATAAATAAATAAAACGGATATAATTCCGGCTTTAATTACAAAAGATTTATTGGTTTGCATTAAATGAACACCCTGAATTCACAGTAACTGACAGAGGATTATCAAATGCACAAAATGTTGCCAACAAATAGGGTGTAATGTTAGGTAAACCCTGAAGATGATGCCAGTCTATCCCCGGTGAATCACACCCACAAAGCACAAAGAAAGTCTGCATTTTTGGGGGGTTTAAATGCCAATCCACTGTATTCCTTCATGTCCCTGCATGGCATAACGGGTACAAGATGTCACAAGACGTGCCAGTGGTTTCCGGGATAAGTGGAAGGCTTTTTCATTTTCAAGAAAAAAAATCTTTTTGAAAGCCTAATGTGCAACTAATAGCCATATCGAATAACTTCATCTGCCCTTTTCTTCTCTTATAACCAAATATGTAATACTGAAGGGGACGGTCTGCAGTGCAGTGGGTTTGGGACCTGTGCCCATATCCAGAACATCATGGGTTTGAACGCTGAAGCTGGCAGATTAATCATGTCACTGTTATGCCTTTAACCCCAGCTGCTACAGGAGATCTGAGCCCCTGCTATCTGAGCCCCTGAGATCTGAGCCCACCCGATCTGAGCCCCCGAGATCTGAGCCCACCCGATCTGAGCCCCCGAGATCTGAGCCTGGACTGTCCTCACTTGTATGTCATTTTGGACACTGCAGAAGTCAAAGTATAGTTTACGCTCCTCAGAATGACTGTATACCAGTCATGCCAATATCAACGACATAATAATCAATAATCAGCTTGACCAAAAACTACATTTTCATTCTATTAGGTTTTAGTATAGTCGTTTTAAGGAGGCCTACAGCAGGAGAGTTTTTAGCTATTGAAAACATGAGGGACTAGGCCAAGTTTACCAGGGGCTTGACTTTTTTTTCTTTTTTGAAGGAAGATTGGCATTGAGGTTAAAATACTCGGGGCTACAGCCCCGCCCGATCGGACCTAACGACGCCCGTGGCCTACACCCCACATCCACAAGTCCTGATTTACCACAGGGAGATACTATTGACTTGCCTTATATGAGGGAGATGAGTTTTTTGCCAAAACTGCATGTTAAATTTTGGAGACTGTTAAATGTTTTCCTGCAACCTAGACTGTTAAAATGTAGCAAAATGTTCAATGGAACAAAACTCATTAATGCTCTCAAGTCCAGTGGGATTCATATGCACACTGTCACTGTTAAACTAGCACCTCCACTGTGCTGTGAAGGTATGACTTTTCTATTTTAGGAAAATTTAATCAACAGACAGCAGTGTGCCTTTCCAACTAAACAGCTGAGAAATCGTTTTCCTTGAATTGGTGATAATGTCATTCTTTTTAGCACTGAACCCAAATAAAACCATATTGCAGTCATCTGTAAAAGACACAGATATACAGGTAACTGCCAACATAAAGGAATCAAATGAAAGATAATGAGAGATAATAAAGAATACTGTAGAGAGAGGTATGGAAATCGCTTCAGGCGAAGCGGCGAGCTAAAGCACCTGTCACAAGGAGAGGAGGAAAGGAACAATGTCGTCATGGAATGAAAACAAAAGACAGTCATTTTGAAATGAGCACAGGGAAAATAGACACACAAGAAGGACATTAGGTGTTGGAAATGCTGTGCCTGAGTCAGGTTTACTGGGTGCAAGAGGTGGCAACACTTAGCATGATGGGAAATAAGGAACACGTGAACATTAGCTGCCTATTATTTTAGGGACTAGCAGCAGAGGTGTTTGCTGTCTGTTTCATCAATGGAACAGGTAGCTGTTCTAGTATCACAGCAGTTCTAGTGTCACAGCAGTTCTAGTGTCACAGCAGTTCTAGTGTCACAGCAGTTCTAGTATCACAGCTGTTCTAGTGTCACAGCTGTTCTAGTGTCACAGCAGTTCTAGTGTCACAGCTGTTCTAGTGTCACAGCAGTTCTAGTATTACAGCAGTTCTAGTGTCACAGCTGTTCTAGTATCACAGCAGTTCTAGTGTCACAGCTGTTCTAGTGTCACAGCTGTTCTAGTGTATCTTAGTGGCCCTGCGACTTTAATGTTGTGCCCTTTACTAGGTCCTAGTGTATAATTCTCTGTGGAAGAATTCAGATGAGTGATTCCTTACGTGGCCTTGAAAATGGACTGGTACCAGGATGCTCTGGCCTTAAGGCTCTTGGAGATTTGTGGGAGTGGGTGGTTTGGGTGGTGCTTTGAAGTGGAAGAGATGGTCTGAGAAGGACGATCCAGCACATTAGCTTCACACGGCCTGATCCCCTCATTGCAGGTGTCCTGGCCCCCACATTGCTGTCAGGCGATATTACCGGCTTCTCCTTGCCATCTCATCCTCCTGACAGGTTTCAGCTTCCAGCAAGGCCCCAGTCCCATCCTGGCCCGTGAGAAGCTTTCAGTCTATTTATTGGCAGGAACAAAGGCCCCAAATTTCAGAATTCTTCTGTATGCTGCCATTACAACTGACAGCCATGTTGCACACAAAATTCTCTATAGATATTTATAATCCCAGGATTCTGCATAAAGTATAGTCAGTAGAGGTATGTGAATGGATTGTCAACCTCACTGTGTGTAGCAAAGTGGCCTAGTGGGTTGCACTGTGTTCTCACACTTCAGGGGATATGGATTCAATTCTCACGCCCAGTTCTGTCTGTGGGAGTTTTCATATTCTTCCTGTGTTTGTTCATCATCCAGTTCAAAAGCACACAGGTTGATGAATTGCTGTCTGTAAATTGTCCTGAGTGTGTATGAGAATTGCCAGTGATTAGCTGCCATCCCATCCAAGGTGCTGCCCTGCATCGTGCCCTTAGCTTCATATCATCACTGCAGCCTGATGTGGGTTAAGCAGCTATGAAAGATGGGAGGATAGATAATGCTGGGTCTTTGTGTAGGCCATTTAAATATATGTTTAGTGAGCAAACTATAACAGTTGTACCACATCAGTCTTGGATATTTTGATTATTAGGTAGCACAAAAGTTAAGATCTTGGATTGTGAGCAAGTCAGTAACAGAAGGAGCCATACAATTATATCCATGTATGTAGTTATTAATCTACATCACTTCTGTGAATCAAATCATCCAGCTGCATTGAATAGGTGAAGTGTTAAACTATAAATCGTGCGAGTCACTTTGCTTGCAGAGAACATATAGTGATTGAAGATTCCCCATTGTGTCCAGCAGGAAGCAGAATTCTACGCAGCAACATCACCATCTGCTGTTCAAACGTATATTTGCAGGGCCGCTATTTAACACGGATTCAAGGTCGGTGATGAATGAATAAAATAACGAAGGTAAAATACAACGATAAATGGGAAATGGTTTATTTCTATAAGGGATTGATATTTTCCCCTTTGTAAGCACACGTGATTGTTTAAAACATGACATTTAAGTTTAAACTTTAAATTGATTATGGCGACTAGAGAAAAGGCCGAATCAAGCACCGTAAATAAGGATGTGCAATTTGGTGATAAACACACACACGCGTTTGTATTTATATATTTGTAGGGATCATCCATTCATTTTTATGAGCAAATTTTCTGATGCCAACTATGACCCCTACCCAGTACTTACCCATAAGTAACGAAACAAAACACAAGACGTCTGACATTTCTAGTTTTGATTGCCGTCACATTTTTTTTATTTTTTTTTTTTTATAAAATTGAGTTTTCCTTGATGGGGCTGGGAAAATGGTCTCCAAAATGTGAAAATAAGTTTTTATCTCTCTCTCACACAGGCGCGCACACACATACACATACACACACTAATAATAACACTGATCCCAGCTGACAACCCTAACCCTACCCAGCTCCAACCTTAAAAAACAAAATACAAGACTTTTGGTTATTTAAATTTTTTTACTTCATTCACAAACTAAAAAATAACATTTAGTCTCCACGATGAGGTGAATACACCCACCCCCCAACACACAAAATAATTTGCTGTATTTCATACTTTGACCGAAAGATGGCAGACTGTAACTTATTAGTCGAACGTGATCGCTTTCAGTGATACCCATTTCAACATGATCAATGATTAATCCTCCATTTCATCGCTAGAGACTATCAGAGAGTGGCCATTGTATTTTGTATAAGATTTTGGTTTAGTTATTTGATTGGTTTTCAAAGATACTTTAAGAAAGAAATTCACTCAAACGGATACAAAACGTTTCAAAGCATTAAACAGCACAGAATCAAACATGTTTGGATTTAAACCCATTTACTTATACATTTTCACTTTTGGGGCACATCGTCATAATTTAATGACCACATTGTCATACTACTACTGTCCAAAATTAACATTAAACCAGTATCAGTATTATGCATTACTATATACTCCATAACACTAACTTATACATGGATATTTGTTAAAAAGAAAGTTCATCTGGAAAAACTGTAATTCCATGGTTAATTGTGTATTTTCCAGAGTGGCTTTTTAAAGTATTTTGTTCTTTTAAATGTGTTGTACATTTAATAATTAATGTACACAAAAAGTAATATATGCTGTTTATGTCATGCACTGTGTAGGCCTAACAGTAACAAATAGCAGTACTTCACATATGACATTTTGCATGACTTTTTCACCATTTTTGTTCAAACAAAAGTATGATTTTAAACGATATTTAAAACTATGCCTTTAAATGCATGCCTAGTTCCTTTTTGTGTTCTGGCTGTATTACCCACCAAGAAAAGTGGAAAGAGGCAGGGAGAATATATGTCCGATTTGTCGATGTCACTGAATAGGCTTTGGGGCGTTGCCTAGCAACACATCTGCTTGCAGAGGATATGTTTTCTTGTATTCTCGACCGAATTTTCATTTAGGCCGAGCTCAGAAACCCTGGTAACACACATAGTTTTGCCATAACTGAACACTCATATGCAATAAAGATCCTTAAAAATGCTCCAGTTTCAGCAACTTCTGGGTCTAAGTATTCAGATTGAATACATAAACAGAAAGATAACGCATGTAGGTCCTGTAATTATTTACTCTTATAGTCTCTTATAACCATAATGATCAAGCTATGACAAGTATATCGACGACAACGACTACTTCTACTACTACTAATAATAATAATCACATTAATAATAATAATAATAATAATAATAATAACAACAACAATAACAATAATAATCAGAAGTAGAAGAGGGTGAGGAGGAAGACGTGTTATTATTTTTGATGCCTAATAGCAAATCTTACTCACTACTGATTAATAACATGTTTTATTCCAGGAAAAAAAATATTACAGGAAGTATAGCATATACTGACATTGCAGTCCTTATCCGTTTGTTTAAAGGGTGTGTGTGTGTGTGTGTGTGTGTGTGTGCCCGCGAGCGTGTGTGTCTGCGCGCGCGCACTAGCACATGCATGGCACGGCAACGAAATCATATTTTCAATTTTCCTACAGGCCCTCTTTCCATCGAGCCGGCGTGCAACACATCGCAAAATAAAGCGCGGTCACCGCGCAAACGCCCTTCTGCGCTAACCGTCTCCCAGCCCGATGCGTGCGAAGCGCTGGCGAAGGTCAGCATCCGTCTCCAAGCCAGTTAGAACGTAGCGTAGCGGACTAGCACATCCAGTACCCGTCCTGGTTTCTCTGGGACTCCTCACTCACATCCCTTTAAAGGTCGCGTTGACGCGGGTCCGAGCGCCGACCTCCGTGAAAACAGCGGCGCGCGAGCGGCTATCGCTGGAAGCTGCGAGGAACCGACCCCGACCACCGACCGAATCCATGGCAACAGCAATGGCAGGTGAGGAGATCATTTACACTTTTACCGATTATGTTTTAACAAAACCGACAAATCCCACTTTGAACCGATAAGCGAATATATTTTTGTGATTACATTTATATTTTATTTTGTTAGAAGCGGAGACCCGACAGAAACTGCTGCGCACCGTGAAGAAGGAGGTTGGTGCCTTTCCGCCTGAACAGTAACATCGTAGCAGAAAAGTAAACATGCGGGAAACGTGTATATGTATATATCTATATATACGCATACAAATAACATTTAACACATTTTTGTACCTGCAAAATTTGCGATGGTTGGGGGGACGTCGGAGTATTTGCGTGTCACTGTGCGTTTTAACGCTAGAATAAGAAAAGAAACCTTAACATTTGCGTTGGATAAATGAGCCCTTTTTTATTTTAATCAAAGCGGTTGCCGTTCAAGTCGAGCACATGATGTCCATATAAGCTAACGTTTTGACAGGTTCCCGAGTATTAACACAGGAATGACTCACTCAGTCCAAATTAATACCGAGACAGATCCCCAACAATGGAATTAATAAAACGACTGATGTTGCTTAATCAAGCAATACTATATGTGTTTTAACTGTATATAAGGAGATGAATACAAAACATCGGATACCGTAAGGTTTGCGTTTTAAAATAGGCTACGTAAAACGCCTCTCAGGTGATTAGGATGAGCATGCTGAACATCGGCAAACATCGATACCGTCACTTCCATATATCATATATAGATGTTTTGATTTATATTGTATGTTTTCTGTGTTGTTTTATTTTCAGCAACTGTTTTATGTGAATATAAGCTATATTATAAGCTTATGCTATAAAATATTACTTAGTGGATTTGCTTGTTACGAATGCAGTCTAAACCATGCTGGCTGCACAAAACAGAATATTTTAAAGAGTTCCCTCAGCAGGTATTAGTTAAATCTGATTAATCGCTATCCTTGGTTCGTTCCGATCAATGACAGGATGTACATTTGCCGCCGACCCTTCAAAGTCAATACACATCCTGCGTAACGCTGTGGGATTTTATCTGTCATGTGTACCTTTGTTGGGTCTGATGGAGAGTTTGCTATTACTGGGTTCCAGTGAGTGTTTTTGAAAGGCAGCATCTTGTAGTGGCTGGGTGGGGTGGGAATGATGTGAGCTCGTTAGTATCTGTTGGCGGCGGCCGATTGCAGCGTAGCGAGCGGAGCCCTTCGTAGGCTTTCTGGCTGCTCCAGCCCGGCTGCTTTCCTGTAAGACCGAAGTCATCTCGTTGTACTTTATGTCGTTCAGGGGTCTGTGCACTAGCCGTGCAGGAGGCCTAGCTGTGCAGAAAAAGAAACAATTTACCACTGGTGGAAAAAGTACTCATTTTTTACACTTAGGTTAAAGTATAGATATACCGCACCAAAATGTCACTCAAGTAAAAGTAAAAGTCGTCCATGCAGTAAAATACTACTCCAGTAAAAGTAATACCATGTTTTAAAAGTACTCAAGTAAAAAGTAGACCTGCTTTATAAAGTAAAACATTAAAATCTATTGATCTGACAAAAAGCAACCTCTTCTTTTAAATTCACTCAAAACGGATTTGAATAGCATATAGCATCATAAGTTTACAGCACAATAAGGAAAGCTGAGTCACATATTTTATTTTTATTCAGAATAGCAGAGAAACTAAACGAATTTGATGGCGGAGATTAGCGGAATGACTTCTATGTTGTGGAAAACGAAAGCTATAGATTTAATAATGAATTATGAACATTATAATATAAAGATTGCAAATTATAAACGGTACTTTCAGACCTCTTACTGATTCTTGCTGAAAAAAACGTCATCTTCCACTACGTAAAACGGCTGGTCGCCCAATGCAATCATCACAATTATTTCAGTAGTAGCTGTAGTGCTCCTCACTTCGAATATTAACGACGTTTAAATATCTGTCGGAGATTTCGGTATATTAACCGATACATTGTGCATCTCTACATAGGCCTATTGTTTGTTTCATCTTAACATCTTAAGACAAAACGTAATTCTAAATAATAATAATAATAAAGAAAAATATTGCTTAAGAATAATGAATATAAAACAAAACAGGCCTACTATATGTGATTCATATCTTACCCAGAATCGTGCAGCCCTGCGTTAGGAGCGCTGCCTGCAGCAATAGGCCATTTTTTTCTTAATAGGGTAACGATGGTCCTGCACATTGTATCTGAGGAATAAGTTATTTGGCTCAGAATTGCAGTGAAGTGGAAGTAAAATACTTAAAGCACAAATATGTAAAAACCTATATAAATACAGAAAAAAGAAGCATTTGTATTTTGTTACTTTACACATCTAAGTTTTACAACTTCCGTATTGCACTCTGTCTTACGTTTTGCTATAGCACACGTGGATTTGTACCAGGTGAGTCATTCAGTGCTGGAACCAGTCTGTTGAAGGCCTGTCCAGTTGAGGGGAGCCTTTTAGCTGTCTACCTCAAGTAAACCTGGACAGATTCCTACTGTTCTCTATACTAGAAAAACACCGCAAAGGTCCCAGAAATGGTCCTAATTCACAATCAGGTCAATTTAGTTTTATTGTTTAAATTTACAGACACATACTGTGAGTTCATACTTTGTTGCAGAATTTCCTAAAATGAATCCTAAATCTTTACTATTAGCAGGCACCAATAACAGATTAGGTTTCCTAGCAGTGCTGACATGGGAGTGTATCACATCCTCTTGTGGATGGTGGCTGACATACAGCCCATTAAAATATGGCCTTCGATACTGTAGTTAGTAATAATTGTGCTCCAGATGCATATTAGCTGATGACCCAACCATGATGGCTGAGCCCTATTTTCTGTTGCTCATTAAAAAGAGACCTAGGTAGACTTAATGGCCTGTAAATTAATTATTATTAATCTGATATATTCAGATATTTTATGTGGGCAAGTTATTCTGCATGGCAGGGTCAACTTAGACTTGCATTTTCTGTTTTATGCACTAGGAAGTGTACATTTTAAGAAGCTCTGTTCAAAAAATGAAGTATCTTATGTCATACAACCATTCAAATATCAGTATGTGATTTCACAGACATACACATACATATGTATCTCAGGCAGTGCACATTAAAAAGTGTAACCCTTCTGGCTACTGTGAGTTGCTTTGTATAAAACCAACAGATAAATGTAAATTTAAATATATATATACTTTGCTTTTTTATCATCTGTAAGGCTGTAAACCACTCACAGTATTGCTCAATTTGACTGAAGATATCATAATGAGTTTGCTGGAAATTCAATTATTTGTACATATTTTGTTTCCAACCCCCCTCCCCCCATATTGTGTGTCGTATTTTTATTATATTATAAGTAAGACTTAAAACACTTAATATACCTTTTCTTATTAGGGTACGGAAATGTTTTCTTTCTGTGAATACCATCACAATAAATAATCTACCAATGGTAAATATAGCTTTAAAAATGAAGTGTGAGCTGAGTGTGGTGTTCATATTGATCAATGCCCCATTAAAAATGCCATTATTTCCCCGCATGGCTGCAATGACATGCCCTTTCCATTTCTAGTTTTGTTCATGTTTACTCAAAGTGAGAATCTACATGTCTTGTCTCTAAATTAGCTGGCAGCAGTTGATACAAGTTAACTAAGGAACAACTTGACCACTGGATGAACTGCAAGATTTCTGGTTCTGATGTGCTACAGGGTGTTTTGCAGGATTTGAACCAGTAGCTCTCTGGGTATGAGACTATTGCTGAGTTCCATTTACCACACAGGTCGGAACTGGGAATGATGTCACCCAGGAGTTAACAGTGTTCCAGTACAGAGTCGGAAAGCCATTTAGCAATCCCATGGACACGTTTCAAAAAGCAAGATTTCTTTCTTACCTGGATAAGTTGTCAGATTTAATTTATCCAGTTAAAATGGCCTTATCTTCGTTCACTTACATTTAGCCCAGACTACTTTAAATCCGACTAGTTGTCTGCTTAAGCAAGAAATCCTGCTTAATGAAACGGGCCCCAGTTCTAGCCTGGTTAATTGTTAGCTATTGTTAACAATATCAGTGAATAGCAACACATTACGCGGCATTTTGCGTAGCAACACGTTCACAGACAGCGGTTGGACAGTACTGTGTGTACATCCGATTTAATGAGCCACAAATAAGACATAAATGCTAATAAATGGTATAAAACTACAGCTTTAACTTTTGATAAAGGGCGTAGCCATCTTGAATTCTGAGCTTGGGGTTGTGTAATTCCTCAGAGTTCACGAGTCGGAATTTCGACTTGAGGGGGCGTTCCAGTTGATATTTCCGACTAGAAACTCGGAGTTTATGAGTTATGAGTTCAAATGGAACGCAGCATGTGTCCTGAAACAGCTCTTTTCTCTCAGCAGAGAATTTTCCCCTATGTTACCTAATATGAAACCAGCAAATACATATATAATGTCACAAATACTGTCAGTTTATTAGGATTGGTAATCAGAAAGTGTCAATCATTTGTGCTAGTTATATGGGTTAGGCTTAGTAAAAATTTCACTGGTCAATATTCTGGAAAATGCAAGCCCCCACAGAAACACAAATTGTTTATTGTCCAAAGTATCGGTGAATCTGTGCTATTTCCATACATATCAGCCCCACGTTATCTTTCCTGTGCCCCCGCCCCCCACAAATGGGCTGCTCTCACACCTGTATTTACACAAGGAGCAGGAATGCAGGCAGCATTTCGGGCTGTGGCTGCACTTTCATTTACTTTTTGTTATTAATCATTGAATTTTTTTGGACAGCGTGCGAGTTTCAGGGACTAGGAAACGTACAAAGAATGAAGTCCTTTAACTGTCACCAGCCTTAAAGAACAGCTCATAATCACTGTCGACTTATCGAAGGTGAGCGGGATTATAGTTGTGGAAATGAGCCGTGAACTGTAACTGTAAACAGAAGTAAACCTGAATTTCTGGAGCAAGGGATCCTTCTGCATTTCCATCGTGTATTTTAATTCCACCCCCCTACCTTGCCCCGGCCCACCCAGGAAATGCAAGCAAAAAAAACATTCCAAGATACATAAAAGCACTCATGTTTAACTAAAACCCAGATTTTAAAGGCTGCAAACTGTTGTTTTCACTTTTGTTTAGCATGTGCTTTTATCATGGAAGTTAATAGCCCTACTGCTTTCGCTTCAGGCATCTATGTAGCCATTCACACTCTGCTGTACTCCTGGGACACTGGCAACACTGTCCAACACTGGCACTGGTGTTTACAACTAAACTAGCAGCCAGTCAGCATGTACCTTGGTCATTTTATGAGATATAAGGAAAGAAACCATCAGGGACATTAATACTGTGTAGTACCACCTATTAGACATTGCGTGCTATTTTTGATATGGGAATATAAGGCCATTAATTATAAAGAATTTAGCACAATGTTTATAGAATGCATGGATATCTTCATTGCAAAGTTATAATATACCATCCATATATATGTGGGCATAGTATACAAGCAGGGAGGCCATTAGAGATTTTGGGCCCCAACTGGGCCCCGACCCCAAACCAAGGGCCCCTATCACTCAGGGGTACTTGGAATAATCCTTAATCCCACCCCCCAATGCACAAGGAACATGGTTGTGGAACTAAAGAGAAAAGGATTGTGATGCTCTGCTCCTGTGAGTTTCTCACCATGTTCCTGAAACTATAATGTACACATTACACCTAGGAAAACTGAGTTATAGGTACTTGCTTTTGTATGGTCTTTGAACCACAGTGATGAAAATTAGCTGTTATGTACAGTGTCTCACAATGGTCATTTTTAGAGAGTTTCAGTAATATTTTCAGCAGTTGTCTTCCAGAGTTTTAGTCATTACAAATCACAACACTGATTTGATCAGATCCTGTTAAGAAGCCAGTTTGATAAAAGGAATTGTAGCAAACTCCAAGCACAGAAATAACAGTGTTTTTGTGTAAACTTCCGCTTCACAGTTCGCAGGTGGTGTCACACTCACAGGTGGTTTTGCAGTGACGCAGTGCCTTCTCAGATTTTGCCCTTTAGCTTGCGTAGCATCGGTTGATGAGGACTCAGCGTGGGAGCACAGATCTGGCCCTCTTGGATGTCTACTATGTGCCTCGTAATGTGAGGTGGCGAGCAGTAGGTTTGTGTCATCCTTGGGTTGATGTGGTAGCACTATGGGGCCTGCACTCCCTGCCCTCTGAGCCTGAGCTCTGTCGCTTCACATTGACATCTGCCACTTCTCCACTATTCTTGGTGTGTTCTTGGTTACTTCTCTTCTTTTGTGTGCACAAGCAATGCACTGGCAACTCAACAAGTTTCCTGTCTTAACCACTGGTAATTCTTTGACTTTTTGCACCTGAGAGATGACAGTTTGGGGAACTGATGGGTCTTCAAGCTTAACTGGGTCCTCAGTGTTCTCATGAATGATATATGAACTAAAAGCTCTTATACATTAAAACTTAGAGTCCAGTTCTTCAGGAACCAATGAGAGTCTGCTCAAAAAAGCTGAAGAATAAAATCAGAGTTCCTGTCTAGAATGGTGGTATTATTGATGTCACACTGACCTGAAGAGGAGCAAATTTTCCTTAGTGACGGTGATCTTGTTAGAGGTCTAAGGTGAGGTGTTAATTGTTCCGATGGCACCTTGGTCCTACAGTGCAACTTTGACAACAACCCGTAGAGACTTCGGGATCTGATGGACCCCTAACAGGTGCCGTGTGCACACCCAGTGAAACCACAATCTGGTCTAATAGCCGGATATATAACATTTTGGGTGCAGCCAATAAGCAGATTATAAGGGGATGAGAACCATAATAAGACAGGCTGATGAATCTAAGTCACATGATTACACTGTAACGGTATCGTTTGTTAACTGCACTCATCAAGAAGAAAGCCTCTACAACAAATCCATGATTAAATGGGGAGAGCTGTGGGATAGTAGTGACTGAGTTACACATACTTTCTAGGCATGTGCTGGGATGAAAGGCAATAGGGAACAAAGTAAAATCATTTTCAGAGTTTGGGAAATAAACTCAGTAGCTTAAATATACAGGTCTTAGGGTACCTATAAGGAATTCAGATGATGGAAGAAAGTTTGAACAATTGGACAACAGATCTTAAAATTCAGAAGACGTCTGATTAATTCTAAATATCTGTCCACTGTTATTAATGCACTTTATTAACTGCTAACTCATTCAGCACATAAACTCTAATGCAGTGGACTGGTCCGCCAAGTGAGGAGGCATGTAAAAATTAGCATTGTAGGTGGCTTTGTATAACACCTTTGTCAGTCAAATTGGAAAGTGCAAGTTTCTGCAACAGCTGGAGGTGGAACAACCATGTCATTTATGACAGATAAGTTCCCACTGGTGGACGGGCAAAATGGGGCGGAGCAACACCAATGTGGAGAAATCCATTCCACACCTGCAGCTATGTGTATGTGCTTGCTTGTGTTACTTTATAGCAATTCCTGCTATCTAAGTGACCCTTGGATTTATAAAAATGGAATCAGACTCAGTATTTTGGAGAGAGACTGTAGACTAGACCACAACTCCAGAAGTTCGCAAGAAATCTGACATCTAAAACCAGTCTGGGTACCAAAACCCGCAGGGCTCTGTGCTTCTCAGCTCAGTTGACACTTGTGCTCTTGTGACAAGGTTTAATATATTACTAGTGTCAAGGGAATCTCACGGTGATGAGTGTCATCGCCATAGAAACCTCCTCCAGTGTGAGAGGTCTCCAGCCAGAGGGATTCTGGCTCATATGTTCCCTGCTGTGCAGCTGAAGGAGGTCTAATCTTAACACATCTCCCGTGTCCATCAGTCTGGTCTATAACTTCAGCTGATCCCAAAAACAGCCCATTTATACCAGGCAGAGCCCCTTTTGTGCATATTACTCTTTGGTTATGATTTATCCCAGGCTGTTCTGGAAAGTATCCCCTGCAAATGGGAATGGCCAAGGGGAATGCGTCTAGTGTCTGAAATGAAGCAATCCAGTGGTACACAGCTCAAACACATTATTAGTGAATAATGAGAGTACATTGCCCCTAAGTACATCTTAATGACAGTCATTTCAGCTATCTGGCTATTGCTCTTTTTTATTTGCTTCATGTGTTAACTAATCTCTTGTCTTTTTTGCATCTTACAAGGACCAGCGAAAAACATATGAAATGTCCCCGATACAGCCATCTCTGCTAAGTGTCTAGACTTCTGGTTGACTGACAGTGCAGTACATGAGTCACAGCAATGTGTCATGTCCAGCTGCCTTTGTGCTGAACATTCCAGGGTCATTACTGATCTTTGTGCCGATCACCCTCCTAACTTATGGCTAGAGCAAACCAAATAGCTTGTTGAGACCTGGATTTACAGCATACGGATGGATGTATGAGATATCAGTGCTTTGAGTCATACGTCCAGTGCATTCAAAACCTAAACTATGTAGTTTTGGGGCTCCATACCAGAAACCTGACTTATGCAGCCTGTTTTTTTAGCAGGTTTTTTTGCATAACAGTCTCAAAAATAAGGGCTACTTTTCATTATTTAATGTTGGGACTTAAGTAGTCATTTGTAGTGATGGGTCAGCATTCTCAAATACTCAAATATTTGAGAATGTGTATAAAATTTAAAACAAAGGGTGTGTCCGAAATTGCTTAATTACACAGCAGGTACTGAATTTCTTCAGAAGCCGTTATGTACTCTGTGTTTACATATTTATTTAGGCACACTGTGGTCCCCATCTTGCATATTACCTGACCTGGATGTTCAGCTTGTACAACTGGGTATTGTTTTCTACTTAAAAATGTACAGAGACAGCACTTCCTCCATCATCTTGACAAAAAAACAAATTCAGAGTAAGTGACATTCCTCATCTCTGGTTGCCGCTCCAATGGCCTTGTGGGATAGCATACTGTCCACTGGGTGCACACTTAGTAATTTCACCGAATGTGGTTTGTCATCCGGGTACCGTTTGCCTACTCTTCTCATTCATACTGCTTTGGACATACTGCTCACATATACTATATTTCACCTACTACATAGCAAACAAGTATGCAATTTCGTATGTACCCAGAACTTTAAAAACAAATAATAAATAAACTGTTTTAAATATTATTAACTGCCTTGTGCCCGTTGCTTCCGGGATAGGCTCCGGACCCCCCCCCCCCCCCCCCCACCCTGTCGGATAAGCGGGTTGGACAATGGATGGGAAATATTATTTATCAGCAATGTAATTAGTTGTCATTTATGCAGTCACTAAAAAGTTTGCAGTTTACCTCTGCTGTTTTTGTGTGAGCTCTACAGGCACTTGCCTAGCCAATCATAATCATTTACGTCATTACTGTTAAACTCACTCATAGTGTGGCATTTGTGAAAAATTTAACAACAGTTAGTGAGGCGGATAAGTGAACAAGAACTGATCACCAGGAGACATTTGTCTTTTGTTGTATGGAAATATTGTGGATTCTATAGTGAAAATGTTAAACAAAAGCAAGTGATTTGTCTGCAATGCTTTGTGTCTGTTGGCACAACTGACCACAACAAGTATAAGATAATCTGATTATACTGCAGCTGGTAATTTTATATGTACATTTAGATTGTCATGGTTGTCATTAAAAATATTTGTGCTATGTGAATTCATTCTTTAATATAATTTAAATGAGAGGTATAGGTCAGTTACCAGTACAGGTTTTTTGTTAGTTAACCAGAATGTGAACTATTGACTATTACACCAGTAAAGACACTCTATTAGTAGATAATAACACATTCGATCTGGCAATAGCTTATTTAGGTAAGTTTAAACTTTTTTTTGTTTAAAAAATATAGTAATATTTATCTCAAAGAATTCATATATTGCGCCAGTCTTGGTTTGAGGCTCATTTAATGTTGTAAGTTATCCTTTTGCAACAACAACTTATGTCTAATTTTGTATGGAAATAAATTAACGGAGGAGCCTGTAAGCCAGAGATATATTGTTAGAATTGTGTTTTTAAAAATAAAGAAATTGTAATTCACCATACCTGCCTAAGTCACAAACTATTAAACATTATTGTATGCTACTGTACTTCAACTATGTCTTCAGTTTAGTTTATTTTCAGTAATTTAATTTATTCAAGTTACTTCTAATCTTTTACATTGTCCTTTTGCAGCGATGGTAATTTTGTATGGAAATAAATAAATATTTTGATACACGATTCTCGGAGTGTGTGGGGGTGCGGTGGGGAAGTGGTTATTCGAATATTATTGTAATAGTGACTGGCAAAGTTCGATTAGTAATTCAGCTTTAAATTCCGTTTCCTAGTTAAAAGTAAGTAGTATAAATAGGAGAAATTAAGCTTTGAAACTCACAGTGGTCAGGATTATTTTGCCGTTTCAGTAATGGACTGGTTTAATTCTCATTGGATACTTTATTCATTTTAAACTCCATCATAATAAACTACATCATGATCCCATCTATTAAATTTTGAAGCATATTTCTCCTGGCTAAAGGTGAAATGGTTTAGGAATTTACAGTTATTGGCTTAAGAGTGCGGCCTTTAAATATTGGGAGAATATTCAGTTGGATGGAAAGGTGATGAATGAATAATTTATGTTCATTTTCATAATTCATTAACTTGAGGGTATTATCTCTCTGTGCCCTGGGCATGGGAAAGATATGTGGTCTACCTTCAATAATGAAGCTGTAATGAAACAATGTGTAAAGTGACAGTCTGTTTTTTGGGAGGCTCCACTTGGTGACCCCCATTCATCCCCCCTTCAGTCTCCAAAAGAGCACACCCTCTTCAGTGGGAGCACGGACTCCTGTCTTATATTTATAACCCATCTGAGATATCTGAGATGGCATTTCATTGGACCTTTCTACCGTCCATGCACAACTCAGCTTTGCAGTAATAAAGGGTAGTTTCACAGTGTTGGAAAAAGCCTGGCCTGCATTTGAGAAAGGTCATCACATCTGCTAAGAGGACCTGGGCAGCTTTACGTAGCCCTTTAGCTGGCTCTCCTCATGGGTTAAAAATAACAGGAACATTCAGAGGTGGTGCATATATTATTTGAGCCAGCAAAGGTCGTATTCTAAGATATGTATCCATCTTTTGGTGACCATGGAGCCTATACCCAGAAAGATAGGGGACATCCTAGACAGGATACTAATCCATCACATTGTAGACACGAAATTCACCTAAATATAAATGTTTTTGGATTAGGGGAGGGAATAACATAAACCCTACATATACACAGGGACAAAAATAGGATTCAAATCTTCAATTCTAGGTGAGTGAGGGTATGATGCTATCCACTGAGCTGCTTGTTTCCATATGTAATCATATAATTGTGAAAGTAAACCTTTACCTAATGAAGCAGTGAAAGAATCAAGCAAATTTAGAAAAAGAACACCCCTGTTTTTGAGGTCTAGAGGATTAGAGCCATTTTAGTCAAACACTCTGGGTCTCTCTGGAATCAGATATGCCCAACAGTGAGTCAGAGAAGTGACGAAAACACAGCTTTAACTCAACGTTGCCATGTGGGAGTGAATGAGGTGTTTAATTTAGTACAGTGGGGGCTCACTGTACCTCACAATACCATAGATTAGTGAGCTAGTGAGTCACAAACAAACATAAATTCCAACAGCCGCAGTATAAACCTCAAAATGGATCTATTTGTATTACATGTTACTGCATTGGGAAGAATGACTTGTAACGTGGGCGGGATGAGAGACGCCAGATATGTAAATCATTGGTCAAGCTAAGTGTCATTGTAAAAGTACAGGTTTACAGGCTAATAAAACTTTGTGACTCAATGCAGAGATCCTTTTAGGTTGAGGTGAATTTCATGGCTACCTTGTGATGGACTGGCATCCTATCCGTGGTGTCCCCTGCTCATTCCCTATGTTTTTTGGGTTAGGCTCCAGGGTCACTGGAACAAGGAGGATACATTTACCATAATATGACCTGTTTTGATTCAGATGAGATGGGTGAATGAATGGATATTGAAAGCACCAAACATCTCACCTGTATCTGGAGCAACAGTTGGCATTAGGCAGTCAACCACCGTTGAGGCCAGTGAGCTCCTTTGCTCTGGCTGTTAGTTGTATCCATAGCTCTCCTTGCTGTTGGTGGGAGCTGAGGTGTTAGTGGACGTCATTGAGCATATGTAGGTAATGGTGATATCACTCCCTACAGTGACATCACTGGTGAAGCAAGAGGTTAATTGGAATCCTGAGCTACTTTAAATTATTATCAACAATAACAGCACTAATAATAAAGCTCTTATTACTATTTGTTTTGTTACTTTTCAATGTGACTTTAAGGAATATGAAAATGGGGAACATTTCACATTTTAGATTAGCAACATTTTATGATGATGTGTCCTTGTTGGGTTAATTTTCATATTAGCCCAGCCGCAGAATTTTGACCCTGTAACCCTGAACAAGATTAGTGGATGAAAGATGAATGGATATAAGGTGTTTTGAATTCATTAGCTATTTGATAAAGACCCCGGATGTTGTGAGTTTAAAAATATATTCCATTTGATAAATGGAAAGTCCAAGGCTCTGATACTTTAACGGCTACATTCATGCTAATGTGCTGTTTTCATGCTGACTCATTTTTGGGTGAGTGACTGCTTGCTCATAAGTGACATAAAATTTTAAAAACTGGCATTATTACTCAAAGATGGCAAGAGCGATATCAGTGGTTGAGTCTGGGTTATGGCTCTTTAACAGATGGTCTAACATAAACCAGATTACTAAATAGCAGAAATCACAACTTTTGTTCGTTGCCCTGTAATGTGTCTCTTTGTGGAATGCCTTTATGTCTTATATACTTATACTCATTGTTTGCACATCATGAGGGCAGGGCAAAAGCACTAGACAATGGAGTTTACCCCAGATTAAAAGGTATTCATTAACATATTGATAATGCCATTAAGTTGAGTATAAAATAGGTTGAACAATACAAAGAACTTTAGTAAAGCCTACAGTCTGATCCCTGAACATGATCTCCAAACTTCTCCCATGTGACTGCACTGCAAAATTGCTTAAGTTGGCCCTAGATCCACCTGTTAAACCCCAACGCGGTGCTCAGCTGCTGATAAACATTTGTCAGTATGATACAACTCATCAGTTTAACCCTGCACTCACCATTGTGCATGATTGATAGGATTATCATCCATCCATCCATCCATCCATCCATCCATCCATCCATCCATCCATCCATCCGTCTTCCAACCACCTGTCCTAGTCAGGCTTCTGGGGCTGTTCTGCATCTCTTACACAATTATTACTTATGTGAACTTGCATCATCATTTGTTTCTGTAATATACCTTTAAATAATATACTCAAATATTCCATGAGATGCATTCAATCTGTGTTTGTCAACCCAAACCTCTGGGACCCAAGGACAGCCCACATTTTTGCTTTCTCTCTGCTCCTATCCAATGAAAAACACAGATACCTCATACAGAGAGCAAAAATATGCACTGGGAACTAGGAGGGTGCAAAAATATGGACTGTCTGGGGGTCCTGGAAGACGGGTATGAGAAACATTGCATTAAATGATAAATATCAGTAAAGCTTCCCACTAGAAAATGAAAATGTGATCCTCATTACGTGGCCCTAAGACACTTTCAGTAATGGATCAGACAAAGATCCACATTCATAACAAAAAACTGTAGATAAGTGATGGAAGCAAAATTGCAAATGAGAATTAATCAGGCTTTGTTTGGTGAAAAATGTGCTGCATCTGAGTCTCTGCCGTCTTACTTTCCATCTGCCATTTCCGAGTCCTTTGGAGTTTCATATATCAGGCTGACTCCTCGGTCTGCCGCTGGCTGTAATCTTTTCGCTGAGGAAAGGCAGACAACAACAGGAAATTACTGATTGACCGCCTGCCTATTCTGAGTCTTAATTGTTCCAGATGCTGGTGACCAGCTGAATTACAGAGACCTTGCTTACAGGAGCTGGTTAATCATGATATCTAGGGATAAACAGACATTTCACATGGGCTCACATCTTCCACCTTCCTGCCACATATCTGGTAATTGTGTCACTGTTTTTGTGGGCACTCCTCTTGTGCTGGCTTGACAGGAGACTGAGCTTGTGATTATGCACAATTATTTCCCGACAAAAAAGATGATTTTTTAGGCCCTTGTCAGTTTGGAGCTTCCCGGGGGGGTGGGTTGGGGGTACTGGGCAGCTTTTGCCTCCTTTTAGCTGGGGATTCAGCAGATGTTCTCCAGTGATTCACGCATCTGAGACCTGCCCCCCCCCCCACCTTCCCAAGCTGTGCCCAACAGGCCTCCGGATCCCTTGTATCCAAGGGCAACCCTGAATGTTGTCAGGTCTTTCTATTGAGGGCCGGGTCCACATGCAGCAACGCTGCCTGTCAGCTGTGCCTGACCAAACAAGCTTTAAACCGAATTAAACAGTCAAATCAGATTTTAATCACAGGAAAGAGAACAAGTTTGGGGTCATTTTTGTTCGCATCCGATTCCTGTTTTCCTCCCATATCCATATCTGGTTGGCCACTCAATGTTAGCAGTTAAGCAGTGTTTAATTTTTACCCTCTCTTCTCATCGCCACATGCAGCAGATAAGTGACTGCCCTAACTTTAAATAAGAAACTCTGCAGTACTGATTATTTTAAGTATTTCTCATTTCCACACATTTTACTCCCACTAAGGTTATTCTAACCTTACAGCTTTTACTTGGAAAAACAGCTGTATACAATTAGACCTTTGGTCAACAATCAGGGGCACCTGCCGACAGAAAAGTGTTTTTATTCTGTATAAAGGCAAATAAATTATACCCTATGATAAATAAATTTGTTAGGGAATATTCTGTTTTTGAACTGAGAATGTGTTTTGTGCTGAAAAAAAAAAACACATTGTAAAGGGAAATTCAGGCCTACTCTAACTTCAAACAGTTGAAAACAAGCTTTGATCTTTTTGTAGTAAATTTAATGTAGTAAAATGTTTTCTGCATAAAGACTGGCCACATGTCACTATGGTTCGCCGAGCAGTGAGTTTTATTTGTATGGAGCAGCAGGTTTGCATTAAGTAGTGTGAACATTCAGACAAGATGAAGAAATGCATGTTTCACCTGTCGTTCTTCCTAGCACACTATTTTCGACTTTTCACTTCGGTTTTTTATTGTCCTTTTTTATGTAATGACATGTTCCCCCTGTGAGATAAGGAGACTGAATATTGCACTGTTATGTGCTGACTTTCAGTTACTCTGGAGCCATTAGATGTATAACGATGCATTTTTATTAGATGTGATGCTATGATAACCGTAGCAGCCAATAGCCAAGTGACATTTGCGTTTTGTGGTGAATGACAGCATAGCAAAGGCCTTCGGGTATAAATCACAGCTGATGTTACAGAGTCTTGCTGTAGGGCAGCCCAGAGCCCTGCCACCCACCTCCCCCTCCCATGTGTGCTCCGTGTCTCGCCACTGTTTTTGCCTTAAGCATAAAATGTGAACGAAAATGTCTTCCAGTACATTGCTTCCCATTGCCTTTGTGCATTCAGGCAAAATGTAATGTAGTTCTGTGCTTCTTTCAGTCTGTCCACCAATTCATACACAAAATACAGTATGAAGTACAAAATTGCCTGGTAATATAAGGTGGAGGATATTTAAGTACGATTCCTATTCTGTCATAGCTTGTTGATAATGTAAACGCATTATGTAAACGTATAGCTTAGAACAGATATATGAAAGCATTTTTATTTTGTGCAAAACATTAAAGACTTTATCAGCTATGTATAGAAGGAAGAAGCAACATCAACACAACTTCCTGAACTCAGGTGTGTCAGACTGGTCATTGCTCTCTGCTTAATGTGAATGTCTGTCCCTTCTGTTCATTCTGCTGACATGCAGGTGAAGCAGATCATGGAGGAGGCGGTGACCAGGAAGTTTGTGCATGAAGACAGCAGCCATATTGTGTCTTTCTGCGGTAAGTGTGACACGTGGGCATTTATTAACGAGCGATCAACCTTCTACCGTAGAGTGTCTTTAATTGGGTGTGATAGGGACTCTCCAGAGAATCCGGACCTGCTGCACAGTGGGGTCGTGCTTCCTGCCGTTCACTCAACCAGCTGGGCCCAAAAAACCCAAGCTGGCAACTCCATCCTGGAAGCACAATGAACGATCGGCACAATTCCAAGGGTGGACATGATTATTAATTGGCTATTGACTGCTGTGCAAGATTTCACAAGACAATTAAAGCTGCAAGGGATCTATAGAACACTGAACATTGAATGTCACACTGCGGGAACCCCACTGATATATATCAGTGGATGTGAACAGATGGGTAAGGTAAAGCGAGCTCAGCGCTTCCCCACGGCTAGTTTGAAAGAAATCCATTGCACCTTGGTTTACAGAATGATTCAGCCATAAAATGGCCATTTAGGATAAATGCTCAAAATGCTTAATCTCCACAGTACATGCAGCTCTTGGCTATATTATAGCATCACACGGCACTGAATTAAGGCCCTCTGCAGCTTCTAATTTTTTTGTTCAGCCAACAATACAGAAAACCTGCACGTTTGCCTGGAATAATCATTTGTAAAATATTGTACTTAATGGTCCATATGTCTTACCTTGGCTTTACCTCTTGTTTTTTAATAAGTCGTTTTATGGAGAAGGAGAGCTGTCTGTTGCTCAAGTAGATATAAACAGCTGTGTTATCAGAGAGCAGTCTGTGTAATTAAACGCTGCTCACCTTGGTCCTGGCTTACCCCACAGGTTGCCCTAAACTTACATGTCATTGAGCAAACAAATGAGTCAGGTGTTCAGTCTGTTGGCCGTTCCTGGGACAAAGTTTATGTTAAGCCCCCTGAGATTTCAGACAGCCGTACTAGGGAGGCCTTTCTTCTATAGCACATTAGCTCTGGTTGCTTTGGTAATCTTGCACATATCATTTGTCATCTTGGTGATGTTTACCAGCAAAAGGCCTTTGTTTTCCCCTGTGGCCTCATGCTGTGCTCTGTTTGACGGATGTGTTGACTCAGTGCTATATTTTCCTTCTGCTCTCTGCTTCTCCCCATGTATGTAAAGGTGGATCCCATTCCACTGTACTGTTCCCAAGCATGGCGATTGTTTGGTTTGAGTAATGCGAAGGTTTGAGTAATGCGCGAGACGCCATCTAGTCGGACACGTGCCGCCAATTCATTTTTCTGCAGAAATATTTTGAATGCATCACTACTGGAGATGTGTTTTGATTGATGAACAGGGGTGTCTGCATTAAGAGCCAGTGTGACCTGGCCCCACCAGATGTCTCATGGAGCAGTGTGCGACATGAACAATTATTTAGTGTAACAAGTAATATGCATGTATTTCTTCTTTGTAAGTAATATTGTTGCGTGTTTATTACGTAAGATAACAGCAGTGTTGTCCAATACATTCCAAATGTAAATGACATTTACAGTATCAGTGTTGCCAATTGTTAGTCATCACAGTTATGTTAGCCACTAGCCACAAGGCAATAATGAATCGTCAACAATTTAATGGAAATTAAATGTAGTTTACGGCTTGTGTGTAGGTATATTAAGGAGTCGGATGCTGCCCATATAGAGTTAATTGTGGCCCCACCAGGCTTTCCATGCCAGAGACACCACTGTTGATGAGCGTAACATTCTTTAAGCAAACACGAAAGTGTGTACATTCAGATTGCTGCTTTAAATTTCCAAATAGATTAGTGATGACCTTTTGTGTGCAGTGGCAGTGATTTACATTTGTTTAAATCTTGCAGTAACCATCTCACACATTTTTCATGCCATAGATGTTAGCTCAGATCAACCATTAATATCCATGTTTTTCAAGTCAAGCAAGGCTCTGTTTTCTTTTTGGATTTTAGCTAAAGAAACAACATTCTGGCCCACATTCTAAGCCCTAATTGGTCCCCTTGACTGTTGACAACATTATTTCAATATTTTTTCACTTTATGGAAGAATATACCATGGAGGTTTCCAGGGTATTATTTGTGCGCTAGATAATGACTAGGCTGATAAATATATAAACCAGACCTTTACTTATATGTAGCTGTATATAAATTACCAGTTCATCTTGACATTTTACATTGTAATAATTTATCACATGAGAGCCTTTGGTGGGTGCGTGTTTCCGTTGTTGAACTGAGCTATGCAGCAATGTAGTGGTACTCCTTATTCAGGCCAGGCAGGTTGGGGTACCCTGAGTGTCCCTGATTTGCTCATGTCAATATTATTATTATTATTATTATTATTATTATTATTATTATTATTGTTGTTGTTGTTGTTCTTTATTCTCTAGGCCCTTACGCAATGCTGGCTGGCTAGTTATGTGACACTTGAAGCTGCTATTCTTTAAGTTCTTGCTTTGAAAAATAGTCATTTTGTTCCGTACTGAAACAGGAGGTGCATCACACATCACACCTACCTCTCTCTTTCCATGTAAGCTTTTATTCTGGTGTGAAACTCAATTCAGAGCAGCAGACAGAAGAGAATTCTCAAAATATCCCTGTGACTTCCTCCGAGGCAAACTGGATTTTTCTGGATTCCTGGATAGGCCAAAAAGATACATCATTCTCAGTGACCATCGAGGTCATAGAAAAATGTATGTCTCCCAACTTCTTGTGCAAATCCAGCTCCTGCAGGTATATATTAAATAAAATGTGCCACAGATGTCAAAGCCAATGCTGGAAGAGTAAGTTGTTTTTGTGTTACTGTGTGTTTATGATATTAGTCCAGTGTCTGTGTTTGTGAATGTGTTTGCATGAGTGTGTTTGTCTGTTGTTATTTTTGTTTGCTGTCTTTCTGAGGCAGGTTTGAGGGAGACACCAGCAGACCTGCTTCAACTGAACCTCCAGGTTGCACAGGATCCGAGTCGCTATTATAGTCTAGCTACAAACAATCAGTATAGCTCAGTCACACTTCCCCCTTAATTACCATATTAAAAAAACTCTTTCGGTATAATTCCAATTTAATTTACACATAGCTAATACCTATACAGATTGCCATTACTGGGGTGTTGGCCAGGTTGTAAGCTTAACACTGCGTTTACATTTCTGTTGTGTTCCTTTTGTTTTTGCGCTCAGTATCGCAATAGCCTGAGGCAAAGTAATGCATGGAGAAGGGTCATGTGAGCACACTGCCCAGGAGGGCAGCATTTTATCCTAGTCATTGATGCACCAGTGCTTACCAAGCGCTAAGAGGGTGGGGCTCGTTTCTACCACTCACCTGTGATTGGCTAGTCAGCCTCGTCACCGCCTCCCTCTTCGAACTGATCTTCTTGTGCCGCGTCATGTTCGCACAAGGAGGATGCACACTGGGAAGACCCTGTGGGTGCTTTTTAATAGCCGCGTGGACCTTACCGCTAACAGTTAAGCTGCTGAGAGCAAAAGGCTTCTGTCTCTCCAGGGTGACGTGGACTTATCGCTGACTCTCCCGGCAACAGGTGGAGACAAGATGCTATTTTTAGTGTTTATGTTGGGGATCCTGCTTAAAAGACCAGGACTCAGCAGGCCCTGCTCCAGATGTGGGTCGTTACAGTTTCACATTGTGTATGGCTATCTATTAAGGGGATGAACTGTTATCGATATTACCATTACCTTCTTCTAAGGGAAAACCAGCACAGGGGAAAGTCTCACAGGTACTCCCAGTAAGACCTAACATGTTTAATTCTGGGTCTTATTTGTTGCCATGGAAATAATTCTGGCAAAGCTTCCGTAGACACAGTTTGGTCAATAGTGCTCCTCCATCATCTGCAGTTGAGAACAGTGTCTATTTTCTAGGTCAGCTGCTTGAGTGCTTTAGCAATAATATTTTTTGCTTGTTTTTTTCAGCCATTTCTCAGATATAAATGTTTTAAAGAGAAATTCATGTCTTTTCATCTTGTTTCAACTTTACATTTCTTTTTTCACAAACTAGTGATCATTTTTAATTAAAACTGGATTAGTAAAATTTTTATGTTAATCAAATTAAAAAAAAAAAACATTTAGCCTTGCCCTCTAGCCTGATCAGACTGAATAAAAATGGAAATTATTCCAAAAATTATGGTCATGGTGACTTAATTTTTCAGTTATATCTGTTAGCAAACATTCATACTTGTTGTCCATCTATTTTTAACATTAATCCTCTTAAGAGTATTATATTTTCAAGATTCAAGATTGGTTCATTGTCAATACAACAATATGCACAGTATACAGTGTATTGAAATGTCGTTCCACGCAGGTCTTCCATGGTGCATTATAAACATATAAAATATACCAAAAAATATAAAACAGAAATTTCACACAAGTAATAAATCTAACTTCCTGATTTACTCAGCTTTTTAAAGCAACATGACATGGATTCAGAGTAATCCTGGTGTTTGAACGTAAATTGCAGAGATGGTAAAATATTCAGTGGGACTGAAATGTGACTTAAATGTCATGTAAAAAGCCCAAAACGGTGAACCACTGGCAAAGACCCATCAATCAGAAATTAAACATTAAAATGGTAATTTTTAAGCTACACAAAATCATTATGTCATTTTGAAAAAGTGATGTGCATTCACAGTACAGTTAGTTTGTGGGACATGTGAATTGATTGGACTCCGCCAGGTTCCCTGCTCCATCCATCTATCCATCCATCCATCCATTATCTGAAACCGCTGAATCCCAACTAGGGTCACGGGGGGGACCGGAGCCTATCCCGGGAACAATGGGCACAGGCGAGAACCAACCCTAGGCTGCCGCCAGCACACCGCAGGGCCAATTCAGACACAACAATCGCTGCTCTATGATATTAATTTATTAATTCAGATTCAGGAATGGGGTTTATTCCTGTACATGAAATGGAAACACTGTGAGGAAATGGCAGCCATTGTGAGGATGACAATGAGGCCTGGTGTGACACAGAGGGGCTTGGAGAGGAAGAGCTGATAAGTAGCATGTCCACCACTCTCCCCCCTGGATCCTCGCTGGGGGCGTGCTCACTCAGTGGTGGTCTCCATGGCAACCACAGCCATCCCCGGCGACCCTGTCTGAACAGGATTAATCCTGAGGGAGGTCTCGAGAGTCTGTGTGGCTCATGCGCTGCCACGTAAGGCTTAGGAGAAGCGTGTTTGTGTGCACGTGTGTCCCCATTTGTGTATCTCTGCTTGTCTGTACATGTGAGATACTGTCTATCTGTTAGCATATTTGATGGGAGGTTCCATGCCTGAATTACATAAAAACAGAAGGGATTCTGGGCCAGCTCTCCTCCCACTAACATACTATGTGTGTGAAAACATGACAGCAGTTGAGTGAGCACTGCAGTGCAATTTCTCCGCCAGAGTAAGTGACACATTAATAATAATAATCAGTCTCAGCAAATGACAGAATCTGGCCATATTTACAGTCTAGATTTTCAATAGTACGGGGAACAAGCAATGCAGTGTGGGGTCATTTGGAGATTAAGCGGCATGCGGTTTTATTCTAAATCTTTCAATGTTGAATACTGAAATGTTTTTGTTGCCCTTTATTTGGGTAGTATTGGTCAGTCCGCTTATACAGTTTCTGCTGGAACATTTGCTTGCTTTAGCAGTACTGAAGGCAGGATTTGGTCTGTGGTTCTCATGCTGCTTTCATTGGCCACACAGCTGCAGTAGAGGCATGCGTACTGCACGGGCTGAAGCGGCGAGCGGCGGGATTCCTGCGCAGCAACAAGATCGCGGCACTCTTCATGAAGGTGGGCAAGAGCTTTGCACCAGCTGAGGAGCTGTGCAGAAAAGCCCAAGAACTGGAGCAGATCATAGAGAGCAAGTATGTGACTCAGAAGCCCTACTCAGCCCTGAGAACAACATTCAGAGCTACCACCAATCACAAAGCAGCTCATTAGCCTACCCACTCCATCCTGCCAATCACAACACACCATTCATAGTATATATACTGTACCTGTCAAAGGTTTGGACACACCTACCCATAGAAAGGTTTATTTGTACTATATGGTCTAGATTTTAGAATAATCATAAAGACTATAAAATAATATATATGGAATTATATACTGACCAAAAAAGTATTTAAGTTGGGGGGGGGGGTAGTTCTGTGGTTTGGGACCCCCACCCCAAACCACTGGGCCGGCAGAGAGATCCCACCATTGGGCTCCTTAGCAAGGCCCTTAACCCCTATTCCTCCAGGGACTGGCTGATCCTACTGCCTCCTTTATGCCAGTTCCATGTGAGGTGGCCTCCTGAGCACTCATTGGCTGCTTTCCCTTTACTTTCTGGTCAAACTCCTGAAAAACCATCTCTACTGTGTTTAGGTCAGGTGGCCAGGTCATGTGATGCAACACTATCACTCTCCTTTGTGGGTGGCTTGGTGTGTCCAAACTTTTTACTCTCTCTTGTTCTACATATCACATCTTGTTTTGCTACCAACAGATAAACAGTCATCTTTTCAGTAAACTGGAATATAGACAGACATGGTTATTATTGGTGCTGGCTAACTTTGGGTACCATTGAACAGAAAGTTGATGCTTACCACTGAATGTTTAAGTAAGCCAGTAAGGAATCTCTTAGTCAACAGTGAGGCCATTCACATAAAGCTTGTGGTAGGTTTTTAGAGTACTGGGTTATTTGTTTTGCCCTCACTCCCTTCTGACCCCAAATTGTGCTGCTGCAGGCGTAACCAGGTGCCCCTGAACCACGAGAGCTCCAGGAAGCCGCCCAAGATGCCAAACATCTCGCCTCAAGTCGTCAGACACCTGTGGATTCGCACTGCCCTCATAGAGAAGGTTTTGGACAAAATTGTGCTTTACCTGGTGGAGAACAGCAGGTGAGGATGAAGAGGGGTATCTGTGTTGTCTTGTGCTTTTGTAGATGGACCAAGCTTCCTGTGATCAGACCTCCAGTACAATGTTCTCTTTCCTTTACAGCAAATTCTATGAGAAGGAGGCAGTTCTGATGGACCCTGTCGATGGACCCATCCTGGCGTCTTTGTTAGGTACTGCTGAATACCCCTCCCTGATTTCTGGGAAAGCACATGATATTATATGATTAGCACTGGATATTATATGATTAGCACGTGATATTATATGATTAGCACGTGATGTTGAATGATTAAGAAGAGGGTCGACTTCTACTCCCACATTTTATTTCTTACTTCATATTCTGGAAAGCACTTTGAAAGACCTTTGTGTATGATAATGCGCTATACAAATAAATTCAAAATGACTTCCATCAAACAAGGACTATGTGAAACAGAGCAGAAAGTCTGTGGTTGTGGTTATTGCAGAAGCATTCAGAGGGCTAAACTAGGGCAATGTGAGCATTAGCAAACTGAGCCTCTTATGCATTTATTGAAATAATCATAGCAGACACTAATCATTAGCCACCCAGAGAGTGAGGCTTATTAAAGTTCTGTTCTTCAAGTCATACTTACGAAACAGGCTGTGGTAGAAAGGAAAATTGATTATTGTGCCCTTTACCTTCAATATTAATGCAGATGTCTTAACTAATTGTTCCAAAGAGATTCACCACTCTACAGGACCATGATAGCATGCTAGGATTTTGATAATCTGCGGCATAAAAACAAGCTTGGTTGGCTGACAGAGATTACCTAAAACCTTCTCAGATGAGCCTAGAACCTTCGGTAGCAGTGGCAGCCTTGCCTTTGTGGGTAGTCCTCACCCTGTCTAATTGCAGTGGGACCCTGTGCTTTGGAGTACACCAAGATGAAGACAGCTGACCACTTCTGGACGGACCCCTCGGCTGACGAGCTGGTCCAGCGGCACCGCATTCACAGCGGCCACTGTCGACAGGACTCCCCCACCAAGCGGCCGGCCTTGTGTGTGAGTGCGCCCATGTGATCTTTGTTGTGGGTGCCATGTTTCTCTGTTGAGCTCGTAACCATCATGTATGCCTGGTTTGGGCTGCCTATGATTCACAGCCAATGTGTTTCTGCTGGGCAGGTAAGAATAAGTTGATATTGTACAGTCTTAAAAGCAATCATTTTCCCTGTATTCAGTTCATCAACACATTAGAACCATGTCTGAACATGTTCCTCAGTGCTTGCTGTGATTTGAATTGGTTTTCTGGTCATGAATTCCATTTCCTTCCAGATCGTTGAGCGTTTCCTCTTTCCTGGCAGCAGAGTAGTTTCTGCTGACAAATTGCCACCCATCTGCGCCAGCGTCAGTGGCTGCGTCAGGCAGCACGAGGAGAGCCGCAGGGCACAGTGGGGTATATCGGGACATTCTTCAGGCATGGTGGCACTGAGCGCAAGTGGGGAAGCTTTGTAGATGTGTGTCTCTTTATCCACCATAATGTCCAGCAAAAGCAACTGGGTCATTTCTGTTAAGTAAAACGTGACTTCTTGGTAAGGGTGCAAAGATGCATCAATGCATAGTGATGAATCGATTGTGAATTTGGCGATTCAACTGCACTGATATGTCACACCCCGATCGTGCCACGCCCCCCTCGTTAACCTCATGTTGATTCCCAGTGTTTCACAGCTGTTTCTCATTGTCTGTATTAGTTCAGTGTTAAGTCCACGTCCGAGTTTGTTTCCCTAGTTCTGTCATTGTAGTGTTGCGCATTGTCGTGGAGTCCCGTGTGGTTTTTCCCTTATGCCCTTGCGTTCCCCAATTAAACCCCTTTATTTTACCCCCATTCTATTGTCCTTTGCTGCTTCCCTGGTCCGTGTCCTACGCATCGTAACAGATCTGAAGTGTAAGAATTGGTTTTACTTGATTTTTAGGGGCAGAATCATCATTAAAGATACTCCTACATCCGAGTTGCACATTCTCGTGTTCACCTACGTGTAAAGTAGCAACTCTGGCACGTAAAGTGTTATTTGAAGATCTTTGCATTACTTGACAATCTTTGCGCTACTTGATTATCTTTGCACTACAACACTTTTGGGAATTTCACCCCTATTTTGTAGGGCAGAATGCTCTTTTTAGTGGCTAAGATCATTTTTTTCAGTAGGATGCTTTTGGGAAGCACAAACAAAAATTATTCTTCTTGTTAGTTATGGTCAAGACTCTGAGGTAGCTAGATAAGTAAAAAGTAACGTTAGTCTTAAAGATGCATAACATATTGCATTAATATATCAGTCAATATTCATTTAAAAATTAAAATCGATCCAATGTGTCAATCTTAGTTGACATTGCCAGCCAAGTTAGCAGTATTCAAAGTTGGCAGCACCAAAACACCAAGATGGTTGCATTGGATGATCAACCAAATTCTGTAGTGGAGGATGACGGATTTCGGTGGCTTGTTCACCTAGGCTCCTATAAGGGGTACCTTCTACAACATGTTAGTTCATTATTAAATTTGACTTGCATGTCAGTATTTCATTTTCCATAGAATAAATATGATGTTATGTCATTCTGCTACTCTGCACCTGGAAGCTCTGTGGATTTCACTGCTGGTATCCCCCCCACCCCCCACTTGGCAAGTGGTTCAGGGGTTAACTAGTTATCAGTATTGGTGATACTGGGCAAAAATTATCGGTATTGGTCAAAATTTCGGTATTGGTCACATTGGTGCATTAGTAGTTAACTTAGGTGAAAGCGGCCAGTCAAGTAGCTCTTTCTGCATGTGTTTATTTTTTTCTGCACAGTACAGTACTTGGCATTTTTGACAATTTTACACTGGCTTGTTGTACCTGTTTAATAATATCAAATAAAAATTAATGTTGTGCTTTCATTGTATTCAATGAATAGCGTGTAATTAAGGAAGCTTTTCTACCGCACCAGGTACTGCATTTTTAGTACTTAAAAAAAGTGCCAAAATTGCAGTACTTCTTGTGTTTTCTACCGGCACAGAATGACATTATTACAACGGTGGTGGGGTGTTTTGTACTTAAAATCAAAAACGGCTTTTTTAATGTATTATAGGGCTAGGCTCATGCAATTCTCAGTGCTGCATGCTCCCTGTGAGCCAGTCACTCATATCATTTTCATCCTTGCTGTTTAAGTCATTCCTACATGGGTTTGTGAGAAATTTACCTTTTCTGGGCTCCTCTTTTGCTTTATAGATATCCCAATATTTATTGCAGCAAAATCACATGGCGATATTCAAAATTTTGCAAGTATCACACAGCCATCCGTCCATCCATGTCTTGTTGAATCTATTATTCCAACCAGATCGCAATTAAAGTTTGGGTCTCTTCATTTGTCCAGAAATCCATTACTATTACTTACTTTGTTTTACTTTATTTATTGTTGTTTTCTGAGTATGTAACTATGCTTTTGCAGGAAATCACATGTGTTTTGTTTGTGAGACAGGATATTTGCGTAACCAGTCGAGAATAAACATGTCCCACCACAAAGAATGAAAAAAGTACCCCAGCTGGTTTGGTACTTTTGCTACTGGTACTTCACTGGTAGTCAATGGAAAGTACAGAAATTTTAGTACCAAAAGTTCGGTACCTGATGCAGAGGAAAAGCTCCCTAGGTTCCCATTGTCATACTTATGAAATGTTTTCAATGTAGTTGAAAAAGGTTTGAATATAGGTTATAAAAATAATTGAGTAATCGATTAATCAAATTTTGGTAAAAATTAATGACTTATGATGCATCAAGTTTTTCCCTGAATAGTCATAATCAAATTGAATCAGCTTGGGGCCAACGATTTACACCCCTGCTTCCTGGCCCTGCTTCTTGAAGTCCCTGGTTTGGGTGGCCAAATTAAAGTCATTCCTGAGCCTAGAGCCACGGCATATTGAGTGGAGAAGTGCCACCACGGTGATCTGGCCGTGGTTGCCGGGAAAAACCACCAGACCTGGCAGCCAAGCTGTGTTTCTGTGCGGGTTTTACCGACACCACGGTAACAGTGAATCGGCCCACACGTCTACCTTCACACGCAGATCCAGAAAAGGCACTCCAGCAGCAGCATGGACGAGCGGCCCTCACCTTCGCTCTCAGCCCGGGACTACGTGGAGTCGCTGCACCAGAACTCCAGGGCCACATTGCTGTTTGGCAAGAACAACGTCCTTGTGCAGCCGGTACAGAGATTTTTACTGGAGTTCCTGGAAGTTGGTTTACCTTCCCTTTATTACAGACTTTTAGAAACAAGAAACTCCCTTTTAGCAGTGGTGTGCATATGCTTACTCTTCTATATGAGGATATTTCATGAGATTGCTATCATGGTCCTGTTCTATGCATTCTGACCTCTTCTATAGCAAGCTATTTCACAGGGAGTCTCCCTGCCATGATGATTCTCTTCCAGAGGGATGATATGGAGGCCATCCCTGGCTACCTGTCCCTCCATCAAACAGCAGATATCATGACCCTGAAATGGACTCCGAACCAGCTGATGAATGGGTCTGTAGGGGACCTGGACTATGAGAAGAGGTGAGAACACTGACCAGACCAGAACGAACCAAAATGATGAACTTCTCTGTGGCTGCCGCATAGTGGGGTGAGCAAGTTAGGGTGGGGAGTGAGGCGGGATGTCCCAGCTTAGGCAAATCTGACAAAACCAGGTGGTCTCTTTTTACCCAAATTCTAGAAGCTTATTTCTCAACAAAGGCTAGGATCACAGACTGGCATTGCATTTGTTCACTTAATTTGCCTTCTGGCGTTATTAAATATCTGGGGTTGATAATCATGCGGTTGTCAGGGTACCCACGAGGGAGAATTGACATAATTTTTTTTTTCTGAATACCAAAGCTGCTCTAAGGCATGATCAAAATGAATGCGTCAGACTCAAATCACAATAAGGTTTCAAAAAAACTTTCTGTATTTGATGCTCCTATCCATTTTAATGAAAGGATCTAAAATATTATTTGCCGTGAAGTATTTTTCAACCCTTTAATATCCATCCCCAGAGTATTCAAGCAAAAACCAACAATCAGAAACACACTGTAATAAGGTCTCCGTTCCTGCTCTATTGCCCGCTCTGCTCTTACATTCTTCACTCAAAATGGGCAGGTGTGTCGTACAACTAAACATTAAAGACTTTGTTGAAATAGGAAAGAGTTGGATTGCTTTAATAAAACAACCAGGAAAAAAAGCACAACCATGAGAAGCAAATATACATAATCAGCCAATAAAGGCTTCAGAAAGAATGATCGCCCTTATAGGATCAGATATTTTGAATCAGAATGTCTGTGTTTCACTCTAATAAGAAAAATAATGCAGGTCATCATAGATTTACAACCGCGATCGGTTCCGATTGACCAGTCCTCAGTCGGCCCTTTATTTTATATGCAAAAATTATCACATGTATAGTATTCTGTCTAATAAAATTCTTTAATCTCTAACTTATGTTGTTTTGTATTTTAAACTTTTTTAATCCCAATTTTCTTAGTTCCTTATTGATATAACCTTAGCAGGTGTAGATAGCTGTCAGACTGTCTGCGTTTGTCAGGTGGAACCTTTGCAGGTTTGGGTACATCTCTGACAGTGCAGTACAATCTGTGAAATCACCAAGGATAAGGCTAGGAGCTCTCAGGCTCAGTGGCAACGTGTGTGACCACTGGAAATAAAGCAGTATGAAAATTTTATATTACGATTATAGTGTCTAAAATTAGCCGTATTGTTAAAATGTGCTGAAAATTACAGGAAATGATTTCACCAAGTGTTGTATTGAAAACCACAAATATGATTAGCAACACGATGCAAAATGTGTTTACATAAAATACTAGCCATTGGGAATGTTATTATGGTTTACTGTGAAACCGTTTCATCCCTAGTTACCACACCCCTCTTGAAAAACTATTATTACAAACAAAAAAGCCTGTCTGAGAGCTTATAACTGGGCCCTACTCTGGGCCTGGGGCAGTACAGAGCCTGATGGAAGGTCTCTCTGTGTGAAGGCCAAATAATATTTAGATCCTCCCCCGACCTCCTAGAGATCTACAATTATCCGTACCCCACACATCTCCGAGCCTCTGGGACGACTGTCTTTTCCCATCACCTCTGTCCAATCCACAGGATATTAATTACTTTATGCATTTGTTATACACCAGTTACACTGTACTCCCTGGGGGTATTTCTCATTCTGTGGGCTGCACTGCATTTTTAATTAGTTGTTAATTTTAACCGATTCTATAAAGCCCCTCTCTCTGATGAATCAAAACAGCTGGCAGCTGACTGAGTCAGCTTCACTATATGTGGGAATAATTCTGATGCTAATGTGATTGCTTGCAGTGTGTACTGGGATTATGCCATGACGATTCGCCTGGAGGAGATTGTCTACTTGCACTGTCACCAGCAGGGTAGGCTGCCTGGCCCCATGCTCTCTTACACCCCCATCAATCCGTGCTCCCCCTCCCCCACACTATAAATTGATACTTTGGTGGTTAACATGTCTAAATATACCAGAAATCACTTCTGTTGCTATTTTCCTTTTATGAGTAAGAACCTTGTCAAGATTTTTAAAGAAAAATCTAGCTTTTGTTGGGATTAATATGAAGAAACACAAGCAATCTGTAGTGTAATATGTTTGAGTATAGTGATAGACACAAAGACCATTGCTGTGCAAAACAGATATTAGTTTTAGCAAGTAACAATTTTTATTCATTTTCAGTTTTTCTGTCTTTGAGAAGTCATGTTTAAAGAATCTAGGTATTCTGTGGTGATTAAAGAGCCATAAAAATACATTTGAAAAATTCAGTAGGAGTGTCTCTTACCAGAAATCATGATCTGATTATTGTCAATTATCTACAGACTTTGTAGTGAGCAGTTTAATGTAGGAACTATTTTCTTCTACCAAACTCCAGACACCTGTCATATCACTGTGCAGAAGATATTGCTTCTGTGCAGTGATACGATTGGTGCGTGGAGTTCGGAAGAAGGAAATAGTTCCTACATTAAACTGTACACTACAAAGTCTGTGGATTATCTTCAACATCCCGCTCATGATTTCTGGTAAGAGACACTGCTGTTGAATTTTTTGAAATGTACTATTTTGCACTTTAACAAATGCCATTCACTCACATTATATTTGAGGGGGGGGCAAACATTTCTATGGCCGATATCTCTAAAACTAGGCATCTCCCAGCAGAATATCCTAGATGCATTAAAGCCCCCCCAAAACATATCGTTTTCAGTTTTGGGGTGAACTGCCCATTGATGGGCTCTGAGTGTTGAGGATGAGACTTAAGGGTGGTAAACTAAAGCATTTATTAAACTGCAAGTCAATGAGACGTACCTCAGTGTGTTCATGTATATGTGGTGTAGGATCATGCGTGTGCTTTCAACACTCTTTCATACACTTCCCATACCCCCCCCTCCAGTGGACAGCGGGGGCACGGTGGTGCTTGTGAGCCAGGATGGCATCCAGCGGCCCCCTCTTCGCTTTCCCAAAGGGGGGCACCTCCTGCAGTTCCTGTCCTGCCTGGAGAATGGCCTCCTGCCCCATGGACAGCTAGACCCCCCCCTGTGGTCGCAGAGAGGAAAGGTGTGTATGTGGGGGCATTTCCACTGCACCAGGTGCCAAAGTTTTAGTTTGCATTGATTTCCTGCCTGGTACCAATTCTAGTACCCGTACCAGTTCCAGTACCTGTGCCTATACCAGTACTGAAGTACCAAACCAGCTGGGGTATGCCTTTGGTACTTTGGAATGGGACTTGCAGACGTGATCATTGTTGCTTGATTATGCAAATAACCTGCCTCTGAAACACAAAATACTGGCATCTTAAAAAAGCGCTGTTAAGAACTCAACAATGATAACCACAACATTGAAAAACACAGTAAAATGATTAATAATAATGGATGGATAGACAAATGAAGAGAGCCAAATTTTTATTGCAGTCTGGTCAGAAGAACAGATTCAATGAGATATGGATTGCTTGACAAGAAATAAAAAGTATTTTGTAGAATATATAGGATTGCATGATATTGGAAAAATTTCAAATATTGCAAGGTGGTTTTCTTGCAATAAATATTGGGATATTTATAAAGCAAAAAAAGTTCAAAATAAATCCATGTTTTTCGCAAACCTGTTCAGGAGCAATTAAAACGGCAAGGATGAAAATGATTGTTTCTGAGAGCAAACAACAGTAAACTTTAAACTGATTTTTCAACAGGAACAATCATTAAAATTGCAATGCTTGCTAAGTTTTGTTTTCTGTAACAGATTAAAAATAATTTAGTGAAACTTAACCCCCCACACTATAATCTCTATATAGTATGATAATTTGAAAAAACCTGATCTCAAACCCAGCTGACCATCGCAGTTCTTGCAATGTTAGAATTACATGTGCCTAACATCCCATGTTGGTATTAATATTGCAAATTGTAATAAGTATATTATAGTCATTTTTGAATTCAGTAGTAAACACCCCTCCTCAAGTTGCAAAGATGTCATTTTACACCGGTGCCAGTGTAGGGGAACCGTCCACTGGCCCAGTGGCGGAATCCAATTGGACAGCCGAAGGCTTGAAATGCGTGTGGATCCTTC
>JAODLC010000044.1:30862161-30885185 GCA_026781145.1 Hippopotamyrus pictus | reverse complement strand
TGGTGGACCAGTCACTCAAAAGACCCCACAAAACACGGAAAAGAACCACAAAACACCCCCCCCCCCCCCAAAAACTAAACAATTAACATTAAAAGACTGAGTAACAGTCAAAAACAATACAGTAATTTCAAAAATGTGATTTTTAAAATTATACTGTACATTATTTTCATATGCCTAAAATTTTTATGTACATTTCATGATGCCACGCGTTGTATGGTGATGAACTTTTGTTTGTACTGTAAACAAACAATAGGCAGTTGCCACTATGTGTGAATGGAGAAGGTAACACTTAAATAGGAGTTACTTAATAATTTATGTTATTAATGAAGTACTGTAATTTTATGTATAGAAATGTGACTGTTAAAAACCATCACAAACATGTTTATCAATCACTGAAGGCACTGCTGTAATAGAACGTTCTCTCTAGTTTTTTCTTTTTTCAGATATTCGACCTCTAAAGAGATATAGTAAAGACTTACGTCTACAACATGTTTTTTATACATTCCACATCGTTCTTGGGCATAGTGTACACTTCTTCGTGTTTCGGGTGATTCTTTGGGACCCTTATGGGGGATGTTTGTGTTCGCAGCCTGAAACACGGTACGTGAACCCGTGCAAAAAAAATTTCGAACATCTGGCTCAAAACCCGATTCGTTCATGAACAGGACTGTTCGTGGATCGAGGTACCACTGTAAATAAAAAATGCAGGAGCCTTTGGAACGGGAGACCATTGAAGCACTAGTGTGGGTTATACTTTATGCTTTTGGTTATTTAGCTACGCTTTGTAACAAAATTTTTCTTCCTCAGTTTTCATGTATGGGTACACTAAGGGGTGTTATGCATGAAACACCAAAAGGCAATCCAGTCTAGATACAGTGAACCAAATTCACAATTTATACTGACCATCCATCCATCCATTAATCCATCCATCTTCTAACCTCTTATCTCGTACAGGGGCACAAGGGGGACTGGAGTCTGGAGGCAGCATTGGCCACAAAGCAGGGTCTTAGCCTGCATAGGATAAAAAAAAATGTTTAAAATAATCATCAAAGCAGTTACTTAAGAACTAGAAGATGTAGACCAGTGGTCTCCAACATGGTGCCCGCGGGCACCAGGATGCCCCTAAGGACCACATGAGTCACCTGCAGACCTGTTCTAAAAATAGCACAACTCACCAGTGAGCAGCATCTAAAATTTAATTTTATCCTGTTGCTCTTCTTCTTTAATCACATTTGCATTTATATAGATTCGAAAATGACAATATCTAAAAAAACATTTAAAACATGTTTATTATACATGAAGTTTAGAGAAGTTTATTAGAGTGTTTCAGACTGGTAGCCCTCCGTATGGCTCAGGACCCGAGAAATAGCTCTCAGTTTCAAAAAGGGTTGGTGACCCCTAATATATAGACTTAACCTTAATCTCCAGTTTACAGCTTAACCAGAGGAGACGCAAACATAAACGAATAGATATGCTGCTTCAAAAGTAGTTCTCTGCTTATTCTGGCTCTGCAGTACCTCCCAAGTTAAACTCCACAACAGAAGCAATACAAGCTAAGTCAGGTGTTCTTTGTTCTGCAGGGCGTGTGTCTCCCTGTAATCTTGACCACCACCGAAACGAACTGCGTTGCGAATCTGTGTCTCCTGGCAACAGTATGAATGGTCGTGATTGGCTGCGAGTGAAGGTGTAAATGCTGCTTGATCCCGCCTGCTATGTGTGCTTTGAGAGTTCTGCATGCGGTCTGATGGAGAGGCTGTGCCGTTCATCGTCGGAGAAGCAGCAGGTGCATAATTCGATACTAAAGGCAGAGTAATATGGGCGCTTCTTAATTCAACCCCCAAGGCATTAAACCTGCAGGTTTGCCACCTGGGTGGGATAAAGTCTGTTTTTGTGGTTAAAGCCCACAGCCCACATGGAGCTCATGTTAATATGCGTGTGATGAACCGTGACTCTGATCATTAGCATTACATAGCAAATAGCATGTAATAAATTCCACTGTTGCTAAAAAACATTTTCCTGATTGCTCTATTTGAATGGCTTCTCTCAGCCTTTGTGCATAAATAAGCGTCTTCCATTTGTTCCATTTTTATCACAGGGAAAGCACAGCCACTGGCTTCTGGAGGTGGAACACTTTACTTTGGATATTTTCTTGGTGTAAATCGGTGTGCTTATTACTTTGTGACCTATGAGTCACTGGATAAGCTGATAGAGGATGGATCTTCTTCCTGACATTGTAGAAGATGTAGGTCCTCAGTGTTGCTGGATAAGCCACTAACATTTCTTTTTTCCCAGGGAAAGGTTTTCCCGAAACTCCGTAAGAGATGTCTGCAGAGTTCGTCAGAGTCCACCTCCGACAAAGAGGAGGATGAGGCCACAGACTATGTCTTCCGCATCTTGTTCCCTGGTAGCCAATCAGAGTTCGGTAAGTGACGGTGCACTGCCTTCCCTGTTAAGGATATGACACATTTGATTTTTGTTTATAGTTTCTTCCCTTTCCATCTGTCCGCCTGCCAAGTTGTTTATTGATCCGATACATATTTTCATTTATCGTCGTTTGTTTGTAGCATTGTTCTTCTGTTCATCGTATGTCTTCATTCTTTGTGTTCATCGTTGTTTGTTTCAGTGACCGTTGCTCCCAGTTGCCCCCTTGCTCTCCCCCTGCCCCGCTCGCTCTCCTTGCACGTGTGGAGAAACCCCTCTCGAAGGTCCAGGACCTTGGTGGTCCCCAAGCACTCCTGCAGCTGCCCTGGACCCCTCCAAGACCCGAATTCACACTGCTGTAAAGCTCTGCCCCTCGTGTTTCTCCTGGCCGGTTCTGCCTCAGAGGCTCCCCCTTTTTGGGCGCGTCTTAAGCCAGTGGTGGTGTGGGTAATCAGGATAAGAGGGATACATGGGTGAACAATTAGCTTGACAGAAAGACATGCTATCATCTGGCTATCGCTTTCATTTCGTCTTCTGTCGTTTTTCATTTCGTGCTTTTGTGTCCTGAGCAGCCTTCTTTACTTCTGAAGGATTTACTTCAGCTTTATAGTGTGTGTTTGGGTCTCTGCATGTGGTGTTTAATTTGGTCCAAATCTGTGTAATCCAGCTTTGGTTCACAGCTAGTGATTGACCTCAGATTCCACGATGATCACATCTTGCTGGCACGTTGGCGCTTTGTAGTTCCTGCCAGGTCTGGGATGTTGGCTCTCGTAAGCAGCAGCATAACGATGGTGTTTCTGTGCCTCAGTAACCCCAGACCTGATGGACCAGGGGGCAAGTATGTGGCACCCGACCCCCAGGAAGTCCTCCTGCTCCTCCTGCTCCCAGAGTGGCTCGTCGGATGGGGGCCCCCCCAATGGCTGCAACCAGGAAAGGTGACGAGGCCCCGGGAAGCTCCATCTGGTGACACAGGGTCGCATTATACAGTTACCGAAGCGCTGAAATGCAGATGGGATCCGGTCATGTGACATCAACTTCAGCCTCACTTGCAAGATTTGCTTGATATTCCATGAACAGCTTCATTGAAATAAACTAAATTCAAAGCGTATGATTAACGGAGAGACACTAAGCCATGTATTTGTATTATTGTGACTTACAATGCTGCCTATTGAAATACGGGATAAATTACTGGATAAATTCAAGTGCACTGCTGAAGGGTGCTATGATTGGGCCCTCCGGGACACCTGATCCTTGACCATAACCAATAGGCTATCTGATTGGTCCTCTGATCAGAGCTGTGGTCTGTGGGTTCACCTCCGCAGGGCCCCCCTGAAGCTGCTCTGTGACAACATGAAGTATCAGATCATCTCCCGGGCCTTCTATGGCTGTATGTACCCATCTCTCAACGCAGTTACTCAAACGTGAAATTGTGATGTCATTTAGTAAATAGCCAACCTAAGGTATATGATTAGCATTTTTTACTTTGACCCAGTATTAACTTTGGTTCTTTTCTGATGACTTATGAACCCAGCTGGTCATTTTTTTTTCTTCAATGACCAGCATTGATTCGTACCAAAGTGATGAAGTGACCATTTAAATTTTTAAATCTGAAAACCCCGAAGACGTTAAAATTCACAAGCCGAAGTTAATTCTGTGAGTGAGCAGCCAGCGAGCAAGAGAAGCTGCCTTGGATTCCATTCATGTCTGATTTTCTGTAAAGGAGCTCTTTCCGAACATATTCATATTTGCAGCTGTTTACCTGCTACCAGCCTTAACAATTTATTGAGATACTCTTGTTTGGCAGTAAATACCTGTATGCATATGCTAATGCTAAAGCTGAGAGGCTGCATTAAATGATGTGTAGCGGAATCTCACTGATGCTAACTATGGCAGCGGTCTAAGTGAAATGCCTAATGTAGGAGCCTCTAATCGCTCTCGATCCCGGCGTGCAGGGCTGGCGTACTGCCGCCACCTCTCCACGGTGCGCACCCACCTGTCCGCCCTGGTGAACCACACCATCGTGGATCCCGACGTGCCTTGCGACGCCCGCGGGGGTCTCTCTGTGGAAGTGTGGCGCAGCTTCCTGAAAGACTGCACCGTGAGTGCCCCCCCCCGCAGGATGCCAGAACCTCATGCAAACCGGCGGCGCTGTTTATCGCACTCGTTTGACTGCGACCCTCACACTCTCAGTCACGCAGCCATTACAGGCTGCCAGTAACAGACACAGTAAATTATCACGGCTGGTGATGATCTCTCCACTCTGGGTATTTTTGTTGTTGCTGAATTTTGTTCTCTGTTAAATAGCTGTTCTGATTATAATCTATTTTTCCATTTGCAGCCTTAGATGCCCATTTAATACATTTAGCATATTTGGCAAAATTATGTGAATGGAAGAATATTTCATAAGCAATATACTGGGTTGAAATAATTATGATTAGTTATAGTCCAGATGAAACTACACAATGTAGCTATGCGCTAAGAGTAGATTCTGATTAAGGTGAAAGTTTTCTACAGACGAAAACCTTCAGAAACAGGACAAGTTAGTCTAGATCCTAGATCCTACATTCTTCACCCCTGCATCACATGTCGGCCGATGCTGCACATGTTATAAGGCGTGTTCCTGTGCGTGTCACGTGTCTTAAAACCTCGGTTTCTGGTTGTTCGCCAGGTTTATGAGGAGCAGGAGCTGCTGAGGCTGGTGTACTTCGGGGGGGTCGACCCCTCGCTGCGCAGAGAGGTCTGGCCGTTTCTGCTGGGACACTACCAGTTCGGGATGTCAGAGGCCGAGAGGAAAGAGGTGCGTTTGGTGGATGTCCTGCGAACGGAAAAGCTCTTCAGGGAACGATCCCCGGCAGTCCAGCTAAAGCAGAACCGTGTACAAACCGCTTCAGGTTTCAAATGGAGATTTTATAGAATGCTCTTCCGCTGGAAGAAATGGACCTTAAACTGGAATACTGCTGGGAAGTCGCTACTGGTTTGTAGCTGACTGCATTCTGTGGTTTTGTCGCCCAAATAAGATGTTCCTGAAACTGAGTGATTAGGGGAGTGTGAATGATTCCACACGAGCGTGTCTGGCTGCTCCCCTGTGTGGCAGGTGGACGACCAGGTGCGTGCCTGTTATGAGCAGACCATGAGCGAGTGGCTGGGCTGTGAGGCCATCGTCCGGCAGCGGGAGAAGGAGCAGCATGCGGCCGCCCTGGCCAAGTGCTCGTCTGGGGCCAGCGTGGACAGCGGCGTGCAGCGCATGATGCACCGCGACTCCACTGTCAGCAACGAGGTACCCGAGTGGGGCATCCCGCCATGGCTTCCCCCCCCACCCCGACGTAACCATAGCTGCTGTTTTACTCAAACTATGTTTTCTCTCCCCCGTGACCCTACCCTGGGGTGTGTCCTGTTCCCGGTGACCTCATCCTACCCGCACCCCTATCTACACTCCAGTCCACCCAGAGCTGCAGCTCGGGCAGACAGAGCCATGCACGACTGCAGAGTGACTCCAGCAGCAGCACACAGGTACTGCGCACACACGCGCATACACACGCGCATACACACGCGCATACACACGCGCACACACTGCAGCGTGCATTCAGCTGTGTCCACACCGCACTAATCGCCGCACACACTGTATATTTCTGCTTCCCGCACGTTCTGCTATCTGCTGAGCGACACGGACGCCGAGCGTTTCCAAAGCCCGCCTGCACCGCTTGCAGCTTCACCGACTCCACATTTGTTCCTCCCGTGGCAAAAGTCATCACGTGACACAGGGATGGTTAGGGGCTTTATTTGTGGATGGAAGTGAAGATGGGGTTTAATAAATCCAAATGGAAAGGCATCTGTTCTGCCTTCGGTATAGGGGAAGCACACCCGAAGGTAAAACAGGCCTGTGGAAAAGACTAAAACAGGGTACAGGGTTGTGGTATCTTTTGTGGAGTTTTGAGAAACCTAGAACCCAATCTTAAATGGGTGCCAAAACAACACAGGTGAAATGAACAAATGGCCTTATCACCTGACTTTGCCTGACCAATGGGGAGTGCTCACCTGTCTCAGTCTTTCACTGATCTATTCTGGAAACTCTTAGCTCATTAGGCTGTTTTGCTTTATTTTGGGACCTTAGACCTGCATGTGTTCTCTTTTCCCACGTTTGCATTCTGTTTATGTGTGTCATTCTGTGGTGTCATCGCATAATTTGTATCTGTTTTGAACTCAGCATGACTTAATGCAGTGTGCACTCATACTCGATTAGTCTCCTTATTGCCATCTGTTTACATAACCGTTCAGTACCTTTTACCAGGTGACAATAATTGGATTTTTGATCTCAAGCACAGTTACTCAACCTGCTGCTCTATTCATGTAATTATTTAAAAATAATCTTTTAACCTCTACATTTATTAAACTGTATTTTAGGTAATGGCATGTATAACTATCAAAATTTAAAAACTTTTTCTGCCGGTAATTTCAATCCGTCAGTTTAGTAATGTTTATATTCCTTAATTATAAACTCAATTTGAATTACACTAAAAATGTTTTAAGATGGAAACGGTAATTAACAGTCCTGTCATCCAAATAACCTTCAGCTTGCAGTCTATAAGAGCCTCTGTCCTGATTCTCTGTGCCACTTGTGTCATGTGAAACCTGATTAAATGTGCCCCTCACCAGTGGCTGCCTTGAGTCTGTCTTCTGGCTTATTTAATTGAAAATATGCCTGCAGAAATGGATGATTTTAGAGTTACAAGGTGAAACTACAGGTCTACAGTGTGCTTATACTTAACCCAGCCATTTTCCAGAACCGCTAATGCAGGATAGGGTCACAGTGAGCCTGGAGACTGTCCCAGGAAGCAGGGGGAATGGGGCAGATGAACACACACACTCACACACATTATGGGAAATTTAGAAATGCCGGTTCAGCTAACTGCATGTTTTTGGGAGAGCCCAAGAATCAAATTCCAATAATCCCTGAAACTGTGAGCCACGGCACCTTCTACTGGGCTGCTGTACCTCCTACCTTAAACTCGGTATCGTGCATTTTTGCTTGAATGTTATGGTATACGTATGTTAAATATTTCTCATTTTTGCATTTATGAGCTTGTCCCTGAAATATCATCAGTGAGAGCATTCCTCCCTCCCAGCTACCCTGGGCTTCTCTGCCCCTCCCCCATTCTCTCCTCGGTCATGCTGTTTTTCCCCGGTTTGTTGCTGCAGGTGTTTGAGTCAGTGGAGGAAGTAGATCAGATAGAGATGGAACCCAAGAGTGACGAGACCAAGCAGGTTCCCAAAATCCCCAACGGTGCCCTGCCAAATGGCACTAGCTCCCCCGATTCGGGACACCCCTCCTCCCGCAACTTCTCCATCACTTCTGGCCTCTCGGACCGCTCACTGAGCACTGAAGACAGCAGTGCGCCCGAGCAGGCAGCTAAAGGCACCTCTCTCCAGCCACAACTTCCTCAGCCAAGCCCAGTCAAGACAGAGCAGCAAGCTGAGCCCATTCCTGCTGCCAGCGTAGACACCAAGCTTCAGGTCCTTCCAGAAAAGGGATCAGCTACCAAGGAAGGAGCCAAAGGCATTGAAAGACAGGAAGCCGTGGCTGTAGATAGAGAGGTCGTCAGCGTTGCGGAGATGATGGAGTGCAAGACTCAACAGACAGGGGGCGATGTGAGTCTGGAGACCAAGGAAGCAAGGATTCCAGCAACACAAGCCGCCAATGCTCCAGAAACTGTAAAGGCAGAAACTCCTGAAACAAAGCGGGTGTCCAAGTGTCCCGAAGCATGGGGGGCTGAGGGTCGAGAACCGGAGGAGCCTGACGGGCGAGAAGCAGTAGCCCATGGTTCAGCAGCAACTGACGGCCACCATAATGCTAAAGAAGAAGCCAAAGGTAAAGAAATGAAAGAGGGGAAACCCACAGAATCCGAAGAGACCAAGGTTCAGGAGAAGAAGGAAAATGGAATGAAGTTCACGGATATTAACATGTCTAAGGTGTTTGAAACTGGGTCCAAATTGCTGACAGCTACTGAAATTCCAAGTTCTGTAAGGACTGAGGAGGTCCTGCTCACTACAGACTCTGATGAGTCTCCTTCTGCGATCGAAATGGAGGAGATACCTCTGGTTGCTAAAGTGTCCATGAGCCCATGGGACAGGAAGGCCCCCTCTGAGAGCACGGGAGACTCGCTGTCAGCCCTAGCAGACAGTGTGGGGGCGAGCCCAGAATTGGAGGATGCCGAACTGGGTCCGGCAGGGTTGCCGGTACTGGAACTGCGGCTGGAAGATGAAGTGGGGAAGGCCAGCCCAGAGGGGAGTGGCTCGGCCCTGTCCGAGCCCGAGATGGAAAGCCTCTTCCCCCAGTTTGATTCCCTGGCCGTCGGTGGGGAAGTGAAAAATGAAGCTGCATCTCCCGTCTCCTCCATCGGAACCACCTACTCCGTAAGACCCTGCTCCCGTCTGGAACCTGTGAGATTAGCACATTGGGCGCTGAGCATTAGCTAAAGGCACGATAAGAGAGTGGCTTCAATCACTCATCACTAACATGGTATTTAATTCCCATGTCTTATTATTGTTGACTATCACAGCAAGAGCTGCTAGACATGTACACCATCAACCTTCACCGAATCGAGAAGGACGTCCAGCGTTGCGACAGGAACTTCTGGTACTTCACTCCCGCCAACCTGGAGAAGCTCCGTAACATCATGTGCAGGTGCCCATCAGAGTTGTCAGTGTGCATCCAGATGCAGAGAAAGCCCTTATTAATGCCTTCTCGTGAGTTTTTTGGCAATTGTTAATGTAACTTCAGCATGTCCTTATCATCACAGCTACGTTTGGCAGCACTTGGAGATCGGTTATGTCCAGGGTATGTGTGACTTGCTGGCACCCCTCCTCGTCATCCTGGATGACGGTGAGTCTGTGTTTTTTCCAGGAGTTGAAAGAACTATCCCTATAACCAAGAAGGCTGACTGACTCACCCTCTCTGTCTCTCCCTGACTTGACATAGAGGCTATGGCTTTCAGCTGCTTCACAGAGCTCATGAAGAGGATGAACCAGAACTTCCCTCATGGGGGTGCCATGGACACCCACTTTGCTAACATGCGGTCTCTCATTCAGGTAAAACGACCCTAATCTGGAAGCAATGACTCCTCAAGGGATCAACAGAGAGCTTAACCACCCCTTGCATGTTTCTGAGGATGAAACTTAAGGGTATTTTGAACTTGGGGCAAACGATGCACTGTGTAAACTCACTTGTTATTGTGGGCTCTTCACCAACATTATGCTGATTTATACCTCTTCTGTTATTGAATTAGAATGCAACTAGAACACACTAAGACTGCAGGAACTCAGGAGTGATAGTTTTAACCATATTGCTATGAAACATAAAAAATGTTTAATTCAGGTAGTGTTGCTATAATTTTTCCCCAGAAGCTGTAGAGCAGATGGTGAAGAAAATTACTGGACAAAAGTAAAATTGTGTGTGTGTGTGTGTGTGTAAATGCGTTTCATTTTGGATAGAAGCTTCTCCATTACCTTCTCTCTCTCTCTCTCCACTTCTCCCTCCCCTAGATCCTGGATTCCGAGTTGTTTGAGCTGATGCACCAAAATGGAGACTACACCCACTTTTACTTCTGCTACCGATGGTTTCTGTTGGACTTTAAACGAGGTAATAACCTTCGGCGAGGATCTGCTGAGAGCGATGCTCGAATGCAAGTGCCTGTTCTTTGAAGGTGGTCTTTTAATTTAATACATCAAACAGCTACAAAAATCAGTATAAAAAATTCTGTTCCATGAAGGCATGATTTTATCTTTCTTTTGTGGAGGTTGCTGCTACTCCACTTCTACATCTTTGCATAATTTTCCGTTCTTTGAACATTTGCATTTCTCCTTGTGATATGAAGTGAAAGTGAGTGTGGGGCTTGCCGGCTCTTACCACTGACCTCCAATCCCTTTGCTCTCCACGCCCCTCCAGAGCTGGTGTACGACGACGTGTTCGCCGTGTGGGAGACCATCTGGGCCGCTAAGTACACCTCCTCAAGTCACTTTGTCTTGTTCATTGCCCTCGCTCTGGTGGAGCTCTACAGGGACATCATACTGGAGAACAACATGGACTTCACGGACATCATTAAGTTCTTCAATGGTGAGCGACTTCTGTGGTTTCACCTCAGAGCCGCAGTCAGACAGCTGCTGAAAAAGACATGGCTCAAGGAGAACCAGGAGACTGATGTACGCTTATTTCGCTGGCACAAAATGGCTGCCGTATCGCCCCATGATGCTGCAGTTGAAGGTGTGCTGTTACTCAGAAATGATAGAATGTAGCACTGAGAAGAACAGTCTGAGAAGATTACACTGTTGTTATTGTTAGGATGAAGCAATGGATGAATGTAATATCACTGGTCAATGTGCCTTATTCTTACAGAGATGGCGGAGCATCACAACATACAGCAGATACTGACTCTGGCTCGCGACCTGGTGTGTAAGGTGCAGACGCTCATTGAGAACAAGTGACCCCACGTGGCCCCACTTCCTGCCGGTTGCCGTGAACAGGCCTCCCAGTTTGCCGCTTGTCTCAGCCGCGTCTGACCTGGAGTCTCGTATGCCGTCTGTCACCGTGCAGAACTGTGTATCATCGCCTTTTGCCATTCGGCATTCTCCTGCATCTGCCAGTATGTGTGTAATATAGCCTACGGTAACAGGTAACAGTTCAGGTATGAAAACTCAATGTGTATTCTGTCCTAAAAGAGGCATATGGCCCGGAAGGATAGTCTGATGTCACTTCTGTAGAACCTTAGTAAGTAGAAGCAATTTGACTGACGGTGTCTTCATAAGAAAGATCAGGTTTTCAGGTCAAAAGTCACTATAGAACTGATATCAACATGGTGCATTCGGTTCTGACCATGAAAGACTACTTCAGTGTTATGGTCAGGCTGAGCCATCTCCTCCTGGAACTTAAGCTCGGCTTCCGGACTGTTCTCTTAGAGAGCGGTTGGAGAGTTTGCAAATTAAGCACGAGAAAACATTACAGACATTCGATTGTCGAGGTGCTTCATATTGGTGCAATTGTAACGGCTCAGTTTGTTAGTCAGCAGGAGGGCGACATAGAAGTCAATTCCGTTGGGGCAAGAACATATTGTGAAGTCATTAGTTCAAAAGGAGAAAAGGCCATTTAGATGGCACTCAAAGTGCATTTATACAAAGTTCTCTATCTGGCATGTTTTACAACAGAAATTAGTAGTTTCTCAGTGTCATCAAACTTTCTGAAAGTCATGCCCATTACATAAACACACGATATCACGAGAAAACGATCCATTACCTTTGTGAAGAGATATCCTGGAAATAATGTTTGAAATTTATTTGCCTTAAACTGTACTGTCCTGACAATCGATGTTCTCACATTTTAACATGGTTCAGTTCCAGCTTGCTTGCAGGATGGCCTTCAATGGCCTTCAGGACTGACTTTAGGCCTTATGACTAACAGATACGCAAATATCTTTAATCATTAAAATGTCAAAATGCCTTCAGTATGTAAGATTTTAAAAAGAGGCCAATTGCAAAATCCACTTTTATCATACAGTACTTCTGACTGAAAAATGGCATAAAACTTTTTTTCATGGAAGTATGTCTGGATGAGGAATTTTGAATTGATCCAGTACCAATTTCAAGTGACAGTACAAAGGTTTTCCTAAAATCGTGCAAAAATGTAAATGAGCTAATTTTAGTAAAGTCAGTTTTATTTGAATGATTGTACAGTTATACAATGCATTCTGTTATTGTTCACACACCATTGAGGCTTTTGTTATAAGGTATAATTACCTTCCCTCAAAACTAGCATCGGTGTAGTATCGTCTTTGTATGATGGTTTTATTTTGGTGAGCCTGCCTGCATATCTGCGAACCCGTGTGACTGGAAGCAAGATGGTCCATTGCATTCTGGGAAGAAACATGAACACTGTTGAAAGGCTGTCAGCAATGTGTTAATGCCAATGTATTATATTACATTTTTATTTTCCCCTCCTATGGCATTGGTGTCTGTTCCAAGATAAATCTATATATTGCTGTCTGTGTATTGTACTGTAACAAGGGGAAATTAACAAATGTAATTAAAAAGTGTCTGTGTATTAAGAAAAAAAACTATATTATGATATATGTAATATATATAGAGAGAGAAACGTATATGATGTATATGTGAATTATGGTTTTCTGGACAAAAATGAATACAAAATACAAAGATATAATACAGTGCTCTTATTTATTTTTTCATTATTCTTCAGTGAATCACTGTATATTATGTAAATCTTGTGATGCTTATTCAACGTTTTCTATTGTCAGTCAATATTTAAAGTACCCCCATGCCTTGTAAAATGTATTTTATTTTCATGAATCTCCCTCAGTACCATTCCTGTGTTTCAGGACTTGATTGATAGGGATGGAGTCCATTTTAACATAAATAACAACAAGTGTTTGACATAACACTGAATATTATCAAAGTAAAAATGAAAAATCTGGAATACCAATACAAGTAAACTGTTTCCTAAACTGTTTCCTATTCCTAAGATAGATATAAGGCATTTGCAGGTAGTTTTAAACATTTAGTTCCTCAGGTGACACATTTTTAAATTCATACATCTGCATATGTTACTGTGGAAATTTACGTGTGGATCCTGCATTAAGGTAACAGATTTACATCTTTAACCAATATGACACCTGCAGCCCTTTTGTAGAAAAGAACTTTGTTCAGCACTGTGTTTTAGAGACAAGCTGTAACTTAACTTGAACATGTCACACGAAGGTTTCTTTCACCCTGCTCTGAAAGTGACCATTTTTAAAGTCTTACAATTGTTTCACATTAATTATGCCACCTAGTGACTTAATGTACATTCACTTGTGCTATAAGAATGTATGCTAGAATATGCCTGTGCACTGTTTACAAAGATGTATTTGCCAGAATTGAATGCAGACTGCTATTGCTGCCTTGGGGAAGTGTCATTCTTATTCATAAAGCAAACTATAGACCGCCTGCCCCCTTTACCACGCAATGATTATGCTGCAAAACTAACTCTTAACTAATGGTACAGGGGACAACTTACATTTCCCTACATTTCTCACATCACAGAACTGGACTTCCATTCCTATTTTTCAACTTCCTGAATTCATCTGTGTTTTTATGTTGTGGATGTTTCTTGTAATGCATTTAATGGTAACACTTTGTGACTGCAAATTACTGTATGTTACAGCAAAATGACAAGAAAAATTTATATATTTTATTGATTTATTTACTTGAATTTGCTTTTTTTCTAAGCTAATATATTTGTTATTTTGTGGTTGGTCATAAACAGTATAATGCAAACAAATTCTAAATATTAGATGGTCTATGTATTTATAAAAAACCCAATAAAATGGAATTCTTCTTATTTTTCCAATTACTGTTTCAGTAGACTGAAATATTTATCTCTTTCCAAATAGCTTTAAAAACATTAGTTATAATAATAATTATTATTATTCAGATGAGTAAAAATGAGTAACAGTGAGTAACAATGGGGTGGAAGTATACTTATCCTGGGAAGTTAGTCTTTGGATTTGGAGGACCACAGTGTCCTGCTGAGGCATCTGTCTGAACATCAGAAACAAGAAATTAGGTGGTATGAGTGGTTTGGGAAATTTTGTAGGATCCTTGGAGAAGCTTGACAATGCATCTTTAAAAAGCAGTTTAGCCATCTGTGAATTTCAGCACATAAAAACTTATCTACTGGATTTTCACTGATAAATTCAATATTAATATAAAATGTGAAATTATACTACTTATCACTGCATTAACTCTAGACACAGACGGCACACCAATCCACAGATAAAATGCACTAACTAACTAAGGCGCGGCTAAAAATATTACATAGCTGGGGGTGTTTATCTACCAGGTGTATTCTGTGTCTCTCCCACTGCATCATGGGAGACACTCTTTGAACACCATATGCATGACAAACACTCATAAAACTCAATGCCTCCATCATTTCAATATATCTCACTTGTTATGACATATTTATTGCATTTCAATTCAGATAGACCATTATTTTGCCCCCCATGAAGTTTTATTTGTGAATTTCCTGTTTTCATAAAATTACTCCCTAATGAAGGAGTAGCATTCAAAAAAGAGCAAATACTTACCCCAGTTTCTCTGTTTTACAGGAAGCTCCTCTTTCAGGTGAGGGGATGTACTGCTATTAATGGCACAGTATTAATGGTATAGCTTATTAGCCACTACAAGTAATTGGATCGGGGCGCGTACTGGAATGAAACCCGCAGATTCAGGACATGCTATGAATTAATAACAGCATATGAATTTAGCTGTGTACTCTGGAGGATATACCCAGAGATACAGACAGCATCAGAATTTCTCCTCATTACCTCACATGCAATCAGAATTTGCATTTATCCAGTTTAACATACCCATACCATAAGATTATCTTCAAGCCATCTTAAGAGTTAAGGTGTCCACATTGTTTTTATTGGACTGTTTGGTTTTTGCTGCCCCTTCAGCAAAAGCCTGTTTACAGCAAAATTACTGCAGTCATCCTCCTAACAATGTGTCGGGAAGCTCAGAGGAAAAGGAGCAAGGAAATAGGCTTTTCCTGTCTCCTCCCAGTACTGCCAGGACAGCACTGCCCCCTGTTGTCACAAAGGAAATAACAGGTAACCAAAACATTTATACTAGATAATTATAATCATGAGGAAAATAACATTTTATTACTGTAATGAAATTAGATTTTTAATGAGTAAATACTTACTAGTCACATTTATACAGTTAAGCTAGGCATTTATTTTAAAGGAAAAATGTAAGAAATTGTACGAATGCATGGATACTACTAGTTTTGATTCCTTTCTGCTGAATATTTTTCCACTTTTTGTTTTTCCATATTCACTTTTCTGATACTGGTTGCTAAGGAGCATCCCTTAAGTACTTAAGCCATGAAGTGTCACACAGAAGGTGAAGAGATCATTTCCTCGCTACTCTGACTTTATTCCAGGATTCCTGTATAATAGTGAATCCTAGAGCAATTAAGTTATTCCTGGTCTTGTACTCCTGCTTTGGTTACCGCCAGACTCTTAATTAAGATTATTTACACAATCGGCCTCATGTTAAATTTGTACGATATATATAAATTCGTGATTGTTTTTTCATGCGAAAATTAAGTTTTGCAACATTATAGCAAATGTAACGTTTACCAGTTAACAGTTTGCATCAATAAATCTGTTATGCCAAAAATTGCACTATAACAACAAAACAATGATAATAAATTATTATTGTTGTTGTTATTATTATTAATTAATTAATTAATTAATAATAATAATAATAATAATAATAATAATAATAATAATAATAAATCTGTGGCCTGTACTACGAAGCGGGGTTACTGACTTATCGGGGTAATCCAACAAGATACTTCGTAGTACAGGCCACTCTTCCCATAGATATAAACACTAGATGTCGCATTCAGCCTCTCAGCATGCGTCAATACCGCGGCCATATTGGGACGGGGTTCCAAGCTCATTCAACCACACTTTTCAACCACCTGACTTTGAAGGTCAGTAGCAGCAAAGATGCCGGACTTTTGCTGAACAGGGTTGTGAATTAAAGCAGATACAGGTTCTCAGGATATATTTAATATTTGTGATCACATTGCTGAAACTCAAGATGGCATCGACAACCATCACTTAAATTTAATTTCACTTATTTTGTCTTGCTTTCACAAGTTAAGAGAACACCATGTGGCAAAAGTACATATACTCTCCATGCTATTAGGGATGGGCCAATCCACATTTTTTCAGTTCCGATCCGATTCCGATACAACAGCTCTTTTTATTTTGTTATACTTTATATATATAATTTTTCTAAGCTAGTAGATGAAAAAATTGTATGACAAAAATATTTATAGGCTACTACAAACATACATAACGTACTGTTCCACCTCGTTTGTCCTGTTTTAAGCGTTTTTGAGACCTTTGCAGTTCAATATGAATATCTTAAAAACAAGTATACACAAGTGCCGAATGCTGGAAATTTTAACACAAATTTTCCCCCATTGGCGTCAGCTCAATTAGACTTCGTTGCGATGGCAGCCCCTCTTGTATCACAAGCTGCAGCAAATCTTAAAAGGGCTTATCATGGAGATTGCCAGGGTCTTTATTTAGTTAACCTTGCTGGCCTTTTTTTGTGGTGTTTGTATTTGCATTGTTCTGCATGTAGTAGAAGTGTAGTTTTTTATTTGGAATGGAAAAATACCTATATGCGCATTACATGTTGAAAATAAAAGTAGGGTATGTTAAAAACAGCTTCGCTATCATTTTACTCGCGGCTCTGTCGTAAATACATGTCTGACATTTGTAAGGAACCAAGACAATAAAAATCGCTTCTCAAATTTGCGAATTTATAGTTCTTTGATTCTGTATGCCACCTTGGCCCTGATAGACGTTCATTCATTTAAATTTAAAAGAAGCTCTACCCCGTCCCAAAATGGCGGCTCTGTTGACGCATTCGCTCCCATTGACGGCTGTATTCAATGCGACCGGAAATCACGCACCTTCCGGTTCAACTCCAGCCCCTCAACCATGTGTTTCATGAAAAACTGTCCCCCTGTAAACAACGCTCTGCGAATTTAACTTCCCCGTTCACTTGCAGTTTGATTTTCGGCTTTTTAAGGTCACGATTATCAGTCATTATCAGTCATTACTTCCGTCTTCCCCCCCCCAACATTTTATGGGGTACCTACTTGTGCTACATAGAGGGATTTTATGAAGTGACAGTTTATGTTAGCTGTACTTGGCTAGCGACTTATCGGGAGGATGAACAGCGTAGGAGAAGGCTGCACGGAGCTCAAGCGTGAGTACGACCAGTGCTTCAACCGCTGGTTCGCAGAGAAATTTCTGAAAGGAGAGCGGGACGGCGACCCTTGTACGGAGATGTTTAAGAAATACCAGCTCTGTGTCCATGTAAGTAAATGCCATCGATTGGAAATGACCAGAAACGACAGCAGACATCCCACCGCTCTCAGAAGCTCGGGGAGTCCGGCGGATCCCTGACACCCGCAAATAAAGCGTAATGGCCCTGAAAGCTGCCCTTCCGCGCCTCGGCAGTATAATTAGCCAGCAGGAAGTTTTTCCGCCGTAAACCCGCCCCAGCCGTTCGCCAAATTTTACGTCCAGTACCCCCTCCCCGCTTCCACAGCTAGCTAGGCTTGGGCATTATCGCATTTTTAGTACCGTCATACTGTCCAGACATTATAACCGCGCTATACGGTATTTTAAAACAAATCTGGTATTTCCAGGGCGAGGGACGAACGAAAGCCCTCACCCTCCCCAGTTGTCCCTCGTATTCCTCCCAAATCAATCAACCATTATGCCTAAGATGGGATGTCTGCAACAGTGACATTAATAGATAATATTAATGATGATGATAATCTAAATGGTTCCTAAAACTGTTTCTCATTGATCTCTACTTTTGGACTGTTGTGGTATCAGGGGGCTGTACTACGAATCGGGGTTACTGGCTTATCGGGGTAACTTGTCGCATTTAAGGTAGTATGGGCAAAATGTAAGTGAACGAATATGAAGTCCATTTAAACTGTGGTACCTTAAATTCGACAAGTTACCCCGATAAGCCAGGAACCCCGATTCGTAGTACAAGCCACAGGAATGCGTTCATCTAAGGCTAGTCCAATAGTTATTAAATTAGCGATTAATTTTAATATTCGTGTACTGGTGCTTTTAACATTTTCCGGGCTTATTTCATAGATACTGTTCTTCGTCATAGTATTTTTCATGTGTCTTTGGAAAATAAATGTAAGCAATGTATCGTTTTAGTCCACACAACAATAATCAAAATCTTTCGTGTTAATTATATATTCGCAGAAGGCCATCAGGGATAAAGATATTCCAATTGATGTGGAATTCATGGGACCGAACAAGGAGAAACCGGAGTGCTGATGTGGATAATGAACGTTGAACGTTAATGTTACACCTCAATCTCATCCTCATATACTTTTCTTTACGGAGGCGTCAGAATGAGAATTAACATGACCTGACTGATGTGTTGTAATCACTCTTCACGGGGCAAGTGAAAGTGCGATACAAGGATTTACAAGTTCAGATGAAAAACATGGGTTATGGATTAATTTAATTATATGGAAGAATTTCCTTTATGTGTTTTCATTTTTTATTGATTATTATAGGAGGAGCCATCCTACTTGCTTCAACCAAATTGTTTTTATTTGTCTTGTTTTGTTTGTTAAACTGTTTTGATTGTTCTCTTTGTATTGCATAAGTTGTCATGCAAGAAACAGGTAGAAAGGCATCTTAAAGTATACCTTACCTTAATACACAGTTGTACAGTGTATGATTGTGTATATGACAAATTAAACTTAAAACTTGAGGAAGCTGTAAATTTCTTTTCACAAAGATGGGATTTTTGTCATCAGCAGCACAAAGATCTAAAGTTGTATTTTCTACAAAAATATGAGTGTAAAAAAACATTTTATGATCTTTCAACAAATTCGAAGAAAGATTAAGTTGAATATACTGGATGAGATCCACTGGTGAGTGCTTTTAAATTTCATACTTAATACCTTATGATACTCTGATGAATTTGATGAATCGAAAATGTTATGCTCTATTAAAATCTAGCGTATTTTACTAACAACAGGAAAGAAATACACAGACCTTAACCTAATTGTCTATTAAGAACTTAAAATAAATTCATGAAGATACTAGTGTTACTGTGGCTCATTACATAACAGTTTCCTTTTGGACTATATTATAGGTTATAATAGAAATCTGTCTCCACAATATAATGATTGATTATTACATTTATTACAATTAACGCAAATAGCATTAATGAGCTTAAACACGAGTTCAGAAGAGCAAAAATGACTCATCATTTTTAACTCAAAGCATTTTTTCACAGAAAAACTATTGGATCCACAGTTTTAAGATTTTGCACACCTTTATTACAAAAAGAGATTAATTTTATTGTTTTTTTTTTTTCCCATGGAAATCCATAACATGACATGTAAATTGGCGTGGAATGACCTGTTCGCGCGAATCTCATAATCAGCATTTAAGCAAAGTTAAATACAGTATAAGTTAAATACAACCACAATAAAGTAAATAACATTAACTTACCCCATTGGCTGCTTACGTAAAGGATTTAACCTTCATCTAATAACTCTCATCTTCACAAAACGAAAAGATCGATTAGTCACCAAACCAATTTAAACAATGGGGGAAAATGCGCTTCTTTCTGGAGTACCTCAATAATGCCGAACAACGGAACAAGTTCCACGCTACAGCTTGGTTCCGCTAACCCTACAATAAACACGAAAGGCTAAAATAAAAATTTAGACTGACAGTTGTCAAGTTACACCGAGTAATATAGATTATTATTTCTAAGTAGTAGAAAGAATATTGAATAAATAAGTACAATTGAAAGAGGAAAAGTTTACCGCCCGAACAGGGACTTGAACCCTGGACCCTCAGATTAAAAGTCTGATGCTCTACCGACTGAGCTATCCGGGCTCTATGAAAGTTAGTATACTCCATGTCTTTGGTAGATTACTTTATATTTTTTTTCCCCAATTACAAGTACTAGATAGTTGTTTTATTTTCTTTATTTTCTTTCGTGAAATAGAATTGTATTGGTGATCATTCGACAGAAAAAGTATATATTATTGTTTCCTGTTTCTTTTTAGGATCGCTAATAATAAAAACGCTCCGCTCTTTTTTGCGGCATTATCACGCCAGGCTGCTTTTTTTTTTTTTGCTGCTTTTTGTGCAAAGCGGATTACGGCAGTACGGATCACTGGGCTGATTGTTGGATACTATTTAGAATAATTTATTTAATTCGTTAAATGGGGTTCTGAAATATATTCTGCGGAGACAATTATACTTTTAAATAAGAAAAATAATGTACTGTACATTAGCCAGGATTACTTGGAGTTTACAGTATGTTGCTTTATACCTAAGGCCTGTACGGCATCGCTGTGGGGTTTATGTTGGACCTCACGTAGTAGAAAATAGAGGCGGACAAAACATTACCCGACACCGCAGGAAACATACAACATCATTATCTCAAAGTCAGACCCCACATCATCACAATCCAAAGGTATGTAAAAAGTCGATGGACTGGGAAACCTTTACGGATTTATGTCCGCTTACTTCTCAAATCGATCACACGAGGCTCACGCACTGCAGCCTTTAGTGTATATTTACATTACATCCAACGGTGTTCTTACAAGAGACTTAACTAGCCAAGTTGCCATCGTGAACATTTTTAACTAGCTAGCCCTGCTTATTTCCCCCACTCCATATGTGGAACAAAAGCGAACAATTATGATGTTCGAAAACATTAAATTTTGATATAAATACATATATTAGATTTTGCTTTTGTAAGTAATTATGTAGCTTATACACCTTTTGGTTCCTCAGGTACCACAGACACCAACTTGGGAATGTGTGAGGGATGATCAGCTTCCCCCGGTATGGACTTTAAAGTTTTACTAGCAGTGTTCTTTAGTTTGGGTTGAGAGAACGTGGTTAACGTCGTCAAAGCAAGTCAGTCCGTTAGCTCTTTTGTTTTGAAGTTCACATTCTTAAAAATACATACGTCAGACTTTGGTGAGTGTGAATGTCATTTTAAACACGGTACCACAAAAGGGTACGATTCCTTTATCTCCTTATCTAATTTTTAGCCTACGAAGGTCCCTCCGGACTTGGTCGACAAACTGGAGCGACTGGCATTACTGGACTTCCGTAACCAGGACGGCGTGGATTGCTTAGAGAAAGCCATTCGCTTTGCCGACCAACTTCACGTCGTGAACACGGATGGGGTCGAGCCGATGGACTCGGTTCTTGAGGACCGGTAGGGGTACAGTGTCATTTAACATCTTTTATTTCCTGATGCAAACCGCACTGTTTCAGCTTCATCCATTCATCTTTCATCCAAATCACTTCTCCTGGTCAGGGTGGCAGTGTGTTTCAGCACAATGTTGTTTTTTTTTTTTTTTTTTGTGTGTGTAATATATTTTTTGCTGAATTTTTTGTGTCCTGGGTATGAAGTTAAACCAAAATTTGTGGATTGGCACTCCAGCCACCATCAAAACTTCACACAGCTCCGAGACAGCGAACAGGACCCTTTTCTGCTGTCCAGGAGGGCTGCACACATGATGAAGGGGGTGGGGGAAACCCCTTGGGGGCTTCATCCCCGGAGGAGTTGAAACTGCCAGAGTGCCTGTGGGGTCAGGACTATTGGGGATCAGAACTGGCATGGTGCTGAGGTGTCGCCCAGTGCACGGCAGCACTTAGGTCCTAATCTGAGATGGCTCAACTGCGTAGGTGACCATAATGTCTTGTCTCTGTGACATGATGACCATCTTCCTCTGCTGTCAGAGGAGCTTTGTAAACTCCACATTTCAGTGGCAGCACTCTCTGAGGTACGCAGGTGAGAGAGTGGCCAGATCTTTGTAGATGGGTACACCTATTATTGGTCTGAGCACTTTACTCGGGTAGTAGCTGTTGCTCTGGCGGATTGGCTCCTTCCGATGATGTCTGATGTTACTCCTTTCAACGAACGTATTATGAGGCTCAGGCTCAGGCACTCTCTGGGTGTTTCGTCTGTTGGCTCAATGTATGCTCCGACTGCAGTGAGTGATGTCTGTAAGAGAGACATTCAGAACTTTGTTCGGTGGTTGATGGGTGCCCACGAGGTGAAACTTCTCTGATCATGGGTAACTTGAGTGCAACCGCTGGTCGATTTTTTTTTTTCATAAAGCATTTGACTAAGTTGATCAAGCTGCCCTATGGGACATCCTGAGACTTTGTGGGATCACCCCGAAGTTGCTGGACATCATGGCCGGCCTGAACGTTGGTATTGTGAGTGTTGTGCAGAGTGGAGTCAGAACCTCTGCATTCTTCCCAGTTGGTTCTGGGGTTTGTCAGTGATGTGTTGCAAGAACTAAGTGTTGGGCAGGGTTGTGGGATCCAGCGGCTGTGTGTCGTCTGTTAGTGAGGAAAGATTTACTGATTCTGACTCTGCTGACGATGCTTTCATCTTCATGGAGTCAATGGAGACTCTGATCTGGGCTCTCGAGAGACTGAGGCATCAGAGTGTCCTGGATCAAAACCAAAATCCAGGCCTTTGTTAACTTCTTGGGCACACATGTCAACAGTGTGTCTGTCTGCAGAGAGAATGTTGACCACATTGAGAGGTCTGCTTACCTTGGCAATGACATTCATGTATCTGGTGACTGTTCCTATGAAGTCAGCAGACAGATTGGGAGAGCATGGGGGGGGGGGGGGTTGCTGGAAAGGGGTATGTGGTGTTCCCGGTAGCTTTGTAAGAGGATGAAGGTCCAAGTCTTGCCACTACAGGTAAAGTCCTGTAGTGGCTTGGACTAGCTAAGCCGAAGTTTGATCCGAGCCTACAGTGGATGTAAACTGGCAAGTTTTTGTTAATGTTTACGAACTATATAAAAAAAATTGGTTACACCATGAAAATACACTGAACAAAAATATGAACGCAACACTTTCGATTTTGCTCCCATTTTGCATGAGCTGAACTCAAAGATCTGAAAATTTTTCTACATACACAAA
>JAODLC010000044.1:30850697-30862061 GCA_026781145.1 Hippopotamyrus pictus | reverse complement strand
AGTGGCCTTTTATTGTGGGCAGTCTAAGGCACACCTGTGCAATATTCATGCTGTCCAATCAGCACCTTGATATACCATACCTGTGAGGTGGGATGGATTATCTTGGCAAAGAAGTGTTTACTAACACAGATTTAGACAGATTTGTGAACAATATTTGAGAGAAATGGGTATTTTGTGTATGTTGAAAAATTTTCCGATGTTTGACTTCAGCTCATGAAAAATGGGAGCAAAAACAAGAGTGTTGCGTTTATATTTTTGTTCAGCGTAGTTTCAACATAACACTAAATTGTAATGTAAATTGTATACTTGTATCATTAGGTGTAAGGTTCATGGTTAAAAAAAAAAAAGTTTAGAAGTGGTAAAAGTAGCACAGATGTAAACAACCTAATGGACCTTTTTCGTTTTTAACATCCAATAATATAACATTATCAGATATTCTTATAACTTGTTACTTTTTCCACTGATTTATGATAAAACTAGGTTGCTGGCTTGATATATCAAGCATGAGGTACTGTACCTTTAATACGTCAAGGTGTTGGTTTTCCACTGGCGTAAACACTAGTACAGGATATTTTGAACTGAATTTGAAAAATGGCTATGATATATTACAGGGCTGGGCGATGTGTGATAACAATTCTAACATAGCTGAGTAACCCACTGCTGGTGCACAGTCGCTGTCACTTATTAACAGTAAAGTTGAAGTCATTTCTCACATTGAGGGAGGATTCCCCCCCTTATGTGTATGATATGGGGAGGGTTAGATTTTCAGTGGGAATACAATAACAACTGCATGAATTCAATAGTCCTAGCCATGGCATTTTAAGTGGAATCTGCTTCCCTCCTCCTCATGGCAAATGCTGTTCACATATTTAATAACTTTTATTTTCCCAAGATAACATTTATTTTGGGAAATCAACTTGAAGATGACGTAAAACAGGTAAAGAAGAAAACAGGTACAGTCAAGTACACATATTGAGAAACACCCACTCACTACAATGTCGCTTAAATACCAGATTACTTGAATTGTCTAATTAATCGGCAAGCTACTCGATTATTGATAGTGACAGCCCTAAAATAAATGGTAATATAATAAAACTGATTAACTAAACCAGAGGCAGAATCAACAGTTGTGACAATGAAGTATAATTTAAGTTGGTCTTCAAACTAATTTTAAAAGAAGATTATGCGTTCCTGAGATTGAGCCACCTGGAAAATGACAGCACTGAACTCCCACTGAATGACCAAGACTGATGCGTGCTTACAAGAAACGACACATTGTAATGAATTTCAGACGAATGGTGTGTGTTATAGAAATCAAAACAAATTGTTTGAGATGTGTTAAGGGCAAGGTATTTATAAATTGCTATAACTTAAGAAATCAGAGAGACTGTAAAGTGGAACATTTATATTATTGCTTTTTATCCGTTTTTCTTGTCTTTTTAAGCAGAGTGGGTGGCCAAGCAGCAATATGTACCATTTGGTCAGGTCTTAACCCTTAATTTTTGGACATTGCCCCCTTTTGTGTGTTACTGTGCAAATGCAGCTTGTCTTACGTGATTTATGGCCACGCATCAAATGGAATATGTCCCAATGTCCATAGTCCTTAAGCATCAATGATAATCCATCTTCGGTCCTTCAGCGTGCTGTACCTGAGAGATGACCACATTGAGGAAGGTGACTGCGCAGAGCAGCTACTTGGACTTGCCAAAAACACCCTGGAGGGCTACTACGTGGCACCCCCAGGTGAGGAGTGCGCTTTGCTTAGGGGTCTGTGCTGATATGGGCGGCAGCTCTTCACCTGGGGCTACCATGAATGATTGTAAGCTGGTGGCCCCCACCTTGTACCTCATCAGTCCGTCCTTCTCCCTGACAGGAAACATCCCTCTCCCAGAGCGAGAGGAACGTGAGGTACTGCTGAAATACTCAGATGTGACTGTGGAAACCATCCAACCGACTGAACAGCCAGATTTAACTATACAAAAGTCACCCTACTTTTAGATGTTCTCAGGACCACTAACCATGACTGCAGAATTCACTGCTGTTGTATACTTACCAAAGGTCCGTGAGTGCAAACAGGCATGTGTGGTAGCTGCAGGAATTCTTTTGAATAGGTTTATTTGCAGATGTATTTTCCCCAAAATGGAATCTTTAAAATGCCTTTCCCCCCCCAATTACCTGTTCTCAGATCTGCAAAGAATCCTAAGGTTTCACTCCATTTCACAATTTTAAGAATGCCACAAGTCTGACTGTTTTTGTTGGTGAAGATGATGTATGCTTTGCTTGTATTTCCAGCATTTCTAAACATTATAATTGAAAACCTTTGATTCCATCTTTTAATTGAAAAAACAAAAACTTTATAAACAGCGATAACCAGATACAAAGGATACTGGCAGATGGGGAAAATGACAACTAATTAAAACGTTTCATGTTAATTAAAAAATGGGGGAATTCAATACATAATCAATTTTGAGCTGTGGTCATCCAGAAGACGGTAGTCTTCAGTGGGTTATTAAAAAAACATTTACAATGTGGCACATGCTACAGGATAGCCTGGATTTAACAAGGTGATGAAAATGGGCAGTCAGCATTAATACATGGTTGATCTTCAGAGAGAATTCTTGCTTTGACTCATGTCCTGGGACCATACAACTGTCCAAATGAATCCAGCAAGTTCACACACTTCTGCAAAGGCTTACAACGTGGCTCTTAGAGACATACAGAAACCCCCTTCGTCACGGAGACATCAGCACCCCCCTACACCGATGGAAGCCTCAGAAAGTAGTCCAGATGATGGAATGTTACAAACCAAATGTGTAATAAAATGAAAAGGGGGACACCAGCACACTCGTACACATACACACACGGGGGAGGGGGCGGTGGAGGAAATCATCACAAAAGCCGCTTGTCGTCGTCCTTTGGCAGGTTTACCGATAATGGCGGGGAGGCGGGCTGTGGGGCGGTGGCGGGAGCCGGCGGGGCGGAGGACTGTGGTGTGACACTGCATGTCGGTGAGGAGGTGGAGACTGGTAGCGTGGGGGTGGTGAGCCCCGGCCGTGGTAAGGTGGAGAGTACCGCCCCCGTGACCTGGACCGGGACCTTGAACGGCCCCAGCTGGACCCCCTCTCCTCGAGGACTCTGATAAAGGCAGTCTCTCCCTGTAATCCAGCAAAATATCCTCATGCATTCACCACTACCAGCAGAGAGACCAGGCAGCTCTACTCCAAGCCCTCCAGACCAGACATTTAAAACACGGTCAATCTGTAACATCCTGCCTCGTTTGTGACATTCACACACCATACATCTGTGATCAAGGTTTTCCCACATTAATCCGATTTCACATTAGATTGTATTTAAGAGATTAATTTATAAAAAGAAGATGACAGCTTAAACATTTATATAAAGGGATGCGCTTTGACCCCTTGGTGGCATTATGGTGCCAATTGCAGATGGTACACAATTTGCCCACAGAATAAATATACAAATCCCCCTGCGATATTTTTCACCTTCAATGTGTTTAATTCCCACTACATTTAACTCAGCAACAAAGCTTTTGGTCAGGGTCATGGGAGGAGTAATTTTAAAGAAAATTCCCGATTTTGTGGCCAAGTTTAAAAACCGCTCTGCTAGTAGTCAAAGTTACCTGGTGTGAACGGAATTCCGTACGGTCGAGGCGACGCAGAGCGTACTCCATGTCCTCCCTTCGCAGGAACTCCACTACTCCTTCCCCATCCCGCTGCACGTCAGCGAAGCACACATCTCCAGCTTCCCTCATATGATCCTTTAGGTCCTGCCAGCTTCCGGTTGGGGGCAGGCCTGGTGAGCAGTAAGGTATCTCTCAGCACTGTACCTTGTCTTAATGGGACTCATGCATTAATTTATCCAGAATAACTTAAGAGTAAGTGTCAGCTCAAGAAATAAGGGTTGAAGCCCAGAAAATAATCCACATATACTGGTCAATTGACATATTACCTCATTTGCACCACATGCAATGCATTATATAGGTTCATGCCAATTACTTTCTTTATGGTACGCTGAACAACAAAAAACTGATAACTCCTCAGACCCTCTGCATCTTCTGTCTAGAGCCTGTTGTGTACCACATAACTTCTCCCTTTCCTGCTCTAATTACAAGCCATCAAGCAAGAAATTCAGCCATTAGATCCAGAAACTTCTACCTCAAAATGTTTCATATCCATTTTATTGGATAAAATGTCTTTGAGATTCAACAAACCAAATACTTCACATGCCTTCACAATCAGAATGTTTCTTTCCTCAAATCAATCATACTGCTCTTTCCAATTCACTGCAGTTAAGCTCAAAGCAAGTAAGTGCGAATAACATTCTACCTACTCAATAGCATTATAAATCTGAAGATGTGAAATGTCTAAAGGCACTTCACTCCAAATTTAATTAGGCAAAATAAATCCTATTCGTGAAAATTGAGAGTGAAAAGCAAACCCCAAAAACCCACACATTTTAGATCAAAAACTAATCTGCTTCTCATCAGGAAGTTTTCTGGTTGCCCTAGTTTATGACTGCTTGTGACATGCAGTTATCTTATGATGACTGAAGTTCCATACTATGAATTACCAAGAAACTTTGTGAGAGACTCCATGTCCATCTGAACGGAACTGTGTGTCAGAATACTGGGCTGGCCTTTCAGTTATCTAACTATACGTAATATAATACTCATTGACAACTTCTACCGTCGTGAACCCCTCTTCAGTCAGCAGCTTTTATCATAACTAACCCCCCTCCTGTCGACAATATTTGTCACCTTGGTTTCATTTACCTTTCTGCGCCTAAAACCCTATTGGATGATTCTGAACCCCTATAGCCCAGGTCAGCCCAGCAACAGTCACCTCCTCCAGGGGTCCACGTAGCTTTGGCCTTTTTCGGTTTTTAATTCCTTTCTGAATTTCCCTGATTTTATGAGTCATGCAGCATATAAGTGTAGGTTACTGATGAAGGGCTGCCTCCCACATATTATAATGATAAAAATGCAGAAAAGACGACCATAAGGCTTGGGGCAGAAGGGGAGAAATGCAAAAATGACACATATAATGAATGCTCATGCAAGAGTTCCCTTTTAACTATTAAACAACAAATGAAAGATCAAGCATCCACCTACCAGTCACTATTACTCTAAACTCAGATCTTCGCGTTGGGGGCCCAAATCTCCCTCGGGGACCCATTCCCATGGGGCCACTAAATTTGGAGCCGGAGGAGCGGGGGTACTCAACACGTAGTTTGCAGTCTCCAAACCCATATCCATTCCTGCCATATACAGCATCTTCTGCATCCCTGGATTAAGCAATTTAAAATACAACATCATTTGTACTTTGTTGCATTACAAAAGGATAAAAAAAAACAATAAAAACAAAAATATATCAGCACTGAGAGAAATAACAGAACTAACCGTGGATCCTCAAAGCGGACAAAGGCAAACGGGATGGTACCCCTGTTGTTTTTCAGTTCTATATCTCGAATTTTGCCATATTTGAAGAAAAGGTCCTCAATGTCCCTCTCTTGCACATCAATAGGAAGGTTCCCCACATAGATCCTTCCATCTGCCATGACTTTGCTGGGACTGGCCCTAAGAGGACAAACCAGAAACAAATTATTTTAAAATTTTAATCCTCAACACTATGTGTTGTGACAACACTACACTCTGCTTATATGGAAGCTTAGCACAGATTGTCACCAAGTTCAAAATTATTTCTTAATAAAGATAAATAAAAAATACTTTAACAAAAAACAAATTTTCTGCCAAAACACAAGAACGTTACAACGACCGATACGTTAAAAACACAAAGCGATTACCAAACACAAGGACGGATTTGCCTACAACCCTATTCCACAGAAAACAATTTAAAAATAAAGGAATCGTTGTGAATGTAGTACTAACACAAAGAGTTAATAAAATCCGTTATGTGGGAAAAAAATCTAATCAGTAACAATGGGAAACATAAAATTTAAAGCAAACCGAATGCCTACATTGACCGATCTATTTATATTGTTCGCTGAACTATTTATGCAGATAACGTTAAGGGCTGTGCCGCGAAATCAAACTATTATTCAGCCCTCTATATAGTGTGACAGAACTATGAACGTGGGCTTCGTGTACTCAGAGTGGATTTGCGCACACTAAAGATTGCTGTATTACTTTTAAAAGTGCATGTGCATTAATAATAAAAATAATAATAATATACATAAGCCAACCTCAAATTTAATCTACGATATTAAATGAGGTAAAATATGCTCAGCTAACTGTTTCGTGCCGGGGCTAACTAGGTAGTTTGTTAAAGTAGTACAACATAATTACATTAGTACAATTCATATATATATATATAGATATTACTTCAGTCGCCGTTAGTGCCGTGAAGGAGTACGGCCCTTCAGTCCCAGCAAATGCATCGCCTCGCATGCAGCAGCTCCGTCCTACCCGGAACTTGACACCCATGGGACACCGAGACTCGGCCAAGAAGCGGCAACTGCACGCAGGCAGCCCGTTAAAGCGGGCACGGCGGTGCCAAGCCCCGAAAACCTTAATGTTACGTGGTTCACGCCTTGCTTCAGTCCGAAAAAGGTTAGCTAACACCACCGCTGACCGCTAGCTAGTGGCTCCTTTTGTTAAGATTGTCGTCTTCCGGTTCTCTATCCCAGCGCCGCGCACCGATAAGTCAGCTACAGTTTTTCTAGTTATTTCTACAGAAAACATGGCTCGAATAAATCATATTACACGTACCTGTGTCCGTGTTGTGTAGCTGTAGCTGCTACGTGTGCGTATATAAATGTATCTATTATATTATTATTAACAGTAATACTATTTTATTTTGATAACCCGTCCGAAGGATGGCCTCCCCCGGCGCAGGAAGTAGATTTCTAACCGCCTTCTACGGTTTTTTTTAAGCCACGCCCCCATCGAGGTCAAAGGGAAACCGCTGCTGGATACCTTGGCCACTAGTGATGCGAGAAACCCATTGTAGGTGGGGCTACCTTATAGAGCCAATCACGACCAGGTTTAACTTTTCTCCATGCGATAAATTAGCCAATTGGAAGAGGGTCGGTACTGACCGAAACTGCAGTCCTGTAGGTGGCTGTAATGCACCTGTAAGTTGGTTGCCAACTCGCTTAAGTATAAAACTATGTTCAAAAGTCGTGTCTTCGGTTAAGGGTTCTTGGCAATGTTGGTTTTGATTTTACTTGTTTTATCGTATTCGGAGTGTCACAATTTAAAATAATCGTAAGAAATTGTCTTTAGTTTCAAAAGTAGCGCAGCTTAATGTTGTTTAAGGCAGACGAAGCGAAAAATTGCGACGCAGTTATCGATTGAAGACACGTATTATAAATTTGGCAGCATTCCACTGTTGTAAATGCTGCGCTGAATTAGCTCGACAGACTTAAATTATGTTCACTATAGAGTACGCTTTTGTCTTCAGCGAAAAGCGCCCCTCAGGAGAAGAGCTCCGGCAGGACTCAGTAGCGATCGGCTCTTTCAGTTTCGATCGTTCGTGCAAAAGGAGCAGCCAGGTGCCCAGGCCCCCACCAAATGTAAAAACACTGTTAGATAGATAAACAGCAGCATGCTACATGTTTACAATTGCTGCAGCGTTTTAATAGTGAAATTACAACAGTTAAGAATATATGAGGCCATTTTATGGGGACAGATACAGTTTAGAATTAAATGAACTTCATTGATCCCTGAGATAAATTCTGCATACAGCAGAGAGCATGTAGAGCACAGACAAACATACATTTAGATTCCCTCATTATGTTCCTCCATTCCAGGATAATACTACCCCCACAAACCCATTAAAATGGCTTTATGAACACAAAGATAAAGGCAAAATGTTACAAGTGAACACAGTGATATACAGAAACGTTTACCCTTTTGTAATATAATGAGCTAATTACAGGCTGGTAGGTTGTGTGAATAATTTAGCATCTTAAAACTCACTAAACATATCTTTGAGTTTCACTTTCTATTCTGGTCCCTTCACCTGGTATTGCTACGTAATGTATGATAACACCCAGGTGACTCAGCGCTTTATGTTTCATGTTGGCTTGTTTTTGTCTTTTACCTCCTCTTCACTGATACTATCACCCAGCATTGTGAATATCGAGCAAAGGGGGGGAATGCTGGCTGAGAGGTGAACACCCTGATGCCAAGGTAGACCAGTAGAGGTGGGGAAATATGTTTGTTGAATGTTTGAGCTTGGTTCGCTGGTGTTTTGTGACTAATCAGGACTTATAGGGAAATTGGTGTTATAGTATATTAACTTGCTGCTTTTTGGATGCGATGTGCTTGCAGCAGACTTTAGCTGCAGCGCTGTGATGTCACCAGCTGCGAGGTCTGGAGTTGTGTTATAAGTAGCTTAACTAGGAGCTGTTGGAGATTTTATTTATCTTCCACACATGAAGTCTAGGTTGCAGCGACACTGACCAGGATAGATATGTAGAAGTTGCATGGATAGATAGATGGATGTGTAAAATGTGAGGAGGTCAGAAGATAAGCATCAAAGCACGTAACATAACTGCGTAACATAAGCGTAAATTAATTCAATTTCTGCAGAAGAGTACAAGCCCTGCTTTTTCCGAAACACTCTGGAACACAAACAAATTCCTTGCAAAGCAAAGTGCATAAAAGTAAATGCTTGAAAAAATATACAATTAAATAAATAAACCACTACAAGGAAGTTACAACAGAGAAACTGAAAAGAAAAAGAAAAAAAAATGAGGTGAGGAAAACAAAACTTAAAGGCATTTTTTGAGTGTCAGGGGGGTGGGTCCCTCAGCTGTTTACATCAGAACTCAGAAATGAAAATTATTCTCTGTTGTTCCACTTTACCAGTATAATGCAAACTGTGGCATGTTGGTGAGGTCATGATGGACTTGTGCTTTCTCCATGATTGCAGTTAGATGGAGAGGTGACTGTCTCATCAAGCAATCAACTAATTCATTACAGATGAGGTGAGTTTGTCTGACAAGGAGTTTGTATCAATTTACTGTATATTTGAGCTAACTTAAGCGTTTCTATATTTGATTTTGAATCATCTACCAAAATTATCTTGATCTGTTGAAATTAACATTAGGAGATTGGTATCACAACAAATCTTTTGTAAAAGTTTTGTAATCGTTTTTTATTTTTGACTTTACAGGTTTCTGATGCCTCTTGCTATGGATTTAATATTCTTGACTGGGCGAATGTTTTTTGGACATGAATTAATAATGTAGTCAAGACCACTTAAACTGAGGCCAAGTCAGTACCAAGACCAGAGTGTTACACTATGATTGGTAAATTGAAATTTGTAAATGCAACTATTAGTTGGCATTTTAGCCTCAAACAACATACCAATGTGGCAGCACGTCATTGTGTTTACATGTAGTAGGGTTTCCTTATACGATGGGTGCATTTTGTTTTGGCAGAGCTCAACATCAGACACATATACAAACTTTTGTGAATAAATATAATGCTGCCTTTTGTTATTTCTAGTAGAACTCCAATAATGTATAACACACATATGACTATAATGTGTTATGCCTTTTTATGAATAATTAAAGCCGTGATTATAATACTTTCTAAATGTAGTATAATGCATTATGAAGGTATGCATAATGCAATATGATGACTGCTTTAAGTAAATTGTTACAGTACCAATACTTTTTCCCAGTAGGGTACTGCATGTATCATTGTGGATATGCTGTTTGTTTTCCATCTAATATGAATAATACCAATGTTTTATAGATTGTTAGGAGTGCTTTTTTCCATAGAAAATGTTTAAAATATATGCCTCATTGCCCACAGGATCATTCTGGAATATTTTAGCGCACATCGTTGCACCTTGGACGACTGGATCGAGTAAATTCTCTCAATTGCAAAGATTTGCGATCCATATCTATGTGTTATACCCATCCAGAGTTATGAACCTGAGACTAATGGGTGCGAAAATCAATGCATTTCGCGTTTGTTGGGTTCTCAGGGTTAACAAACATATGAATATTAAGCCGTCGTGATAAATATTGAGGGGTTTTGATGAGTGGTCATGACTGATCTGGGAATAAAACCTCGAGTACTCTATGTCAGAGATCGAGACAATGAAGTTAATTCCAAGTTGAAACCAAGACTGCAAAAATCTGGTTGCGAGAACGGTCTCCAGTACTATACCACTAACACAATATAACTGTTGGTCAGTTGAAGATGATGATCCAACAGAAAAGGGGAGAACTAGTGTCAAGCAGCACCTATAGGAGTGATTAATGTTAGAGGATAAGTAACATTTTTGTAATTCACAAAGTCACTGCTTATCCGAATTTGAAGTTATTTTCACATGAATGAAAGAGATATATTTAAATCATATTTCATCAGTGAAAACTATGATACATCACAAAGTAAAAGTTTTGAACAAGTCAAAGAACAACGTACTGTGATTAAAATTAGGGAACTATTACAATTTTATTGCAGAAGAAGCCTACAGATGAATTTTGTTGACTTACAGAAATTCCTGTGCCATGAATATATAAATCAAAATGCGAGAGAAGTTGACAAATGTCTTTGTTTATAAAACATAACCAATATTATAAGCAGCACAAAGGATAGCTTTAACGGCACAAATGCAGCACAAACACAGCACACACGATTGCGATCGGTCTGGTGGAAATCAGACGCAAATGGGGGGCCAACTTCACGCTGATGACGTCACCATGTAAACAAACATATCTCAGAAACTAAAATAGCACAAACAAAAATTTTAACGGCACAATCCGGCACAAACACAGCACATACAATTGAGACCAGTTTGGTTGAAATCTGAAACATATGGGGGGCCAACTTCACCGCGATTCAGCGATGATAAGAGAATATATATTTTTAAAAAGGATTATACTCAAACTTGACTATAATAAGAAATTATCCCTGAACAATCGACTACCCCATTACGGACAAGATGAGTGACAAGTTCGTTAATCTGACAAGGCGTCTGTGGCAATTTACTGTATATTTGTGATAACTGAAGCATTTCCATGCATTTAATTTTGTATTATTTACTGAACTCCTCTGAGTGCTGCGTTGACATTAATATCAGGAGACGGGCGTTACAGTGTAATATTTTAAAGTTTTGTGTTCAGTTATTGATATATTGTTTTTTTTAACGACCTTTACAGATTTCTGAAGTTTGACACTATGGATCTGATCATCAGATTCATGAATGGGCAAACTTTTATTTTGTCAGTGGAACTGAATGCAACCGTCGAGAATCTGAAGAACCTGATCCAAATCAAACAAGGAACACCTAGCGCCAGACAGCACCTATCTGTGCAAAATGGCCAGAGAAGAGACCTGACTGATGAGTCCAGAACATTGGC
>JAODLC010000044.1:30778813-30850597 GCA_026781145.1 Hippopotamyrus pictus | reverse complement strand
CCCACGTGGGGTTGTGACCTTAAGGTTGGGAAAGGAACCTGTTTGTGAGGACTCTCCTCCAGCATCCCATTCAGTCACCTCATCCCATTAATCCCAGGCTGCCCTAAACTCATATATGCCAACTTAGCTGCATTGAAAATAGTGAGATCGGCAATAAAAACCCTGTATACCTCTACAGTGAGCCATCAAAAAAAGGTGGCGACAGTGAAACTTACCGACCAAATGAATTTTCCTGTTACGCCCACCCTGTGGAGCGTCTTCATTCTGTCTTTGGTTTGGCCTCCTGACAGCCTGTGAGATTTGCATTTCATGCCTGTGAAATGGTTACATGGACTAAACATGAATGCTATGGGTGAACTTTGAAATGTGAGACCTACAAAAAACATAAAATCATTATTTAATCTCACAGCTTTTATCCTTTGTCTGCTATAGTGAAAGGAAAAACAGCATTCAGTGAAACAGGCCTTGCGTACAAGCCAATATGGAATGGAAATACTGTAAAATCGATAACTTAAGGCACAAATACTTAAACGAATTTAAGTAAATAGTAAAATTTAATACAAAACATATTGAATACATAGAATTATCATCTTGGCCTAAATAGATAATTAGCACATTTTTAATGCTACATATTATTCATTATCTTGCAAATGTTTATCATGGTCAGGGTCTCCATGTAGTCATTAACAATAAAATTGATTGAATAATTATACTGAAAATGACAGAAGCAGCGCCACTAAATAACATTTTAGCTAAGATCTCGACATTGCTTCTCTATTCGTCAAAATCTCTAAAGAGATTCTGCCAGGAAAATTAATGTGCCACGCCCCCCTCGCTACCTGTGTGTGGAATCCCAGTGTCATCAGCTGTTTTGTGTTGTTTTCATTAGTCCTGTCCATTTAAGTCCACATTCAAGTATTTTTCCTCAGTCCAGTCATTGATGTTGTGTTGTCCTTATATGTTTCTGAGTGCTTTACAAAACAGCGATCATTAGTGGTTCTCATGTATACTTTTTTCTTCTCTCCATTGTCGTCTATTTTCTTTAATTATATTACATTATGTATCTGTTGTAATTAAGACAAGAAAGCCTATAATTATACTTTGTTCTGAAACGAGTCTGATTTTTAAGAATGAGAGTAAACAATGCAATATAATTAGGGCGACAGGCTGTATAAACATAAAGCATTTTAAAAACAAAGAAGCTTGAGTTTCACTTTTTATTCCGTGCCACTACTGCGTGAACTGAAACAAAAGCGAGGCTGACAAATGCCTTCGTTCATAAAGACAACATCCACACTGCAATTCTACGTCATGCTACGACGTCTTGTTTGACAGTAACACCCAAGTGACTAAAACTAATCGCTTTGCGTTTGATGTTGTCTTGATTTCTTTCTTATACTTCCTTTTCACTCGTACAATCATTGGAGCATATGGTGTTAAAACTATTCGTGAATACTATTAAGTACAGTATAGGTATATAACATAGCCATGTCCCGCCTTGAACATGAATAAAATATTTTAATTTCTGCAGAGCGTATACGATTCCTGCAAATTCTGAAACGAGGTGCACAGAAACGAATTTCTTTCAGTGTAGGAAATTAAGCGCATAAAAGTAAAAGAATCAACATATAATGAAATAAACAAACAAACGAACGAAAAAGTCTAAGGATGAGTCAAAATCTCGAAAACGAAAACGAAAATGTGAGGTACGAAAAACGAAACTTAACGGCATCTTTTGAGTGTCAGGGGGTGGATCTATCAGCTGTTTATAAGGACCGTAGGCTATCTACCGACTTCATTCAGCGCGATTCAGCGACGACAAGAGAATATCTATTTTTGAAAAGGATTATATACGCATATACTTGACTGTAATAAGAAAGTATCCTTGAACAATCGAATACCCCGTTACGGAGAAGGTGAGTGACAAATTCGTAAATCTGACAATTAAGGCGTCTGTGGCAATTTACTATATATTTGCGATAACTGAAGCGTTTCCATGCATTTCATTTTGTATTATTTACTGAACTCCTCGGTGCTGCGTTGAAATTAATATTAGGAGACGAACGTTACAGCGTGATCCTTTAAAGTTTTGTGTTCAGTTATTGATATCGTGTTGTTTTTCTTAATGACCTTCACAGATTTCCGAGGTTTGACAACATGGATCTAATCATCAAATTCATGAATGGGCAAACTTTTATTTTGTCAGTGGAACTGAATGCAACCGTCGAGAAGCTGAAGAACCTGATCCAAATCAAGCAAGGCACACCTAGCGCCAGACAGCACCTATCTGTGCAAAATGGCCAGAGAAGAGACCTGACTGATGAGTCCAGAACATTGGCAGAGTATGGGGTGCGCTCAGGGTCTACAGTTATCGTGCTGGTAACCGAGCCTGGTCCCATACAGGTGTTCCTGAAGACAGAAAAGGGTACAACACATACTTATGAAATCACTCCAGGTGAGACGGTGTCGGTGTTCAAGAGGAAAGTCTTCGATAAGGAGCGTGTCCCTGTTGACCAACAAAGCCTGATCTGCAACGGAAGGCAGATGGAAGACGGCAAGAAACTGGAGGACTATGGTGTTAAGAATGAGAGCACCATCTTTCTCAATCTGCGTTTGAGAGGAGGCTAACAGGGAGGAAGGAATGATTTTGCTAAGGCATTAATCTAAAATACTACAGTTTTAATAACACTTAATCATTCTGGTAGAGATAACTGTTTACTCAAGGCATTTGTTAACAGGTTTTATTTAAAAGAGAAATCAATATAAAGTAAAGTTGTTTGTGCAAAAGAGATTAAATTTCTTTTCTTTTCAGTCTATTTCAGACAATGGAAAATTTTATTTATGCTCTGAAAATCTTTGGATGTTAGCAAACTGCTGAATATTACAATGTTATTAGGCCTATTATTAGCCTGTTTAATACTGTTTTACATGTATTATTTATTTATTTCTTTATGATGTACCAGAACTATACTGGATATGTTTGACATTTGGAAAAAAAATGAATAAAACTTAACTTTTCCTTTTGTATTGCAACTTAAATTCTCAGAAAACAATGAGATATTAAGGTATCAAACTTTTAAACACAATGGCAGATACTTTAACAGAATCTGCAGAAGTGATATCCCTGTTCAGTGAAACACCCACTGAAAGACCTGTTGAAAAAACTTTGGTAGTGGATGATTCCATTGTAAGAATGTGAGGATAGAGATTCCAACCACAGTGAGTCGTCTTCCAGGGGCCAGAGCAACTGACATCACATCACAAAGTGATGCTAAGAGTAAATGTTAAGATGTTGTCAGACTTGTCCTTAAGAAACCAAACCTGGATCCCACTAATTTGGTTAATTACAGACTTGTTTCTACACTTCCAGTTATTTCCAAAATCTTAGAAAAAGTAGTTGCTAGTCAGCTCTCTCTGTTCTTGCAAAATAACAACATTAATGAAATGTTCCAGTCAGGGTTTAGACTAAACCAGAGCACTGAAACTGCACTAGTGAGAGTCATGAATGACTTATGGTTGCTGATGATGGTTGTGTATCCCCGTTGGTTCTGTTGAATCTAAGCACACTTTGCATTTGATACTGTTGGCCATGACATTTTGTTGGCAAGGCTATAATCTTCTGTTGGTGTTAAAAGGCAGGCACTGTCCTGGTTCTGCTTATGTCTAACTGACCGTCACCAGTTTGTTCATGTGAACAATGAATCCTCTGATTCCACCAGAGTGAGGTATGGTGTCCACAAGGTCCTGGGCCAACTACTGTTCACCTTATGCATGTTGCCCTTCAGTGAAATTATTAGGAAACATAGTGTGAGTTTAATTGTTATGCAGACGACACTCAGCCATACATATCTGTTAAAACTAAGGAGCTACCTCAGCTGTCAAAGACTAAGGAATGCTTGGCTGAAGTTGGGAGCTGTACTGTATGGCCAGTAACTTATTTCTGTTAAATCCTGACAAAATAGATGAATTACTGCTGGACCCTAAGACAACCCACCATGTTGTTCACCAAAAGCCTTGGTGTCACTATTGACTCAGCTTTGTTTCTGGATGCTCACATAATTAATGTGGTTAATTGAAGCAGCTTTCTTCCATCTGAGGAATACAGCAAAACTTAGAACAATACTCTCATTTCAGCTATGGAATTCAGCTATAACCTCTAGCATGGATTACTGCAGGCCCAGTCAGTCAGTGACCTGCAATTTAGTGTACTATGTGTGTCATTAAATAAACTCCATTTCATGCAGAGTGCTGCAGCAAGAGTCCTAATAGGGACTAGGAAACATAGGCATATCAGTCCTATATTGATCTCACTCCACCGGCTTCTGGTTAGGTCTCATATCAACTACAAGGTACTACTGCTACTGCATTTTTGTTAACCCGTTGGCTACTATTACTTTTCCCCCATTTTGAACCTAATTAGCTTCACTGCATTTAGGACACCAATTACTAGATCCAGTGGTCTCAGGTGGTTCTGCAGTCCTTTGGCCTCCAGGTGGTCAAGCGACTCTCCTAGGTTCAGTGGCAACATAGGTGATTTTACCAGAAGCGCAAAGCACCCCCTACTGGTCAGAATAAAATGGTATTTGAACATATTAACTTCAATCAAATTGAATTGCAAAATTATATATTAAATATATGAAATGTCATAAAATTCTAATTATAGTATATTTTATGTGCTTTTTTTTTTTAAATACTTTTTTTTATCTGCATAAATGACTGGTTGGGCTGTCCTATCTTGCACCCCTGGGCGAAAAGCCCAGAATCACCTAAGGCTGGCAGGGATTGTTTCCAGTCTGGATTAGGTACTGGAGGAGGGCAAAAAATAACCAGACCATAGATTTCATCCTTGCATACAGACTTGCAGAGCTGACTCCCATACTGTACCAGCTTGTCATCCTAGCCATATGCAGTTATATTAGTAAACCGTAACAAAATTCCCCTTCAACCTTCCGATCCCTTTGTCTCGAGAATCTGTTCCATGTCCCCACAGATGCATATCATACATTGAAAACATTTGAAATATTTTTTGCAGTAATTTTATTCAGTAATTACAGTGTAAAACAATTAGACAATGGGGAAATAAGAAAATACATACTGACTATTGCTTTAGGTGCCAAGTGTTATTTGAGCTTTAAGGGTCATACCCTTCAATTTGACTGTTAACTGGTTAACATCACATTAAGAACAAATGCTTCATTTCCTACGTTTATATTAAGTGAAGCTGGAAATAAAAATGCACATATTACACTGGTTTGCAAAGTTACATAATCTGATCTGGAAGCTTTCGCCTATTCACATCAGCACATTTCGTTCAGCTGGTGTGGATCATCAGCAGTCATAACGTGTTATTACTGCCAGACTCAACATCCAATTTATGGACATTCAGCCATCGTGTCAGGCACCTTAAAACAAGTATGTTAATGGTTTATATTTTCCTACAATTTTGCCAGTTACCCTCATTTCCTATCTGTCATATTCATTCACATTTTCCCCTTGGAATGCAGCAGTTTTCAAAATTCCCCAGGGGCCAGCACAAAGCAAGTTTTTTTTTTCCGTGGTTTCACTTCCTCACAGAGGCCAGGTAGGCATACCAAAACAAGGCTACCAGGTTGGCAAACAGCACACGAAACTGGGAACAAAAAACAATAATGATTATGCAGAGCACAAACAAGGATTGAAGTCCAGTATTGATTATGGCGGTAATGCCTCATCTTGCCACACCTGAATGGGAACAAAGTTGATATTAACAAACTGGAATGGGGTCCACACTTTCCAGTTCATCTTCAGGGCTGGCCAGTAACTTGCTCTCAGTTTATCTTGGAGTGCAGGCCATCTCTTTCTCTGAAAGTCAATCGATTTCAAAAGCAGACTGTCATAACCTCGTATTTTGTTGTTAGGTCTGACATCTTATTTCGAAGCAACATAAAACCACAACCATTTAGAGGACATAGTAGCAATGGGAGATTTACCATAGTGAATCAGGAACTTTAAGGCTATAACAAGAAAGCCCCCCTTGTAGTTAAACCAGCAGCATTTGAGTTACAGGTGAACAAACTTATCCGTCATGTTTACATACAGGATTAGTTACCGGCTGCCCCAGAGAAAAGGCCAGAAAACAGAAGATATTTGCTTGCTTTGGACTTGGTGTAGTTAATTCAGCAAGATCACAGAAGTGCCCGGAACTGACCTCCAAGATGTTCATGACAATGAAAAAGAGCAGGAGAAAGGCCGGTGCAAAAACCAAGCGATCCAGTAACAAGCGTTTCGGCATGCAGTAAGGAACAGTAGATGGCACCAACACCTCCAACAGGTGGTAGAAATAATGGCTTATGGGGCCTGTGATACACAGTCTGAAATCAAAGTGGAACATTAAAAGATATAAATACACAGAGAAATCGACACTATAAAAAACTGAGAATGAAATACAGGTCTTTAATTGAAAGAAAAAAAAAAAATCAAGTTTAATAATGACTTAAACGATTCACAAACCCATAGATAGCAAAGCGAGCGATTCCAGGAACATCAATGTCTTTTTCAGGCCGGCCGTTTTTAAACTTTCTTCTGTTTTCCAGAACTTGAGAAAGCAGATTCCCCAAGGCAGAAAGAACTGCACTGTGAATGAACAAATTCTCTCATGTTGTTAGCCATACACCATGAACGACTGTTTGTTACATTATCAAGGTAGACTGCTGAGGTCACCATGTTAGTTGTAAGTGTACTAGGTTCAAGGAAAATATATAACTGCAAGGTTGAACAGGGTGCAAAAGTCAGTAGTAAAAAGAGCAGACTAAAAACACATTAATGCGCACAGGTTCAACATCCACCTTAATCTATTAAACTCACGAATAGTAATGACTGTTAAAATCTTATGTAGTTTTTTTGTAATAATGATCAATATCGCAAATGAGTACCATCAGTTAATTCATTTTAAATCTAAGTACTATTATTGTTAGTTTTTTTTTTTACTGAGATGTTACTAAGATATTACTAAGATTACAGACCCGCAAAAATGTACACTTAGACCGCAAAAACGTACACTTAGACCGCAAAAACACATCTCGATATATAGATTTCACAGATAAATTGGGCTGTTCCTGAATCTAGCACCTACAGATCTGGAAAAGATTGAACCTAGATTAGTACCTGACAGGCTAACATCGTTATGACCTTTACTGAATCATACATGAAATCTGTTTGAACTGAGCAACTGCTTACGGAAAAGAACAACTTTTGCAGCTGGCATTGCAGCACTCACCAACCTAGTAACAGATTTTGTAAGAATCGGGTATTTCTTTAACAAAAGCAAGTACTGCTGCAGCAGTCGCATGTGAAAAGCTGAGTCTCGAACGGCAACACTTTTTACAGGCATTTTCAGATTTAGACAATTTTTAAATTCTACTGCAAAAATAAAAAAATACAGCTATGCTTTTCACGTCCAGCTATCAAACGAGATAGTCCAACTGTCCCCAGGGGGAAAAAGCTACACACAAAACACGCCTCTGTGATTTCTGTTTACCGTATTCCTTGTATGAGGCGATTAGTTTTAAGGATACATTTTTTAAAATTATCTATGTTTAAACTAGAAACACACGTACATATGAAATAAAATATTTTAACGTGTTTCACTGAAATGTAAGAAAAGAAAGAACAGATCTTCAATTAATGTCTAATTTCCTCATTTTAACTGATTAGCAGTTAAACCAACAGTTGCGCATCATATGGCCGAAGCCACAGGCAGGAGAATCGTCGGAGGCGACCATGAGGACGAGACGATCCGGGCGCTCCATTGCCATTTGTCAAAATGTTTAGGAACGCCCCAGAAGGCGTGGCTTTCCTTTTCGGGGATGGGGCGCGTTTCGGACTTCCGGCTGTGATCTCGCGGAATTACAGGGAGCGCGCCAATTTCTATCTGAAAGTAAGGTGATACAGAACAGCGCGTTTTTCTTTAGTGACCGGCTAAAAGTCACATAAAAACTGACGGCACATGGCAGAATTTTACGAGTGCAGTGTCAGCATGGTAAAAACAGATAGATACTGTTAATGGTGTAAACTTTAATGTATGAGTTGACTTGCATGTTTATTTTTAAGCATGTTAATTTTCCAGAACTAGACTGGACCTGTCAGCTGTATGAGCTTTACAGAGTATATTTATCATTTTTAAAAGCATTAAGATAAACCTTTCGGATCTTCAATTTATCGGAAATGGTTCTGCAAAACAGCGGAAGATACAAACCAGATCGTGGACAAACAGGAGACCCTGAACAGCAGTAAGTTGTTTGCTTAAACAGGCGCTGCTTGTACGTGGCTAAAACCAAGACGGCAACAACTAACACTCTCTCTGGATTATGATTTGATGTTTTCTAGTTCTTCGTCAAGGCATCAGTTTTACTTAACTCATAGCGACTGTGTCCTCCTATCGCCACACCGTACTGGCGGCAGCTTTCACGCTGATGCTCGGGTTGTCGCTTTGGCTTCCCCTAGGGACGATGCGTCGTCCTTGTCGGCCGCCAAGCGGCTGGAGCGAAGCCGCTTCACCGATGAGATGGACGACCGCTTCGGCTTTGAGAGAATGAAGGAGCCGGGAGAGAAGACTGGCTGGCTCATCAATATGCATCCGGTATGTGTCATTGGGGCCTGTGTAAGATCAATTAATCTTTTATTGTTTTTCTGCTTTACTTCACGACATTTTAACAGAATTGCGTCAATACAATCCTTTGGCTTTGTAAGATATACTGGCCCATCATGTCGTAATTTCATTTGATTAAATTTACACTGAGTGATGGAGCGCTCAGGTTTGCATGAAATAAAAGCAGATACTACTGTCATGGCTATCATGGCCTTTTATTATGGATGCAAGTGTCAGTAGCCTCCTTTTAAGACACCCCTCTCAGCCCCCTGTGTTTTGGTCAGCTGACCTAATCTCAGTGACATTTACTGATGTTTTCAAATTCTTGCAGACTGAAATCTTAGATGACGATAAGCGGATGGTCAGTGCTGTGGACTATTACTTCATCCAGGAGGATGGTAGCAGGTTCAAGGTGAGCTGATCGATTGGTGATCATAGTGATTCAGTTAGGTCACTTTAGTGCTGTCTCCTGTCATTCTGTGCTTGGTGCTTTTCACACATGTCCTCTCTTCTGTGTGTTGTAGGTGGCTCTCCCATTCAGGCCTTATTTTTACATAGCTACCAAACAGGTAAAGCAATTCTGATTCATTAGTTACATCCCATTTAAAGCACTAGATTCATAATAAGATTTGGGAGGAAGTTTAATTTCTTTGGCAGTGAGGCCAGGTTGTAGGTAAAAGTTCCTTTCTTTACCCCAGAATTGTGAGCGAGAAGTCATCTCCTTCCTGTCCAAGAAGTTTCAGGGAAAAGCGGTAAAACTGGAGATACTTCCTAAAGAAGATCTGGACCTGGTAAGTGGTGGACCGGATGTGCACAGCAGGATTTGACATGAATATGATGGTTTTTATTCAGTGATCATGCTGGCCCAGAGCTGTGAACTGGGCTCCTGCATTGATCTTAGGTGGGTGTGTTGTTTTCCCACGTAGCCAAACCATCTGGTGGGTCTGAGGAGAAACTATATCAAGCTGTCCTTCAACACTGTGGATGACCTTGTCAAGGTCAAGCGTGAGATCTTACCAGCAGTGCGCAAGAATCGGGAGAGGGAGAAGTCTAATGATGCCTACACCAGCATGCTGTCAAGGTATCTGCCTGAGAGAGGAATGGGGAAGTAGTGGCACGTTTGCTATGTTAATGGCGGGGGGGGGGGGGGCAGTGTGTGGCTCAATTGCTTAAAATTCTGTGGTATCAGAACGTTGCTGGTTCATATCCTAGAGTTAGCATTCTGATTTCACTGTTGGACCCTGTAGAAAAAGCCCTTAACCTCCAGTTGCTTCAGGGACTGAGTCTGCTTTCACAAAAATGTGCATAGATGAACTTTATCAAACGTTTTATAAATTTCCCTCACTTTCCCTTTTGAAATGTGTGTATGTGCGAGAGCCTGAGATTCTGCCCAGGTGCCACCCACAAATGCCCATTAGTGGTCAATGCAATGCTATATATACTAATATAAATCACAACCATATATACTATATAAATATATACTATATAAATCAAGGTGATATATACTGTATAAATCAAGCCTTTCTGGTAGCAAGGCCAGACAATGGTGGTTAATAGTAAATAAAAAAAAAAAACCCAAATGGGAATTTTGGACTGTGCAGGGTAGGTACACAACAAAATGTTATTTTTGGAAGCCTATGCACATTTTTCACAAACAAGAAAATGTTTAAAAGTATTTTTTTGCACTATTTTGCATTTTTAAATTACAGGTTATTTTTTATATGTGGATCCATGCATGAGAATGTCAGACACTTAATTCACATTTAGTGCAACTTGTGGCAATTACAGATATTTTTAAATCATGGAAGGAGGGGCAATATGTATGATTTCAAATTAAATAATCAAAAGCAAAAGTAGTATATAATACATGGAATTAAAATTATAATAAACATTCATCCGAGTTAAAATTTTAGATTTGCTGTTTTTCACGTGAAGGTGTTGGTTGATGGTATAAATTGTTGCTATTGCACGCAGTTGTTTTGCTGGTTTCCTTGCAGTTCCCAGTTTTAAAATGGATTTTGCCTTTTCCCAGTTTGTCCAAAGTGTTTCATATACCATCTTCTGAGTTTCCATAAATATACACATTTTTTTTTCCCTCCATCAAAGTTTTGTTTGATGAATGCAGGATTCGCGCAAAATTTTTGTGTGTATGCAACTTTGGTTCCAAGTTCTTGGGGCTTCTCAATTGGACACATTTGTAGTTTCTGACCACTTTAGTGTGTTGCTTTCCCAAAGTACAACAGGAACTGTGACCTTTATACTAAATAAGAGTGGGAGATGCAAATAGCTTGTAGGTTAAAATTCACATGGAATTTTATATGTGAGGACACTTATCCTGCTGCCCCAAAACAATGGAGGATGAACAAGTTGGTTTGGTAGTTATTGTCAGGTTGGGGGAATCGATCATGGAGTTTGAAAATACAGGACACAGCATTTTATTTTACCTCACAGGATGATCCTATACAATACAGGATTTTTTCCATTGCAGAAATATGGAGAAACAAGCAAAAGTATTTGTTAATGCATTACATGTAATTGAAATATAATAATAATTCCTTTTGCTCCGCACTTCTGCGTAACCTCCATTTTGGAGCCTGTGCTTTGCAGTCAACAAGTCAGCAAGTTTGTCGCTGTAAACCCTATTCCAGGAGTTTCTAGTCAAACAAAAAGTACCTAGTCCAGAATTAGGACTAAAAAAGATTCAGGAACTACAGTCAGGCTGACTTCTTGTGATAGGAACACAACAGAAGTTCCTGGTTTCTGAAAAAAGTTCCTGCATAGGGCCTAATGTTGCTTTGGATAAAAGCGTCTCCTAAATAAATAAAATGTATGTGTGTGTACATCAGTTTAACAAGACCTGAGATAAGCTGAGGTTGCCAGAATCCTCTGCAGTCAACACTAAAATAAACAGAGCAATCTGACAGTCTTTGCTTATTTTTATCCCTAATTTCTAGGCTGTGTGATGGTTCGGTGTATGGTAACTGCAGGCTCGCATATCTGCAACTGGATGTTTGATTTCCGCCCGTAGGTTTATGTGTGTGTGAAGTTTGCATGTTCTCTCCATCTTTGTTTGGATCTTCATCAGGGTAGTCTAACTTCCTTAAGCATTCCAAATAGAGGTGAGTTGTTTGTAAACTATCTGTGGTGTGTGATTTTGTGCCTCAGCCCTGCTGTGGACTGGCATCCTATCCAGAGTCCCCAGGTTTGTTCACTCTGCTTCCTGGGATAGAGACTTTGCTCAGTAATCCCCTACTGAGAAAGTAGTTCCGGACACTCCTGATTGCATGGTGCTGTCTCCTGCAGTGTCCTGGGCGGTGGAAGTGCGGCGGTCTTAGATGAGGACGGCACATCCAAGAAACTTTCTGACCAGATGGACAATATCGTGGACTTGAGGGAGTATGATGTACCATATCACATCCGTCTGTCCATCGACCTCAAGATTCACGTGGTAAGGCCTTTGCCATGTGATAATCAGAGCGGGTGAGGAAGGGCACCAGCTCCTGCCAAATCACTTCATTCTTTTCCACAGGCTCACTGGTACAATGTACGATACAGGGGAAGTTTGTACCCCCCTGAAATTGTGAGGAGGGATGATCTTGTGGAGAGGCCGGTGAGTGGATTTTGTGTAAATCACATTTTTCTTCTGAAAGCTAATTGGGTGAATGGATGGTTTAGTAATTTCACTTTTTCTGTGTTTTAATTTATATAAAAAAAAAAAAACAGGATCCAGTGGTTCTTGCCTTTGACATAGAGACAACCAAATTGCCTTTGAAGTTTCCTGACGCCGAGACAGACCAAATCATGATGATCTCGTATATGATCGATGGACAGGTGGGTGGCAGTTCAGGGACGCTGTCCTTTGGTGGAATTTGCCTGAGAGTTACTGCTGAACGATGGGAGATACGCGGACATTTCTTTTGTGTTTTAGGGCTACCTGATCACTAACAGGGAGATTGTGTCTGAAGATATTGAGGATTTTGAGTTCACCCCCAAGCCGGAGTATGAGGGGCCCTTCACTGTGTTTAACGAACCAGATGAGGTGAGGGGGAGCGATCTGATGCTACATCTGCTGGTCATTGGTCAGTTAACCCAGTATTAGGACTGTTGGTTGATACCATGCTTGATCTCCTTGGGTTTTAGGCCGCTCTCATTCAGAGGTGGTTTGAGCATATCCACGAGACCAAGCCCAATGTCTTCGTCACGTATAACGGGGACTTCTTTGACTGGTGAGTTGGAGTCCCGAGAACATGCTTGATGGCCTGATGTTGCCGTGGTGACACGTCTGATCATGGGGCCCGCCTCCCTCCTTCAGGCCCTTCATGGAGGCGAGAGCCGCTCAGCACGGGCTGAACATGCACCAGGAAATTGGCTTCCAGAAGGACAGCCAGGGCGAGTACAAAGCGAGCCAGGCCATTCACATGGACTGCCTAAGGTAGGCCTCTGTGGGGTGATTCCCATATTGCCGCTGCCCTGAAGTTGAGCCTGAAATGCAAACCTAGCTCCTCTTCAAAGATGATAATCGCTTTCTTGGTGAAAATGTCAATGCATGTCATTTGTTTCTTTTTTTTTAATCTTTCTGTGATTCTGCTGTAGGATGGAATATGTCTTGCATCGAGTTAGGCCTGATGACCAACTGTCCATGTCTAACAGTATGCATACAGTAATGGACATGTGATAGACGACTACAGTACTGAGATTCACCCAAATTGACTTGTGTTCAGAGGTCCTGGTTCCAAACGCGAATACAAGTTGACGCCAGACTGAGTGTTTGTTTGTTTGTTTGTTTGTGTGTGTGTGTGTGTGTGTGTGATTATACATATATATGAAACTTTCCTCCCTTTATGGTGCCCCTGCCGTTCATGTGTACAGTACCACACATGTCTAGCTTATTTGGCTCAGACCTTGGTGCTGCACTTCTTGTAGGTGGGTGAAGCGAGACAGCTACCTCCCCGTGGGGAGCCACAACCTGAAGGCGGCGGCAAAGGCTAAACTCGGCTATGACCCGGTGGAGCTGGACCCCGAGGAGATGTGCCGCATGGCCACTGAGGAGCCACAGGTGCGTAATGGGAGAACCCCCCCATTTCTGATGAATCATCATCATTTAAAATACTGACCGATTGAGTGTGTGAGCACTATGGGCCCTCTTGGGGCAGTTGGAGGTTGGATCTGACGTTTCTACCTACCCTGCCCCCCCCCCCAGACGTTAGCTACATACTCTGTGTCTGATGCAGTGGCCACCTACTACCTGTACATGAAGTATGTGCACCCCTTCATCTTCGCTCTCTGCACCATCATTCCCATGGAGCCGGATGAGGTTGGTCCCCTGCCCTTGCGGTTTTTTTCTGCAGGCTGTTTGTTAGGCAAAGGGCCGGTTACAAATCGTGCCGTTTCACTGGGATCTTTCTGCAATTTTTTTAAGAAGCAGCAGCATTAGCAAGTTTTTCTCAGTGAAATGTTTTTCAGTCCGTCGTTTTAAGTGTGGATATAATGGCTACAATTTGTGAGTGCATGTCTCCCCCCCTCTCTCCGCTCCCAGGTGCTGCGAAAGGGGTCTGGCACCCTGTGTGAGGCTCTCCTCATGGTGCAGGCCTTCCATGCTAACATCATCTTCCCCAACAAGCAAGAGCAGGTCTTTAACAAACTGACTGACGACGGGCATGTGCTGGACTCCGAGACCTATGTGGGAGGCCACGTGGAGGCATTGGAGTCCGGGGTCTTCCGCAGTGACATTCCCTGCCGCTTCAAAATGGTACAGTCCAGAAAAATGGCAACATGTTGTCTTAACTGGTTCTTGGTTCGGTGCAATTTTGATATAGTAGGGAAAATGGAATTTGTTTTGAAATCATTAATAAAACTGCAATTGTAATTAGGAACAGTTGTAAACCAAAGTTAAGGTCTGTCGACGCGCCTAAATAACAAAACCTAAGATTGGGTTGCAGTGACACTAAGTGTTCCATACTGTGTCTGAGCACGTTTGACCCCCGAAATCCAGTTCATTTCACTAGTGTGATCACTCCGTTCCATGCCCATGCCCGGGTACGGTTAGGCCTGCTTGAAGAGGTAGGCATGGGCATATTTCAGTTTAACTCAGGCACAGTATGCATCTAGTGTGATAGCTGACCGTCCCTGTGCCCAGATCAGACATGTCAATGTTGATGTCTACACACATGTGCACTCTCCATGAACTGGACCCAGACAGAACAGGTCAAGTTGGCTGTACAGATCGGGTAGTGACAAATATTTTTAATAAACATTGTGGCAAAGGATTCACTTTGGTCTATGCAAGAGGTGCAGTGTTTGCTGGAATTTTGGGCTGACGAGTCTATCCAAGAACAGCTGGATGCAACACTCAAAAATCTGAGATATTTGGTAAAATCTTATCAGCCGTGGAAAAAACTGAGACCACAGCACAATTTTTTGTTTCACTCATTTCTCAATTTATAGGTGTGAATAATATATATATATATTTTCTGCAAATTGGTTCTTCCCTGTTTCTCATTAATGAAGGGCTTTTTCCTTGCTTTATGGGAGCTCAGTCCTGCTTCTAGGAGCCTGATACAAACTATCGTAGCACTGCACTTCACACCTGCACTTAATGTATCCCATTCCTTTGGAAGGTCACTTGATTGATGTGATTTATGAGAAACTGTCGGATAATAACGGTCATCTCTGGCATTAGAAAGTCGCTTCCACCCTTTACCTGGCTGGTTTCTGGTCATTCCCAGTGTCTCCTGCTTCAACTTATTAAACCATGGTTTAAAAATGCAGATTTCTTTAAAAATATAGAGTGGTCTCATAATTTTTTCCCGCGGCTGTTTGTGCGACACGATTAAATGAATATCGCTGCATTACATACTCGATAAATCTATGAGGGCTGTGTGCTCAAAGCAGTGCCCAATAAACCATTAATAAGGACGTTAATCATGAGCTCCATTGTGGTCTGTGATAGCGCTTTTTTTCTTATGTTCAGCACAAAAAGTCACGTGATGAAAGCGTGCTTAGGCCTGCAGTGTGAGTGCAGACCAGCAAAGGGGGAAGTGGGGACAGTTGTACTTGGGCACAGTACATAGCAGTCTGGCGATTGGCAGGAGCGTCGGCATCGGTTTGTCATCTCCCCTCTGCTCCCTGGGTGTTTCTCAAATTTTATGATTTGGACAGTATGACTTGGCACTTAGCCAGCTCTCCAATTTGACTCTCCCTGCCGGCCCCTGGAGGATGGGCTCCCCCTTTGAGTCTGGTCCCTCCCAAGGTTTCTTCCTTCTCGGGAGTATTTCCTTGCCACTGTCACCTATGGCTTACTCACTGGGGGCTTTGGGTCGGGATGCTGTAAAGCGCTTTGAGACGATGTAATGTTGTGATAACGCGCTATACAAAAATAAATTTGTTGTTGTGTGAATGTGCTCTAACACAGGGTTTCTCAGCCCAGTCCTCTGGGACCACCAGACAGTCCATGTTTTTGCTCTCTCCCAATTGACAGGGAATTGGGAGAGAGCAAAAACGTAGACTGTCTGGTGGTCCACGAGGACTGGGTTGAGAAACCCTGCCCTAAGAGACACTTCCTTGCATATTCGGTATAATGGAGCTGATGGACAGTCTTAGTCTTAGCTAGGGGTAACATTCTTGATGGGTAATATTACTGTTTCAGGTTTTACTAACTATTAAAAGAGTGTTTCATTACTACTCTGTGAAAACTCAAGTTAAACACTGTCCAGCATCAGTGAAAGTTAGCTACAGTCTCCCAGACACAAAAGCGCAGGAATTGCATGCAACGTGGGTTTGTTTTGTGGCAGTAAAAACATGGCAGAAGGCAGATACAGCTCTTCGGAAGTTTTTCAGCCTTCTAAGAGGACTAAGTCAGGACTAGACATATTTTTTTCATGAGCGTGCGGAAAGAAACTTTATTGAAGATGGTCTTTCTGTCTGCAGGACATGCAGGAAGAAAATTGCAGCGAAAGCGGGCAACAGTCCCATTCTTAGGAGTCACTTTTGTGACCAACACTCACCTAGTATTTTATAGTGAATTACTGCAGTGTATTGTTCATGCACATGCTTTGTTTGTAATGATTTCTGTTGCATTTATATGCACTCTTGATTCACTTATTTAAAGTTGTGTTCATTTAAGATTTTTATGAAAAAAAGCTTTAGCAAGTTAAAGCCTTGTGGTTAGGCATGACCAGTGCTGTGGGATTTCTTAAAGACTTGATCTCATTACTTGTGCAGAGAAAGTGTGGAAATGTCTTTTTGTTTGTTGTTTTGGTGTATGTACAAAGTGCAGTTCTCACTTATGGCCACTTGGTGCCATCTTTAATGTTAATGCACATCAATATCAAGGTTTTCAAATGTGTACACAAGGTTATTTATTCTGTTATATTATTTTAATATTTATGCAAATAAAAAATGCTGAGTGCTGCTAACTTTATTTGTGGTTTTCATAAAACTTGGTGAAATTATTTGTTTGTGTATCAGCACTTTTTGAACATTTTCTGCAATTGATATTGATAACCGTGATGATTTTGATCACTCTAATTGTAATATTAAATTTACATATTGTTTCATCTCTTGTCTTAATCACTTTCTCTCTCCAGTGTTGGTGTAATTTATTGGGAAGTCAAAATGTTCCCAAACTACTGATATAAGTGACATGGGTCGGTCTTTGAGCTCTCCAGCACTAACGATAAGCAACTCGTAGCCACAACTAGCATCATGTTTTCCATGATGAACATCAGTTTGTGAATTTAGGTTTTGCGTGTGCCAAGAAACGGATTTATTCATTTTATTGTGTGCTCCGAAAATGATGTAACCGAATAGCACACAACGGATACTAGTACCATAACAGTGTTAGGTAATATAGCGTACTAGCTGACCTGAGCCATCTGGTCATTTTTGGCAGAATCCAGCTGCATTCGACTACCTGCTGCAGAGGGTAGAGCGCACTCTTCGTCATGCTGTTGAAGAGGAAGAGAAGATTCCCCTTAACCAAGTGCTCAACTTTAATGAGGTGAGTCTAATCAGAGGTAACCTTGCATAGGCAGTTAAGACACTTAGTAGATGACATTGCTGAGTCATTTTTTGAACAACCTTATTTGGAATTTCTGCTATCTTGTGTGTTATAAGTTTTTATACATTTATGTTCAGTTTTTACCATTCTTTATGGGTTGCCAAGTTGTCATAGATCCAGCATTGCTGTTAACTGAAGATGTTTGCTGGAACTACATTTTGGAAAAGATCCGGTTGTGTGTTTCCTGGATGTAAGCTGGTGCTGAAGAGAACTTCCCTGTTGCTTGTAGGTTTGTAAACAAATTGGTATTCTTTTCTTCTACTTGTAGGTCTGTGAGGAAATAAAGAAGAAGCTGACCTCTCTGAAAGAAGTACCAAACCGGATAGAGTGTCCGCTCATCTACCATTTGGACGTCGGGGCCATGTACCCTAACATTATCCTCACCAACCGCTTACAGGTAGGCAGCACTGAAGCGGCAGATTGTGGTGGTGGACATACTTTGAAAGCCGGAGAGGTTTCTGTGAGCTGTCAGTTACTGATTGGTCTAACTTAGAGTGATGCAGACATTAGAAATAGGATAGACCACACAGGAATTGGCAGCATGGCTCAAGGCTATTTTGATCCCTTCAGTGCCTCCAAACATTGTGGTTGTTTTGTTTGTCACACCCAGCCCTCTGCCATGGTGGACGAGGCCACGTGTGCAGCCTGTGACTTCAACAAACCAGGAGCAAACTGCCAGAGGCGGATGACATGGCAGTGGAGAGGCGAAATAAGTAACTACTTCACCAGTTTGGTTGTAAAGTCAGTTATCTGACCACCTGGATTTAGTCAGTTACTACTACTAATACTTTTTGTGACACTTTCAGCCATAGTTCCTTGAGTGGAAACCTTAAAAGTGGAATTTGTGAGTAATGTTTCATTGGGCATCAGCTCAGGTGGCTTATTTTGATAGACTGACATTGTCTTGGAACCCCTCCCTCTCTGCAGTGCCGGCTAGCCGCAGCGAGTTTCACCGCATCCAGCAGCAGCTGGAGTCAGAGAAGTTCTCCCCGCTGTTCCCCAATGGCCAGCCACGGGCCTTCCATGAACTAAACCGTGAGGAGCAGGCCAAGCATGAGAAGAAGAGGCTGGCGGGTAAGTGGGAAAGCATGACAGCCTCCCCCCCCACCTTGGCGTTCGTGCTCTTGGGGGAAAACTCTCATAACTTCTATGTTGACCCTCCAGATTATTGTAGGAAGGCCTACAAGAAGGTCCACCTGACTAGGTTGGAAGAACGTGTGACGACCATCTGCCAGAGGGAGAACTCCTTTTACGTGGACACTGTGCGTGCCTTCCGAGACCGCCGCTACGAGTTCAAGGGGCTGCACAAGGTCTGAGCATCTTTGCATGCCCGTTTGCCCAACTGCTGTCCCTCGAGGACGTCCAGATGAGGATCTGTCCTTTCTCAGAGGGCCAGAAACCCCAACCTTATCCCTTTTATTTTCAGGTGTGGAAGAAGAAGCTTGCCTCGGCGCAAGACAGCGGCGATGCCGCGGAGGTTAAGCGCTGCAAGAACATGGAGATCCTCTATGATTCGCTGCAGCTGGCCCATAAGTGCATCCTCAACTCCTTCTATGGTTATGTCATGCGCAAGGGGTACGGCAGACTCCAAATCGCATTAATTATCTAGCCGATGTCAAAGGACCAGGCAGGCCTGTCTATCTGTCCTCAGTAGCAGCCTGTGTATTAGCTATGTACATAAGTTTAACATTTTTTTGTATCTGTTTGTGTAAAGTAGTTTGTGTGATATGTGCTACTTCTGCCGGGGTTCATACAAAAGTGAATTCCTGTGGTGGCCTGCTAATCTCAGGCTTCACTAGACCTGCTTCTGCTCCAGGCCTCCCTTTTGTAGTATCTGGGCACAGCTACAGCTTTCTGTTTTTCTGGCTCTTCTCCTCCAACCAGGGCTCGTTGGTATTCCATGGAAATGGCCGGGATAGTCTGCTACACTGGGGCCAACATCATCACGCAGGCCAGGGAGCTCATTGAACAGATCGGGTGAGGGGCCCTCCGGTTGGTCGAGGCCGGGGCTTTTGTCAAATTAGGAATCAGCTGTTACCTTAGTAGAATAATCCCTTGTTTATTCAGACTTTAATTCAAGAGGGATTAGAGTTATGAAGGTTTTTGGCGTGATCTGGAGTTATGATCCTAGAAATAATTTGTCTGATTTGGCATTGGCTGAATTCAGTTTTCAGGAATGCACATTATGCAAATATACATAAATAATAAAAATAATAATTTTTGCCTGTACTTATAGTGCATTATTTTCACAGGAGGCCCTTAGAGCTGGACACCGATGGGATTTGGTGTGTCCTCCCCAACACTTTTCCCGAGAACTTTGTCATTAAGACCAGTAATGAGAAGAAACCCAAGGTGACCATTTCGTACCCAGGAGCCATGCTGAACATCATGGTGAAGGTATGGAGTGTTGAGGGACCAGCCCTGCAGCTGAGATGTTTGGCCGTTGGAGAATTGGTCTATCATGGTGATTTATGTCTGTGCTACGCTTCTTGTCGTCTTCAGGACGGCTTTACCAACCACCAGTACCAGGAACTGGTGGACCCGGCTTCTCTGACCTATGAGACACGTGCTGAGAACAGCATCTTCTTCGAGGTGGACGGCCCGTATCTGGCCATGATCTTGCCAGCTTCCAAAGAGGAGGGCAAGAAGCTGAAGAAGAGGTGAGATCTGGAGGTGGTTGGCATGCTTGTGTAGGCAGGGCTGTTATTGACAGTTGAGGTTTGAATGGTTATTTTGTCAGTGTCTAGGGTTCTGTGTTGCGTAATTGGCCAGTGTTAAGTAGCCCTTCATGGACAGGTATGCTGTGTTCAACGAGGACGGCTCGCTGGCTGAGCTTAAGGGCTTCGAGGTGAAGCGCCGTGGGGAGCTGCAGCTCATCAAGATCTTCCAGTCGTCTGTGTTTGAGGCCTTCCTCAAGGGCACCACGCTAGAGGAGGTGTATGCTTCAGTGGCCAAAGTGGCGGATTACTGGCTGGACGTGCTGTACAGCAAGGTGGGCTTCACCCGTCTTCCAGTGTCTTTGATCCAAGTAAACCGAAGAATGAAGTTGCCACAGCGGTAAAAGCCAGCGAGCTGTGGGGAGCAGGTCCTGGGCATGTTTGACTTGGGTGGTGTTGCCCAACCCTGGACCTTTTGGTCCTATCTGGCTTTTGGGCCAGCTGATTTCTTTACTGGGCTTACCTGGTCAACGCTGGTCCTTAAATTAACGTTGGTATAGTTATTCTTCTTCTCCTTTTCCCCTGACGTTTCTTCTGTCATTGGCTCTATGAATTGAGTTATTAGCATTCTCTACTAAAAATGTTGCTAGAAAAAGCCTGCAGTGAATTTGGATAAGTATCTCTGCATCTTGGCTCCTAAGTCCCTTCCCTTCCCCAACGTATAATCTTCCTCCCCCCAGGCGGCCAACATGCCCGACGCCGAGCTGTTCGAGCTGATCTCGGAGAACCGCTCCATGTCCCGCAAACTGGAGGACTATGGCGCGCAGAAGTCCACCTCCATCAGCACCGCCAAGCGACTGGCCGAGTTCCTGGGGGACCAGATGGTGAAGGACGCCGGGCTGAGCTGCCGATACGTCATCTCCCGCAAGCCGGAGGGCTCGCCTGTCACAGAGAGGTCAGCTGGGGTTGCCTCATCCAGCAGCAGATACCGATTTATAATCTTAATAGGACCAGTCCTGGAGGGCTGGAATCCAGCGGTTTGCAGATTTCTCTGCTCACACACATCGTAGTCGGCTAATTTCCAGGTTTAGTAGGTGTGTCTGAGCAGGGAATTCCAAACTGGCCCTCCAGGTCCAGAATTGGGGAACCCTGCTGTACAGGGTCACAGGGAGCCTGGAGCCTATCCCAGGAAACAGAGGGCACAAGGCCGGTTTATCGCAGTTCATCCCATTGGGAGTGTCCCCTGTCCTGTGCCAAATGCCTCTTTGGATGGGCTCTGGGCTCATTGTGCCCCAGTGATGGATGGATGGTCATTACAGGGCAGCAGGTAGCATACCAGTCAGCTATCAGAAACCTATGGGTGTGGCTGAATTGCTCCAGTAGAATCACTGTAAGCTGCTTTGAAACAAAAGGTGTTCACTGGGTCATTAAATACTATTAATGATGCTTTAATTATAACCATCAATTTCCTGTAGCAACACAGACCCCCCAGTTCTGACCACATGGCTTCGGTATGAAGCGTTACGCATCAATGGCTGAAGATGCCCATTGTCGTTGGAGCAGAATGCATTAAATGAGGCATCTTTCAGCATGTGAGGACAGAGGTTGTTTGTTGTTTCTCATTGTCCTGAGAAAATGTGAGGTTGTGCCGTATCTGTTTCCCTCCGACCCGGTAAGCCGCATAGCCCTCTGCTGTCTCGGTCCCCCGACAGGGCTATTCCCCTGGCCATCTTCCAGGCCGAGCCCAGCATCAAGAAGCACTTCCTTCGCAAATGGCTGAAGATGCCCAGTCTTCATGACCTGGACATCCGCTCAGTGAGTCCACAAGCTCCCTAGGACAGGGTGTGAACAGCATCACACTACAGGATTGCTGGGACCGGTTGTACAGCCCCACAAAGGCGAAACATGTCACTACCTCTTTTATCAAAATTAGTTTTATGAGCCAAACTGGGTCTGTTAGACTTGGCTTTATCCTGTGACAATATTTTTAGTTCAGGCTTGGGTTTGAAGCGTGAAAATTACAGTAACTACAAAATCCATGCTAAAACCAAGACCAAACCCCTTTTTCTCAGTTTCAGTGACAGCATCGTTACTGTGTTTTGACTTTGTCAGGCTGAATAGTTTAAGCCGTTATAAAATCTTACAGTACTTTTCAGATTTCCACCTGAATTTGAATGTATGCTCTTTTACGGCTGATCTGTGTGTGTATGTTAATGGCTGAATGTGCTTAGTCACTCTGCTAAAGCAGCCTGGAGTGTGAATAATCTTTTTAAGATCAGCCCTCATTTTGTTGGGGTGAACAAACAGCCAGCACCCCACAAAGGCCAATGCATCCTTTATCTCCTCTGCTCTGAAGTTACTTTCCTAACCTGCATACTGTCTCATTGTGGTTCATCTCCAGATCCTCGACTGGAATTACTACATTGAGAGGCTTGGCAGTGCCATTCAGAAGATCATCACTATCCCAGCTGCCCTCCAACAGGTACTGACTCCCCCCCCCCCCCCCCGAGCATTTCTCCCCTTCTGTAAATGTCGAGGTACGACCCCCCCCATACCCCTCCATGTGTCCATGTTCTTTGCATGTTCTTGTGCAATTCAGGTGAAGAACCCAGTGCCAAGGGTTCGTCATCCAGACTGGCTGCACAAGAAACTGCTGGAGAAGAACGATATCTACAAGCAGAAGAAGATCAGCGAGCTCTTCACCAGCGAGGGCAAGAGACAGGTGCCTGTCCACTAGGGGGCACTCTTTTTACATGCCTGTCCCTTTAGTGGGTGGATAAAAATGCAATTTTCTATTACTAAACCAGAAAGTTTTATTTCAGCCATATTTATATTTCCTCTGCTTCTCCTTGTCTACCTGCATGACTTTGCTGACATTAGTAGAACTGCAGGCAGTTCTGAATCATTTCTCCATTTCCTTTAAGTGTATTTCAGAAGCATTTTAAAACTTAATTCGAAGTGTATGAAGTGATTTATTGAAAAGGGTGATTAAATTACTAAAATGAAAGGTAACTGTACCCTTACAGGATTCTGCTTTTAATGAAGGTACTGGATGAGGTTTACCCTGTCCTTCAGAGCGAGAATCCCTCTCTGACTGGGAAGTGGCCATGATGCGAAATGTTCCCATACGCTGCCGCTGTTCCCAGGTGGCCTCCCTCCAGCCGGCGGTCGATGGCAGCCAGCAGTCCGGGGGTGTACCAGATATGGAGGACTTTGGGATGCCGCGGCGCCCCCTGCAGCCTGCCATCCTAATCAGCACCAAGCGCAAGCGAGTCTCCCAGGGTGATGGCAGTCAGGTGGAGTCGCAGGAGCTGGAGCTCACCCAGTCCTGGAGGGAGATCCTGGGACCACCCCCGCCCATGGGCACAACGCGGGTGAGACCTGAACTCCTGTTACCTGTGGGCACCTTGCAGCTCTCCCTCCTGCTCACTAAAACACCTGCACACCAGATGCTCAGCATGGAGCATCTAGTAAGCTCCAGGGAGGCGTTACGTACATCTTATTTAGCCGATGATTTTTCCAAAGCATCATTCATGCGTTGAGAGAGCAGGGTCAGCCAACATTTTGGGAACAGTTGGGGTTAAGGGTCTTGAACCCACAACCTTCCTGATATTAGCATAGATCCTAACCTGCTGAGCTGCATGCTGCCCAGCAACCTGTTTGGCTTGGCATGTGTGAGATTAATGCATTTGGAACATGGTGTAAAGAGGGATGGTACACAGGACCCAGTCCATTGTGTCTCCCTGTCACCACAGGAAGAGCACCTCATCTGGCTCCGTTATCACAAGAAGAAGTGGGAACTGCAGCTGCGCCAGCGGCGGGAACACCGGAAGCGCCGGCGGGTGGTGGACGGAGGCTCCGTGCCTGCCGGGGGCGGGGTCATCCGTGGGGGCAGAGCCACCACTGACCTGGGCACCTTCCTGCGGCGGACGGCCCGCAGCATCCTGGACATGCCCTGGCAGATCGTGCAGGTGTGTGCCGTCACGCTGGAGCCGCTCACGGCTTAATGAAAGATCACCGGAGTCTCCCCTGCTTGGTGAACGAGTTCAGTGAATAATAATGGATGAAGATGCCTTTTTTGTCTGGATCGATCAGGATGCGCCACGTCCACCCGTGAGGTGGGCTCATGGATAACCCTGAATCTCTGGCATGGCGAAACTTGGCAAACCTGCCGTTTTTATGCTTCTCAAGATAGTGTTTCCAGAATTTTTTTTTTAAATCATTCAGCCTAAGCATGTGTGAGCATTTTTTAACCTGTTAAAGAGCTTTTCTGAATTAGCTGAAAGTTTCACTCTATAAACTTTTGTAGTTTCCTATATACACATGCATACACATAAATACGTTTTTTTGACGACCTCCTTGACCCCTGTTTATGTATTCTGAGCCAGTCCTCCCAGAATTCCCTGCTTTCTTCTTCCAGCTCAATGCCTGACTGAACTTTCTGAATAGCCCCTGCTCTCTCCTCCACCTACAGATAGCCGAAACCAGCCACCCAGGCCTGTACAAGCTCTGGGCCGTGATTGGCAGCGACCTGCACTGCATCAAGCTCAATATCCCGCGTGTGTTCTATGTCAACCAGAAGGTGCCCAAACAGGAGGAGGGGGCTGCTTACAAGAAGGTCTGTGATTCGCTGCTGATGCTGTTCTGCCCATGTGGCCCTATTTAAATAAAGCATCTGTTTATAGACTGACAAATTAGCATTTAAAGTACGAACATGTTACTTTGGTAGAAGTTTGGTTCTCCTTACAGGGTGGAATACTGATACTTATCTGTTCAGCCGTTTGTACTTCTGTCAGTTGAGCAGTTTCGTGTTGATTATAAGGGCAATGCAAGTGAAATGATGGACACATCCTAAGAGATGTAACAAAGAAGTAGGAATGTGTTAATCCTTTCTGGATCACATTAATAATGGAGGCTCCCCACCCCCCGGTGCTCTAGGTGAACCGGATGCTGCCACGGTCAAACGCTGTCTACTACTTGTATGAGTATTCAGTACCGGAAGACATGTACCAAGAGCACATCAATGAGATTAACACGGACCTCTCGGCCCCTGACATTGAAGGGGTCTATGAGACCCAGGTAATGAGGCTTCACCAACATCTTGTGGGTTTTTTGCGATTTGACCCTAATTTGTGTTGATTCCTCAAACATTAGCTGAGGGAACTTAATTCACTTTGCAGTTCATTACGTTAGGGAAAGCAAGCTCATGCTAGAGGTGGGTCCCTGTTCTAGATGGTTCCTTTGAAGGTTCCTTGAGCTGCTTGGGTGGTGGCTGTGGATTTATGCTGCATGCATGTGTCTGTGGATGTGTTTGTAACCATGTCCCCTCTCCGACTGGGGTAAGGTCCCCCTGCTTTTCCGGGCTCTGGTGCAGCTGGGCTGCGTCTGTATGGTCAACAAGCAGGCCGTCCGCAGCCTGGGTGGCCGGGAGATTGACACCTATGACCTGGAGCATCTGGAGATGAGGTCCCTTGCCCAGTTCAGCTACCTGGAGCCTGGTATGTCTCACCTGACCTGGAAGCACATAGACATGCAAGAGGAATCTTTAACTGAGGACAGTGTGAACCACATGACCGTGGCTGCAGTGTGGATCACAGCCACTCTTTGCTGCCCCCTGCAGGCAGCATACGGCATATCTACCTGTACCACCACTTCCAGGGCCAGAAAGCGCTCTTTGGCTTGTTCATCCCATCCCAGCGCAAGGCCAGCATCTTCGTCCTGGATACGGTGTGTAGGGGAGCGAAGGGCATCGTCTCAACTGATTCAGCAGAAGCTCCAGAATGAGGAAATTCAGCACTGCATTTTGGGGGGGCAGGGTGGATTAGCTATTTACTGATCTCAAAAATGAGTCATAGTCCTGAGGGTGGGTGGGGGGGGTGGCACATCCTGTGTGGGATTCTCAGTTGTCCTTAAAAAGCTAAGAGTCTTGTCAGATTGAGAATGATGGGCAGTAATTAACTGATAATTTGGTGTAATTGCTTCCGCCCAGCTGGGAAGGGGCTGTAAAGCACAGCTTCAGGTCTGTGCCCAGGGTACGTGATTTTAGTTTGGCTCTGGTGGGCAGTGGTGAGATCTGCCCTCCACCACTGCTGGGGGCAGTATTACATAATCAGACTGACTGGCTTAAGCTGCCTTCCACGGGCGTCCCCAGACAGCATAAAATCCCCAGAAATCCTGCCTGCAGTGATGGCGCTTAGCCTCGTTTCTCCCATGCCTGACTGCGCCCACCCCACTCCCTCAGGTGCGCAGCAATCAGATGCCCAACCTGAGTGCCCTGTACGGGGCTGAGCGCACGGCGCTCTTAGCGAGGACCAGCGAGGAGCTCCTCCCCCCCGAGAAACACACCTTCGAGGTGCGGGCCGAGAGTGACCCCAAGGCCATCGACCGTGCTCTGCAGCGCCTCCTTCTAAACTACAAGGTCTGTCCTCCTCCACCGCCACCTTTATCACCCGGTCCTCCCTGCGTGATGCCTGATGCAGACTCCTCCTCCAGGAGGAACGGCGTGGCCCCACCCTTATCGCCATACAGTCGAACCGGGAGCCGCGGCGGCTGGCAGCTGCCATGCCGGTGCTGGAGGAGTTCCCGGTGGTACCAGTGCACGTGGTGGACGAGATCAGCTACAGCGTGTTGGACTGGCAGAGGCACGGGGCCCGGCGCATGATTCGCCACTACCTCAACCTGGACAGCTGTCTGTCGCAGGCCTTCGATATGGCCAGGTACTGGGACTCTGTGTTTATCATTTAGGTTTTTTGCTCCTAGCCCACTTTGAGCATCACATCATAGCCAGGGTTTGAGACTTTGAAATTTTCAAAGATTTCATACAATTAATTTAATGAGACTAGACTCCGTTTCTATGTTGTATTGCTGCGTCGGTACAGACTCGGTGCTCAGAAGGTTACTGGTTCAAATCCCTTGACTGGCAGAGTGATTTCACTGCTGGGCCTTTGGGCAAGGCCCTTAAGTAGTCTTAACCCCAACCCCTTCTGCCCCCAACCCTCCCCTCCAGGTACTACCACCTGCCTGTGGGGAATCTCCCCGAGGACGTGTCCATCTTCGGCTCAGACCTCTTCTTCGCCCGGCACCTACGCAAACACAACCACCTATTGTGGCTGTCGCCCACGGCGCGGCCCGACCTGGGGGGCAAGGAGGCCGACGACAGCCGGCTGGTCATGGAGAGTGAGGAGCGGGCCAACATGGAGATCAATGCGCATGGCTGTTACTCCACAGGTAGGCAGGTGGGGCATGAGCTGTTCGATTTGCCCCTGTGAGGCCCGTGAGTTGGGTCCCAGAAAAGGACCCTTTTGTCCGGAGTGAGGTGATTGGATCGACAGTTTGATAGCAGACGTTTATGATTTTGTGCATGACTTCATGTGTTTGATGGGTCTCGCTCTCTGTCTGGTTCTCTCTCTCTCTCGACACACTCAGTGTGCATGGAGCTAGACCTCCAGAGTCTGGCCGTGAACACCATCCTGCAGTCTCAGCACGTCAACGACATGGAGGGAGGGGCCAGCCTGGGCGTGAGCTTCGACGTCATCCAGCAGGGCTCCCTGGAGGACATGATGGCGGGAAACCAGGGGGTCAGCACCGTCGCCAGCTACGACGAGACGGCCCTCTGCTCCAACACCTTCAGGTGACTGGGGGCAGCTTTGGGCGTAGCTTACAGTCTGGCTCGCGCGGACGTACGCACCAGCACTGGTCTGGCTGTTGGCCCAGCTTGCTTCAGCAAAAATGCGTAGCGACATAAAATAACATAATTGTAATATATTTCTTTTAACACGTACCAGAGCAAACAGATGTAATGAAGGTCTTTATCAGTTGTTTGTCGCCCTCTTGTGGCTTGATGTGCATTGTGCCCCCCAATCCCCAGGATCCTGAAGAGCATGGTAGTGGGCTGGGTGCGGGAGATCACGCAGTACCACAACGTTTACGCCGACAACCAGGTGGTGCATTTCTACCGCTGGCTGTGCTCCCCCAGCTCGCTGCTGTACGACCCGGCGCTGCACCGGACCCTGCACAACATGATGAAGAAGGTCTTCCTGCAGTGAGTGCGCCCCCGCCTGGTTGTACTTTTATGATACTGAGCAGTAACCACCGGGCCTCCTTATTAGATGGACTCTGATCCACATCCAGACCAAACAATGGGGACCATTTATACAGGGGATTCCTAGCAGGCAGCCTGCAAGTGTCAAACACTGGGACAGCCGCCCCCCCAGTAATATTTACTGACATAAAACTGGCATAGAGTACAGTATCGGAGCCAGTGGACCTTGGCTTTTTGCTGATGATCGAATTTAGCCCTCAGCAGCACACGGGGTGCTTGACCCCTCCATTCATTTTGTCTTCTCCCCCATCAGGTTAGTGGCTGAGTTTAAGCGCCTTGGCTCGTCTGTCGTCTACGGCAACTTCAACAGGATAATCCTGTGCACCAAGAAGCGTCGGATCAGCGATGCCGTCGCCTACGTGGAGTACATCACCAACAGGTCAGCTGACAGCCGGGCTGCTGTGACACGTGACCTATAGGGGCAGGGGAATGACATCAGAACCCACAGTCAGCAGGATTGCCAGACTCGGTTCACCATTGGCTGGTCTGTCTGATTCCTGCCGGTTTGGTCACTGACATCAAGTCACTGATGAAGCTGCATTTCTCCTGTCTAATTTTTAGTTCTTCCACTAGCTTTTCCATCTGTTTATTTTTAATTTCCTCTCCTTGCATTAAGGAACCCTAACTATCATAGACTACTTGAAACTAACTTTTTTTCTGGAAATGGTTTTTCTGGAAATAGAAATGGTTAACGAGCTCAGTTGACTTGTCCTCTTCCTCTCGCCTAGCATCCACTCTCGTGAGATTTTCCACTCTCTCTCAATCTCCTTCTCCCGCTGCTGGGAGTTCCTGCTGTGGATGGACCTGGCCAATAATGGAGGAGTGAAGGGGAAGCTCCCATCCAGCATCCTGTACGACGAGGTAAGTCGGGCCAAGGTCTGTCACCTATGTGTATGGGGGAGGGGGGGGCGGAACATGACGTATACGTGGAAGGGAAAGCGAAAAGCTGTCACTTGCTTTTGACTCAGGCTGGAAAAGCACAGAAGAAGCAGGAAAATGAAGCTGGCAGTGATGATGAAGAGGAGGAGGAGGAGGAGGAAGCTGCACCAGAAGATGAGGGCGATGGAGAAACTGAGGTGGAGGACCTGATTGAGAGCAACTGGAACATCATGCAGTACCTTCCTCAGACAGCCTCTTGTCAAAAATACTTTTTAATGATCATATCAGGTACTGTGCTTCTTGAACGTCCATGAAAGCCGCCGTCTGTCTCTGCTGCCCGATAGCGACATGCTTACGGTTCCATTTCTGTGCAATTTGATCCCCAGCTTACATCGCGGCCGTCTATCACAGCATGAAGGAGGAGCTTAGGCGCAATGCTCCTGGAGCCACGCCTATTAAAAGGCGGGGCGGAAGCCAGATTACCCAGCAGGCTGTGGGAGACTCCAGTGCCTTGCCCGGTAAGCTCTCCTGTGAGCGGCAGCTGTATAATTTGGAAGTGTTAGAACTAATTAAAGTTGCGTGTTTTATGTTAAATTTCTTGCCCATTTTAAAAGTCTGCTCTGTTTTACAGCCTGTGTGCACAATAAATAATTATGATAATTGCATTGCTATTGAAAGCTTTATTACTTCCATCTTGGGGGATGTTCAACAGTTCGTGCGTTTCAACCTCCCAGGCATGATCACCTTCTCTCAGGAGTATGTGTCAAGCGAGCTGACCCAAAACTTCTTCACGATCACCCAGAAGATCCAGAAGAAGGTGACCGGCAGCAGGAGCGGGGCCATGCCCTCTGAGATGTTCCCCGTCCTGCCGGGCTCTCACCTGGCCCTCAGCAACCCTGCACTGGAGTTCGTCAAATATGTCTGCCAGGTGCCTGCTCATTGCGGCTAGCGGAGAGGCCGCCAGCTCAGAGCCCCGTTGACCTCGCGCTCACCCTCTGGCTGTCCCTTGACTCGGCCGTACTTTGCAGGTGCTCTCCCTGGACGCCAACATCACCAACCAGGTCAACAAGTTGAAGAGGGACCTCCTTAGGCTACTGGACGTGGGCGAGTTCTCTGAGGAGGCCCAGTTCCATGACCCCTGCAGCTCCTACATCCTGCCGGAGGTCATCTGCCGCCACTGCAACTTCTGCCGGGACCTGGACCTTTGCAAGGACCCATCTGTGGCTCTGGTCAGTGCTGGTGCTCAGTGGATGCCATTTTAAACCCGAAAGCTTTGGTGTTAGACCTCACATGAATGAGATCTTTTCTCCTAACAAGACCAGAGTTATTGAGTTTGTAAGACAAGAACCTATTGGGTAGCAGGTGACCCCACTGTATAATGATGTGTGTTGTGATTATTGTAGCATTTGAAATGCTATGAATAATCTGTCACATTTATTGTCTGTCAGAGGCATCATGGGTTTTGTGAGGTTTTAGTTAGTGTTCCCCACCCCTCTGTGCCTTACTGTCCCCATACCATTCTCCAGGACAGCTCCACGACGCCCCAGTGGTTTTGCTCCAACTGCCAGGCCCAGTATGAAACGGAAGCTATTGAGATGAGCCTGGTGGAGGCTTTTCAGAAGAAGCTGATGACGTACACATTGCAGGACCTGGTGGGTGACCCCCAATTTTCTCCTTTACCGAAAAGACTCAATATAAATTTAGTGGATGTCTTGAATTCAAGGTGTCTTCCTTGGTTGTACACTGGAGAAGCCTAGTGATGTTTTGATAGGTTTTCAATAACATGTTGAGCGGCTCATATCAGCCACCTAAGCAGCCTCTGGAACTGGCTGTGTTCTGCTTCAGGTGTGTGCAAAGTGCAAAGGTGTGAAGGAAGCCAACATGCCACTGTATTGTAACTGCGCTGGAGACTTCAGCCTCACCTACTCCTTGAAGGTGAGCAGGACAAGCCGTCATCTCCTGAAATCCAAAGAACACGCCTTCAGAGCTCACTCCAGCCCAGGGCTGGGTGAACCCCATGTGGCACCCCATCCTAACAGGGTCCTTGGCACCTTTTCCCTCCATCCTGTTCTTTGTTGGCACTGCAGAAGTCTTGAATACTTCTTGGGACATGAGCAAGCCAATTTCCCTTTGTCTCAGGTGGTGCACGTGACATACAAGTGAAATTGCCTGGCTAATTTGGCGCATGTCAAAAGCTGCCACCCTCGGCGGCCACCTCAATTGCCTCATGGGTTGACTGGCCCTGAAGCACCCTTAAAGAGATTTACTCATGTACTGATGAAGGTCCATCTAAACTTCCTGATCTGAAGCTAGGTATAAACTTAAAGCTGTCTGGCAGCACAATTACATATATTTATTTAACAGACGCATTTATGCAAAGCGACATACAAGTAAGAGAACAGGGTCAGCCAGTCTCTGGGTTAAAGGTTCTTGCTCAAGGGCACAACGTCGGAATCACAGGCTTTGAACCAGTAACCTGATCATGAGCAGAGCCACACGCTAACCCTGCTTACTTTGCTGTAAATATCGGAGTGAAAATGAGATCTGATGTTTCTGTTGAGTTAAGGGCAGACGTCCAACATGTAACGTCCTTGCTGCCACCCCCTCAGAGCTTCTCGGAACAAGTCCGTGTTTTCCGGAACATCGCCACTCACTACAGCATGAGCTTCCTTCAGGAGACCATCGACTGGCTGCTGTGTATGAGCCCCCAGCTAGGAAGACCGGTCTAGAACAACCGATTCTGCCGGCTGACCCGTTCCTCTCTCTCAAAGGCATTTCGGCAGACCTGTGGGTTCAGGCTGGGTTCATTCAGAACCTCAATGGTCTTAAAAATCTCTCATCTGTATTTGTATTAAAATCATTAATAAATATATTTGTACATCTACCTGGACTGGTGGTGCATTTACTTTGTGAATCTCTACCAATCTCAACCTAAAAACCTGTCATATTTATTTTTAATAATTTACTTTGTTGCATAAAGTACGTGGTTCTCAGTTCTCAAATGATGACCTGCTATTGTGCATTCTGATTGATTTAATACAGTTCAAACCTAAAGTTTATTAGTAATATTTTCAAACAATTTGCTTCTTTACACTTTTTACTTTTCCTATCTATGGATACATTTTAAGATAAAATCCTCTTAAAGGTTAGAAATCATTTGGATCAGATTTTGAAGGTGCGATCAGGTCTCTTTTTGCAGTTTGTCTGCAGTTTTTGTTTTTACGGTTACCTCCCTACCCTCCCCCATTTTAAAGGCAGGCCTTCTGAAGCACAACTTCATTCCGTGAGGATGGATCCATTACAACCACAGCCCAAAGGACAGCCTCCAGATCGATGCATGGCTCATCCTCACTCGCTTAAGAAAACAGTCTGACTCAACCTCCCCACAATCTTGTTAGAGAAACCCATTAAGTGTGAAATGTCCTTTATCAGATTATCTGTCTGAGTGAGGGTTTTTCTTCCCTGTCTCTCATTCTCTTCCTCATACCTGCTGGAAAAGCTACTGTAATACAAAAATGTAATAACATCGGTATCCAAATTGCCTGGCCTATATTGTTTAAAGGACAGTTCCCTGTTGGTTAAAGTGGACCATTTCGGTCAGGCCACAGCAGATAAACTGCCTGGGAAAATGACATTTCACTCCTGATCTAGTTCAGGATGTGTATGTATTATATCACGTTGCAAGTTTTTACCAGAAGTTCATCAGTATTGTGCTTCCCAGACATCATGTGTAGGGACCAACTCCTGTATCAGATTAAATTACTGAATAATTATCCCTTTATCCTTTATTTTCAGTGAAAAACCTATGTTTGTTAAACTGATAGTCAATTAGTGATAATCATAGCCACAAAATATGAGAAATGGCTTAGTTATGAAGATGTGTAGCAATCTAATTTCAGCCTATGATCTTAGTCTGCTTCTCCGAGTCATAGGAAAAAGAATCAGCAGCCACTCTTTCTCAATTAATCAATGTTTGTTTATTGGCCAGATCACTTTTCCGTAAGACAAAATTATCATCTTGGGGGTAACTGCCACTCCAACTCCCTAGACTGTGACCAGCGTAGACGTAAATAAAGACCTTACTTCCCATGCTGCTCTCTGTCCGTAGGAGACATTTGTATTAAATTAATGCTGTATGTGGCTTATTTCTTCCCTACAGCCTTATGTCCGGCAGATGCCATCCAGCTATCTAATTATTATCCAAAGCCTGAAATTCATTTCAATGTTTCAATACAAATAGAAAGTGCAAGATGTATCAGTATAACAAATATAACCAGCTACTAATATTTTGCAGAAAGGTTGCTTTTTATGAGTACTGTTTATACAGGTTTTACTGGCCTCCAAACATGTTTCTAAATGGTTCCAATATTAAATTTTATAATATTAATACAGAGCAATTACCACACATCTGTTTAATTCGGTAATGAATTTATGTAATTAAGGGTGCAGGTTAATTATTGGATTGTAAGTCATCATCTCCATGAATGAGTGAAGACCATGATACTCTGTAACTCGTAACTCCTCACAAATTCTTAATGTGACTTTCTACATGCGGAAATGTAAATGTATGTTTATATATAGGCATATGCATATAACAGATATGGTATGTGCAGGATTGGTAAGAATAACTTTCAATTTCATGTACTGATATTTCACTGAAATTATATGCTCTATATTGGTCTATATGTCTTTCCCTTTCTGAGTTTATTAGGTCAGCTTCCATACTATAAAGCAAAGTTTTTCAAAAATATTTATGGTAAATTCTAGATGTGAAGAACTCAGATAGATAAATGTGAATGTTTCACTTCAAATGTGTGTTTTTAGGGGGGTTTTTTTGGTGCTTTTAAAATTTCCTCAGAGTAAATGAGAATACTTAATAGAGCTAACTTTAAAATAATTTCATTAATCTTTGTAGGCATAAAGAAATGCTTCTCTGAGCTGTGCTTTGCTGGAGTCTAGAATCTTGATTATAGTGAAAGGTCTCAGCAAGCTCTTTTTGGGTCAGTGAAACGTGCCCGCTAAAATGCTGACAGTGATGATGTCACAGTGCCACGCCTTCTGATAGGTCAGAGTGGGTGGAGCCATAGCTTGTGAGGGTGAACTCGGTCAATGTGGGTGGAGGCGATTCTTCAGAGACCTACAAAGAAATAAAATTGTAATATATTCAAAATCTGTTTATCTGGGATAAAAGCTGCATTAAATGATCTAAGAATAGCGTTTGCCAGTAATATAGGCATATAGCTATATTAAAATTATATCTCTGGCTGTGTGAATTTGGAACAGATTTTCTGCTTCTGGTAACTAGAAAAATAGTTTAATTTTAAACACGGTTAATATTTCTCCTTTTAGGCAAAAGTTTATACATTTTTTTTTATCATCAACATAACAATAATATCTAATTATGGATAAATGAATTCCTGGCTTCTCATTTAAAAGAAACAATAGAATATTTATCTAATCTATTATTTAATATCTATTATTTAAAAGCAATTTTGAAACAGCTAACCTCATCAAACTTTCTTTCACTGTAGACCTCATTCTTGTCAATGAACGTGAGCAGAATCCAGTCACAAATGACAGAACACTGGGGGGAAAGTCACGAAGGCTGAGATGATGCTGAGAGATTGCGCGAAAGTACATTTCTGCTAGCTAATTTGCGTAAGGTCAGTGCTCCCTGTTTAATAAACTTGGAAGCAAAACTTACGATTCCAACTGATGTCAAAGCGGTGACCATGTTGATAATAGTTGGAATAATGCTAAATTTCCCAGCCTGCAAAGAATCACATTTTATTCACACACTTGTGAGGTATTAGAGTATTATTTTGGTCTTTAAAGAAGGAAACACTTACATGCCCGTGGACGATGACATCCAGACGAATCCCAAAGGCTTTGATAAGAGTACGGAATTCCTTGCCATTCCTTCTGTAATATTTCGCAAACCTGAAGATCAAGGTCACAAATAAATAATATGTACCTGCCCCATCTGTCTAGCTACAACTGTGGGCAACTGAGAAATTCTCTGTCATGGTGAAAGTTACTCTCCTGGCTTAAGATAATGGAAAGGAGGAATTCTCACCTATAGTTGTACCCAGAGCTCGGCAGGTTCTTGCGGAGGTCCAGACGCCGGAAGGCATAAGTGGGAACGCAGTTGGAGGGGTCTATGTCGAAGTCACACTTCCAGTTGATGAAGACCCCAATCACTCCTCCCTGACAAGACAACATGCGGTTTCAATGCACATATATTCCCACACTGTCCAGAATAAAGATGATGATGATGATAATAGCAGCTTCTTAGTTCATGATAGAAAGCATGATATTTTTATATGAAACATCTTGTGAACTCTCCTGTGATTGGCCTACACGGTTAACAGGGTGTATATCTGGGTAGTTTACCGTCCTGCAGAGCTCGCTGAACTTCTCCCTGGCCTGCTCCGCGATGTAGCCCAGCCGGAAGATGGGGCAGTAGGGGTCTGTCACCTCGTTGTAGGTGCAGCGGCTCAGGTACCTTGCTTTGTTTGGTTTGATGTTGCCCCTGAATAGTTGGATGTGTTGTTTTTTTGTTTAAACGTTTAAAACACAAGTAAGCTTAATTGAAGAACTACGGAAGCCGAGAACGGCCATGCTTGCAATCACATTTTTAATACCTTTTTAAATGCTGTATCTTTATTATCATGTCATCTGCACATGTTAGCATAAGATATGACAGCATTTCCCAGGACCACGTTGCAACATACAGACAGGATATGGCATGCACCCCATGATTAAACACCACACTGGTACAACACTCAGTTTCAAAACCGAATAGAGGGATGCATGCATTAAGTAGCATAGACGTAGTACATATACGAGGAGCTGCCCATGGCATGAAGGTGCAGTGGCGTCACATTTTGTTTATCTTTGTATTATTATCTTGTTTTCTCAAGAAAAAAAAAATATTTAAAAAAATTATTGCAAGCACAGCTATTCTGGGCTTCTGTAAAGAACCAAATGCACAAAGCATGTTAATCCATCAATGTGGTTTTTATTGTTCCCACTGAGAAAATCATTAAAAAAAAAAATCACAGCTCTAGTGCACTTTCACTATTGGTGTAGACCAGTGATTCTCAGCCCAGTTCTCAGGGACCCCCAGACAGACCACATTTTTCCTATTTTGCTGTACTACTGTCTACCAGAGACCTAGTAGGGAGCAAAAACATGGACAGTCTAGGAGACTCTGAGGAATGGTTTGAGAAACACTGGCATAGACCATAACATACACTCAAATATTCTTAATGAAAGGACTTTCTATCCATTAGAGACCCAGACAATTAGAATTGGAATGAAGCTAGCTACCAATTAAATATAGTCCAGTAATTCTGTTTCATGTATTACCTGAGCACTTTAAATTTCGGGAAGTGAATGGTGTTCTTGATGAAGACTGTGAAGTTAACGGCTTCCACCAGGGCTGGCTCTCTGTAGCACACAGTAAATAGATGAATCCCTTTGCGCCTAACTTAATAGGAGACCTTGCAGAAGGTGCACCTGAATGTTCTGCACGGGTCTGATACTGCAGACCGGAGGTGACAATAAGTTTAATAAATCAGAAGGAACAAATGTCACCCAAGAATAAGAACAAACCTAACAGCTGCAAATTCTTCAATGGGACACCAGGACTTGATCTCGCAGGTTTTAAAGGTATGGTTATAATAAGGTATACAGCGCCCTGTTCCTGGTCCTGGAAAAAACTAAATATAGATTACGACAACATTTAACGGCATGTTTTTTTGGTTTCATTGTACAATTTATGCATAAGCCTTACCGTTGCCATCAAAGTTAACCTCTCCTGCCTTGCAGTCCGAATCTGATGTGCAGTTGGCTTTGGGAACAGAATAATGCTGGATAAAAAAGGTGTCAGTTACTGAAGGCATCAAGGAGATACTACAGTGAGGTCAAGTAAATCTATTCCTGTGTTCTAATTATTTTTATTGAAACATTTTGATATTTGACATTTTTTGGAAAGTCAAGAATTCACGGCCTATATTGTATGACTGGTTGGAAGATGGATGTATGTAAGCTAATACAAGAAAGTAATTCTGGGATTAGATCCGAGACAGTGGAAGGAGGAGTTTACCCTTTAATGTAAAAATAATATTTATTTGGAAAAGTACAGGTCACATGACGCGCGTGACAGTTTCATCACCACTGAACACTGAATCAGAGTAAATGTATTACCATTTCTATAATACCATGAATACTGAATGTCTTGAATTTCTCAAAGGTTTTATCAAAGTAAATGGAGTCAGAGGTCATGGTGACATGTAACTTGGGGGGACTTGGGGGGCTTCCAGAGGCACTTTGATGCACCAGCTTCTAGGGACTGAATCTTAGGAGCCTCTGCTAAAAAGGGGCCTCAGCTAATCTTGTTTAATAAAATGTTAAACCTTTAAACCTAGAAACCCATGACATGCTGAAAAATAGTGTCCTGTTCTGAACCAATATGGAACACGACTACATGCCAAAATACACCCCAACCCCCCACTCAGGACCTCTGACCATGTTAATATGTTAATGTGTCTTTGGGGATTCCTAAAAGCTATAGAAAGGGCATTAAGAAATGTAGCCTCACACAGGCCCAGGACAAAACCCTTACCTCTGCACACACCCCCTGCTGCTGGTCGTGTGTAACCTCTCTGCGCAGGATTGTGCTGATGACATCACCACCCTGCATTTGGGGGATAGGAAAGCTGCAAATGCGACCAAATGCACAATAACCACATGGCCCATTTCTGAAACACTAATATACTGATATTCAGCTTAAAAGACTTGCAGTTCCCATCATGGTCTGCAGCTGTCTGTGCTGACATGTCCTTGTCGGCAAACCACTGAACCTAAAGGGGGGGGGGGTGACTATGTATTTTAAAATCTGTTCCCATACTTATAGTTGTGACAGGGACAACAAAGATGCTCGGAGAAAGATGAAGAGGGTCATGAGAACGATTCAGGATTCTGGGAAAAGCGCTGGCATCTGTACCTGCTTTTCTCAGTGATGGTTTTCAGCTCATTTCTGTCGACCTACACGCCTATATGACAGCACAAAAGAAAACGTTACCTCGCGTATTTTTTCTTACCTCCGAAGGTCGGACGTACTCCACCATGTCCTGTACCATGTCACCCAGCAATGCTGTGCCCTTCATTTTCGTGTAGACGGAGCTCTCTGGGCGTGTTTCGCTCTCCTGGTACGCTTTCTGGCTGATGAAGACATACCTGCCAGGGACAATCGACCCAGACAACTTCTTAGGGCTGGATGCGTCTGCAAAACTGCATTATAACAATGCAGAGGGAAAAGCTACCGTTGGTGGCACAGTGCTGGAAGTGCCCCAGTAGTCATTACTAATGGATGGGTAGATGGATGGATGGATGCATGGGGACTGACAGATAAAAACTTTCTTGATCCCACAGGCAACTGTAAGCATTAATTAATGAGAAGTTAAATTAGCTAAAATCTGATATGAGTGAGAAGCACTAAAACTCGACTTTTCCTTTGCTTTTCCTACAGTATCTTAACTCAAACCCATAATTCTAAGGCATATGAAAATTTGATACGGATTAACTACCAACATGAACACAATCAGAGGATGCAGCAAATAGAATTTTTTTGCCATTTTTCTCAGGAATTTTCTGAAGGCCAATGAAAGAACATTTAGAGATTTCAAATGTGACTTACAGCAAGACATTAGAAAAACAGGAACCTTCTCAAAATGAGCCTACAGGTTTCAGATTTCAAAGTACACGGTAATGGTCTGTAATGGTCAGCGGGCAGAGACTTTAACCATGACTTTAACCAAATTAAATACATTTCCACAAATGGTTTTTACACATCATGGGATCTGAAGAATAAAATAAAATTATGAATGTACACATTAATAATTTTGACAGCATTTTGAGGCAACCTGACAGAGCATCTAACATTTTGCACAGTAAAAATATAACAATTTCTAGCACTACTTTAAAAGATGCAATCACCGAGAGCCTTTGATAAAAAATAATCATATCACAATGCTCTTCAATCACGTTCAAATGCCTTATAAGCCAATAAAATTATGAATATCACAAATGAGAAATATTGCAAATGCTTACCATATGAAATAGGTTGTCACAAGTAAATGTACACCTCTGTAGATAACCCCAAGTGTTCTGTTTTTTACCACCATAACCTTTGGTGTCTCATATTCAAAGAAGCCAAGAAAACATGACCTGAGACAGTCTCGAAAACCCATTTTTCTTAGGTAACCTCCTGTGATGGGGGCTCTCTTGCAGATAAAGCATATAATGTGTGGTCCTCACAGATGCTTCAGATCTCCTCTCTTCAGTGCTCACAGCCTCATCAGGTCAAAATCTTGATCTCCGCCCCGTCTTTTACTCTGAAGGATCCACACTCCAGTTTGTCCACATTTGCACAGACCTCCTCCTGCTATACAATGACATCACAAGTCCCGCCCAAAAAATGGCATTATAGCCAAGTTCCTTTGCCCTTGTTGTGTTACATTATCCATCCACCCAGTCCTTCTATAACTGCTTATTCTGTACAAGGTAGTAGTGTTGTCATATATTTTCTCATTTTATAAGTTCTACTTATGCAGTAGTTAATGACACAAACACCCAAAAGGTCAAAGACTTCCGAAGGCTTTATGCTGCACTATTCTGAAATTCTACAGTAAACTCCAGCTGTACAAATTCATAACACTTTGGATAAAAAATGTCAGCATGTTGATTTCTATTACAAGATCCAATATTTCAGAAAGCTTTTTGGAATCTTTCCTCCTTAAGACTAGATCAGACTGACCTCTTGCTTTCAGAAATAGCCTACTTTCATATAACGTGCTGTCAGTTACTGACACAAAACTGAAAATACTTAAAAAAAAAAAAAAAAAAAAAAAAATTCTAGTGTTTATACTACAATTATATATTTCTTCTGCTGCAAATATTCATTCTGAATATACGCAACGCAATGTATAATTATAGATTTACACTACCAGTTAAAAGTTTGGACACACCTACCCATAGAAAGGTTTATTTGTACTGTTCTCTACATTTTAGAACAAATATAAGACATCAAAACTATAAAAAAACATGTACGAGATTATGCACAGAGCAAAAAAGTATTAAACAAGAACATGTATTTGTTGGGGGGGTAGTTCTGTGGTTTGGGACCCCCACCCCAAACCACTGGGCCGGCAGAGTGATCCCACCATTGGGCTCCTTAGCAAGGCCCTTAACCCCTATTCCTCCAGGGACTGGCTGACCCTACTGTCTCCTCTTAGCCATTTTCATTTCCTGGGATGCTTTTCCAGCTGTCCTGAAGGAGGTCCCACATATATACTGAGCACTCACTGGCTGCTTTTCCATCACTGTCTGATCAAACTTCTCCAAAACCATCTCTACTGTGTTTAGGTCAGGTGGCCAGGTCAAGTGATACAACAATATCATTCTGATGAATAATTTATAAATTCAATTTTATTCTAAATTCCAATAAAATATATTTCCACTCAGAATGAACAGATCGTTCACACTTACAGTATTAATGATTCAAAAAGTTGCTTTAAGCATTTATTTATTTAATTAGATATTGAATTCTTAGTCGTTTACCTGAAACACAATAGGAGATATCCCTGTAGATGAATAGAGTTGTGAATATATTTTAGCTGAAAAGTGTGGTGAAGACGCAAGTCTAGAAAAGTATCAAACAGAACGGCAGTAAAAAAATTTATTATTTATAATCAGGCATATGTGTAGGCAGACTGCAACCTTTGGGTCCTACTGCCACAGCTCACCCAACACGTGTGTAAGCGGAGACCGTGGTCTGGTGTAAGCAGGCTGGGCTGGCGTTGTTTTCGCGGTCTTGCTAAGATACTGAAAGAAGAGTATAATGGGTGGTTTACAGAAAAAGAAGGTAATGTGAGCGCCTTAATGTTAAGTTTCGAAACGCTGTGTGGTTCTTTTCATGATTGAGATAGTAAATGTGGGGTGAAGATGCCGTGTTTTTGCAACACCGAAGGCCGGAGTAAGTTCGCCAGGTCTCGCTGCAAACATTTTGAAACTTCCATCTGACTGCGGTATTGCGATCATTTCGTTCGTGTGCTTTGGATATACGATATCCATGTGTATACATTATCAGCATGGATAGGTCTTTTTAAGTAATGTTTGCTAATACTTAAGTATAATTCATAATAGCTTTTTAGTTGGCTAGCTACAGCAATATCCCACAGAGCTCCGTTTCATTTGACAGAACACCATTACATTACCAGTGTGACAGAACACACTGTTAGTTGACAGCTCGTGTAAAGGTGACGGTCCAAGATGTGCGGGTATAATAAAATATCCGTGTATCGGCGTCTCTTTTTTTGGGGGCGGTATCTTGTTCATTGGTTTAGGTTTCTGACTGTTAGGAACGTCGCCTGTTTAAAACGCGAATAATGTCACCGTTGGGCCCTTAATTCTAATTATTGATCCTACTCAAATGTACGTCACTTTGGATATAGCGTCGGCTATATACGTATAAATATTTTTTCCGCAGTACGAAAGTGGATCAGCCACCAACTACGTCACCAGGAACAAGGCTCGCAAGAAGCTGCAGCTAAGCTTAGCTGATTTCAGGTAAACACTATCCGTCTGACATCAGTTTGTCCTTGTACAGGCACATGGATGTTTGTATGTTTATGTGACATCACGCTGAACGAATAGCTTTTTTAGAGAGGCCTTGTCGTGGCCAAAGCTCTGGAGCTTATGCCATGCTTGCCTGATGATACTTTCAGACTGTCTGTTAGCTAAAGCTAATAAAACGGCAATGTGATGTTTTAGGCATTGTTGTCGATGGCTCTCTTCCCAGGCGCCTCTGTATCCTGAAGGGCATCTACCCCCATGAGCCGAAACGCAAGAAGAAAGTCAACAAGGGGTCTACCGCCCCGCGCACCTTTTACTTGGTCAAAGACATCCGCTTCCTACTGCATGAGCCCATTGTGGCAAAGTTTAGGGAGTATAAGGTGTGTTGACTGTATACTCTTTTAGTACCTTAACAGCTCTGCTCTGAACACATATTCATAGTACGCCTTGCGCAGCTTACAGATGCCCAGATGGTATCACTGTATCATAAACAGCCTGAAAAGATCTGAATATTGACAGACCAGCAAGTGTGATGATGCTCCTTTTTCTTCTGCGTCTCATCAGGTCTTTGTCCGGAAGCTGCGGAAAGCTTATGGGAAATCAGAATGGGGTGGAGTTCAGAGGTTAAGGGAAAACAAACCTGTCTACAAACTTGACCACATTGTGAAAGAAAGGTGAGTCTTGTTGGTTGGCTAAAATTGACCAACAGAGGGCGCCCTCTCACTTTAGTTACTAGGTAACATTACACAAAGTAGTAGTAGTGGTGAACTACATGTATGAATTAATTCCGTGCAATCTTGTGAAAAATGCAGGCTGGATATACCCATATTTTTGGATTAATAATAAGGGGATGTTCTTGACTTCTTGTGGGCAGCTGTTAAGGTTGTCTTGACGTGTGGATTTGTGTATCAGGTACCCTACCTTCATTGATGCGCTCCGTGACCTGGATGACGCCCTCTCCATGTGCTTCCTGTTCTCGACCTTCGCCCGCACAGGGAAGTGTCACGTCCAAACCATCCAGCTGTGCCGCCGCCTGTCTGTGGAGTGGATGAACTACATTGTCATGTCTCGCTCTCTGAGGAAGGTGGGCAGCCCGTATCAGCAGACACAAGGGTTTGCGTGTGTCTGCGTGCTTGATCTCGGGATGTAAAATTAAAATGTGATCAGATCGATGTATGCACTAATCTGTTCCCTGTAAATGTATCTATTTGCTTTTGTGAGTTGATCTTTTCTTTTATAACATCTTGAGATCCCTCATCCTTTCTCTTCTGTTACTCTGTATTTTTTAAAAGATACTTAAAAAAGCATTATATTTATGAAATGACATACATTTTTGTTGGGTTAGGTGTTCCTCTCCATCAAGGGAATTTACTACCAAGCAGAGGTCCTTGGCCAGACTGTTACCTGGGTGGTTCCCTACCAGTTTGCCCATAACGTGAGTGTGTCTCTGTTGCGTGTCAGCTGTCTGTCCACCCCAGTGTAATTCAGTTTCCTGCCTTCCCATTCCTGAGCAGCTACTTATTGAGCAATGGCTACCTACTACAAGCTCTTGTAAAACCTTTATTTAGGCAAACAAAAAATATATATTTGCAGGAACTGCCGTGTGTAAACGTCTAAGTTGTAACAGATAATGATCTTAAAAAGTATACTGTTTAGGAAGCTGTGGCGTAGGAATCCCCAGAATCAATGTTAAATATCCCATAATCCAGTGGCACAAAGCACAATAAATCCCAGGTTTGAGAGCGTGCTAAAGGGAAGCAGAACATGTGAGCAGAGCGCAGCAATGAGAATTTCCGTTGTACGTCTCCCCCCCCCCCCCCGCCACTGCAGACCGCTCCCCTCGTTATCGCTCCCCGCACCAGTCAATTTTCACCCCACTCCAATGAAATCACTCACTGTTCACTCCAACAAAGAAAACATTCTGCATTGTATTTTAGTTTTAAATTGAACTGTAGCCTGGCATCAAAATAACTGAGCAGCCAAATTCACATTAAAGCAGAAATTATGTGAGCAGGTCCGATACCGCTCCTGTATGTGAAAGTGGGGTTGGCAAGTTTGGTCAGGTGGCTGATGTGAGATTTTCAATCCAAGACAGGTCTGCATTCACATTTGCAAGTATGTAGGAATTTTATCACTCTGTACATAGACCGTAGGGTTACAAACTACGCGACACCTTTTTAGGTTCATAATGGAATAATACAGATTTGCCGTGAGATTTAAGTGTCACACCATACACATGAGAGTTGAGAACCCTGCAGAAGTGGAGCGAGAGATAAGGTGACGCTCCAGTTTTCCCGCTCCACGCTCGCTCCCAGTCTGGACAAAATCTTTCTGCTCCTGCTCCGCTCGCATGCGGAACCAATCTGGATTTACATTTTTCATGTTGGAGCAATAGCAAACAGCGCCTTTGGGTTTTTTTCTTTCAGACAGCAAAAGAAACGATAAGTAAAACGTGGACACACACCCGTACACACACGGGCATACATATATAATATATAATATATAATGACGGGTCCAAAAAACGGTATGGATTGGGTGTGTACATGGGTGGGGGGGGGGCAATGAAAGGTCAACCGCTTCCAGAGGGGGGCATGACAGAAAAAGTTTGAGAACCGCCGCCAGAATCCATTATTTTATCTTTGCGTCCCTTTTGCTCTTAGCACCCGACAGATGTGGATTACAGGGTGATGGCCACCTTCACCGAGTTCTACACCACTCTCCTGGGCTTTGTCAATTTCCGCCTTTACCAATCTCTGAACCTGCTCTATCCCCCCAAGGTATGGTATGGCGCGCTCACACCCTCAGTCGCGGATGGGGATGTTTAGGGACTGGATGCGTCTTGATGGTTCTCTCCTTCCAGCTGGACAGTAAGGCTGAGGTGGAGCTGAAGGCTGAGCATGAAGAGGATTATGCCATGGACTCGGAGAGCTACCTGGAGGTAATGGAGGCCTGTGTGCTAATGCTGCGGGGAAAACGCTTAAATGTTTAAAAACCCCGATTAGTCAGATGGGTTTCTTCACGCTTGCTGATGTTCAACTGGCGCGTGTTCGCATTCTGATACGTGGCAGGAGTTGACACTGCGGTGTGACACTGTGCTCTTCTCAGAAACTCTCAGCGCTGAGTGCCAGTCTGTCGCGAGTCATCGCCACTGTCGAGGAAGAGGAGGCAGAACCTGACCGCTTTCCTGTGGAGGGGGTAATGGAGCAAGCTGTTCTCTCTCTCTCTATCTCTATCCTACTGTCCCTTGTCTCACCATTAATCTGCCATTTCTGGTGCCCTAACTACAACTTTAAATTTGATTCAAGTTACCATAATTTCTGATAATTGGAGTCTTTATGACTCTGTTTGATAACCGTCCACACTTACAGATTTTTTTTTTGTACAGTTTACCGGTATTTTAATTAAGACGTGACACTATTTGGGGGAATGATATCTTTGTTATATGATTTACCAAGTCTGTATGAATTTGAATTTTTCTGTGAAGTACAGCGGAGCCATTTTGTTTATGGCCAAGTCTTTGTATCCTTTCAAGCTCCAGAGGAGGCCGCAAAGGCTCATTACTGGCTGTAATAGCCCAAATGGCTTAGGGTGTTGCATGTGTCAGGCATGGGGGATCGTCTCCCTGGTTTCTGGGAAAGGTGCTACAAAAACAATGATGAAACCCAAACCCTCCGTAAAGACCTGCTTCCTTTTTTCCAGGAAGATGCTGAGGCCCTTGTGGCCCGGGAGAAGGAGCAGAAAGAGCAGGATGCCCTAAAAAATCTCTTTGAGGGTCTGAAATTCTTCCTCAACCGGGAAGTTCCCCGGGAGCCTCTGGCCTTTCTGCTTAGGTAGATGTGACACTTCTCAGAGCTGACTTGATTGCACCAAACAGAGCATCATCTATGTCCCAGCTGCACTGTTCTGGACAGAGCTGGATATTTCAGGTTCAGAGAGTAAAAATCTAGACCAAGATTTTGTTGAACCGACCAGCTGAATTCTGTGACTGAGTCATTATAGTCTACTGGTTGGTTGAAATAAAATCTTGGTCTAGGTTTTTTCTTTCTGAACCTGAACTATCCACCTCTGGTTCCTGATAACCCAGGAGTAGGCAGTCCTATGCACAAAGGGCCAGTGTGTATGCAGGTTTTTGGGGTAACCTTTAGGTCAGCTGTCCCACCACTTCACAGATAATGACAGGATATCCCACAACACCATATCATATCGCATAACAGCAGGTCACATCACTTTAAAGACCTTAGCAGGCCTCACTGATCAACTGGCTGGCATCTTATTTGTCCATTAAATTATTTAAAATGTGTAATTCCTTTTTTAGGTGTTTTGGAGCTCAAGTGTCATGGGAGAAATCCTTGTGTATTGGCAGCACTTATGATGTCACAGACGAGACCATCACACACCAGATCGTGGACAGACCCAATGTGGACAAGAAGTATATTAACAGGTATAGATTAAACTGGGCCTTGATCACTGACGGCTTAACATCAGCTTATCTTGTACTGATACAGTTGCCCTTTGTTATGTCTGCTGCAAATGTAAATACTTCGCTAAAGAAATGCAAATTAAGTTGTAGTGTTTATGCAAAGCGTGAGATTCTCACGTCTGTGACTGCTGTGGTAATTGTCCCGTGGCCTTCATGTAAGCAGCTGTGTTTCATATCTGGTCTTGCGGCTCAGTATGGCGATGACCCCAGTGAACCTGTCTGGTCTTCACAAGACGCTGTGAACGGAATCTCTGGCTCTTTTCGTTGTTCTGTCAGGCTCTCCTGATATTCTGTTGCCTTCTTGCTCAAAAGCATCCCCCTCTCTGCCCCAGATCACAAATGACAACAAAGCCCCCTTTCAGGGCTCTTCTCTAGAACATCAATGGTGCCCCTGTCTCTCGTGGCTTCCTGTGGGTGGGGACGATAGGCTTCGCAGTGGCATTGTTCTCAGCTCCAGCCCTCGTGGCAGAGCCGTTTCTCAGGGCCCATCACGGGTTGTTAAGTCCTGTGGCTTGGGTGTCCTCCCTTCTCCCAGAATGCCACAGTATTAAACACACCTGACCGCTAAACCCCATAATTAGTTGGTTGACTAGATGCATACAAGCATGTCTGAGAAGGGCAGGAATATTTGGGCATTTAGCTGATAACATGCTGGATAACATGTCTGTCTGTCTCTCTCTCTGGTGGAGCTCCTGTTTTATATCCAGTCAACAGCAATGAATGAATAATGGCTGCTTTTCTCTTTCATTCCCAGAGACTCGATTCTTTTAGACTGCATCGGTGGTGCATGCAGTTCTGCAGTTAAAGTTGGATAAATCGGTGTATTGGGAAAATTGGTCATTATCCATTAGTTTTGAAAAGAGCTCCTTAATGTTCAGATCTGTGCAGAGTGAGAAAGCCCTGATTTTGTCTTGACAGATACTACATCCAGCCCCAGTGGGTGTTTGACTGTGTCAACAGTAGGATGCGTTTACCTGTCGAGGACTATTTCCCGGGGGTAACCCTGCCCCCACACCTGTCGCCGTTCGTGGAGCACAAGGAAGGTGACTATGTGCCACCAGAAAAATTGAGACTGATGGCCCTGCAGCGTGGGGAACGGCCAGGTGAGGTTCAAGCTGCTCTTGACCATCAGGTCTGAAGATTAAAATGATACTTTTCAAGAATTTGAAATAGGGATGCATAAGGATCATTTTATGACCAAGAATTTTTCAAATGGCCTGACTTTCAGAGCGAGAACTAGAGGAAATCGAAGATGAGGAAGATGACGAGGAAGGTGATGACAGTCAGGAGGATGAAGATGGTGGTGATGATGGAGAGGAGGAAGATGATGATGATGATATGGATGATGAAGAGGCAACAGATGAGAAAAACCTTAAGTTGATGGAGAAACAGAAATCCCAGGGCAAGGTAAGGCGATCCTGGAAGCTGGTCTTTTTAGACTTTCTTGACATTAGGGCTGGGCTTGTGGTGGAGACTGTCAGGATGGTGAAGGTTCAACTGGATGTCTTTATAAAACGTTATTCCTTGGCAGGCATTGTCAGTCACAGTGACTCCTGGGAAGGTGAAACTGGAGAATAAAATGCGATTGGAGCAGGAGGAGAAAGCAGAGGAGAAGCGTCTGGCCATCATGATGATGAAGAAGAAGGAGAAGTATCTCTATGATAAGATCGTGTTTGGCAAGAAGAGGAAAGTCCGAGAGGTAAGTCTGGCTTCCGAGGATCCGCAGAATCCTGGGAAGGATGGAGAGGGAATTGTGGGGAATGAAAATGTGTGGGAGTTTGTTGAGCGTGAGATGCTTGGAAATACTCAGGAAGTTGTCTCTTTCAGTCTTGGTATAAAACTTTCACACCAGCTCCTATGCCAGGTGGTGAGTGGAAGTAAATGTTAATGAGGTTAAGGCACTTTGCCATGGAAAACTTGTGATTTATATAATGAGCCCTGGGAGGATCAGTGACCTTGCTAGTGCCACAGCTGAGACCTGAGGCTGCAAGTGATACGTTTATTCATTAACTTGGTTCTCCTTCCCCTTTTCAGGCAAACAAGCTTGCTGCCAAGAGAAAAGCCCACGATGATGCTTGCAAGGCTGACAAGAAGAAGAAGAAGAAGAAAACCACAGGGAAAGAGTAACTGTAGTGAAGGACTTGTCAGTTTGGGAATAACACGTCCGTGCCATAGTTGAAGAGGGGAAACATTTTGTAGCATCTTTGTAACGTCTTGTTCTTGGGCTAAAAATGTGGAGAACCCATGCAAGGACTTCAGTCTGGACGTGGACTTTCCTTTGGGGAGAATGTAGAATACCAGCCAAGCTACAGTATGCTGTTGAAATCATTTCCTTTCATTTCCTAAAATCCTTTGAGGTTTTTGTAATCTGAATCTTGTTTCATTACCTATGTATGTATTTTAAAGACTGTTAAATTTGCAGTAAAATCTGCAAAACCACCTCAGTGGGACACTATGTATGATTTCTGAAGTGACACAGAAGCTCGACAGTCGTTCCGGAATGTGTCACTGTCACTTAACCGCTCGCAGAACACAGGGCTTAGTGCCCCGCTAGTGTATTCAGTTTTCACTTGCATGTTGTGAATTTTTAAGGTCTTGGCGGGGAGGGTAGAATGGTTCCCCCAGAAACCGTCTGCTTCACGGCTTTAGTGTGCCCATGGCAGACATCCCATAATGCTAGGGGTTGGTTTCTGTGTCGCTGCAGACCTTCTGGATAATTAATCAGTGCTGCTCTTAGAGGTATTGCATTTTTTTGCTCCCCCCGTATCGCCGTCATATGGGCTCTGGGTTATAGATGTCTTGTACGAATAGCTGCATGATACTGTGCTTATTTGATGTTTTATGGCTGGGCACAAAAGAGGGTCATGGGGGGAGTGATGGTCTAGTCCAACTCCGGTCCTGGAGAGCTACCGTCCAGTAGGTTTTCTATCATACCCGGCTTCTGATGAGCCACACCTGTTCTCGGGTACATACCAGGAGAAGGTGTGGCTCATCAGAAGCCAAGTGGGATGGAAAACCTACTGAATAGTAGCTCTCCAGGACCGGAGTTGGAGACCCCATGTCTAGTCACTGCTCATGCTTACAAAGGAGCTTTACTACCCTGCCCCTCCTCCCTCTGTGTGACGCATCGTATCTGCCTGTGATCTCAGTGGGCCTGCAGCCTGGCCACTCATGCCCCTACCAGACCAAGCCATTGATTCAGCCCCCTGCTCCCACGTGGTATCTCCGCATTCCATGCGTGCCCGCCCACTCCAGGTCCCACCCTGGCATCGCAGAATGGCAAGTTTAGGGACCTTGATGACGTTTCCACTGTGTAAGGGTGGTCTGGGGGTGACGAGGTGGTCCTTGGGCGGTGATGTGATGTCAGTAGACAGTGCCCAAGAACCAGTCTGCCTCAACAATGGTGACACTACCAGGATGATTGCAGCTGTGTTCCCAGACCCAAAGCCTCATTATATCTACATAGTAGCCAACTGTCTCCAGGCCCATATCTTTGGAAGTTCTCCTCTAGTCAGTTATATGGCTTTTGAAACATTGAAACATTGGTGATTCATAAGATAGTGTGTGAGCTCAGAATTGCTGGTTTTTGGTGATAGACTGGCATATTTTAATTTACTATTAGCATACATAATTTTCTAATAACTATTCCTACCAATGTACTGCTTTAATAACAGAAAATTGTTCTCACAAGGAAGTCTAATCTCTGATAAGATACTGATACATTGTGTAGCAGAAAGTGCGTAAAATAAACATTTCTATGTCGAAACTGGAAGGAGTAATATGATCCTGCAGCTTTTCGTTTACCATTCCATACTTTCGATTGGTTTCTATTTCTGTGGCAGTACAGTGCCTTGCGGCGATGCCTGTAATAATTTAATTTATTGGACTCTGGTGCCTTGGTGAATCAAATATTTGAGTTTAGGAGCGGGGCGCGGGTAGACGTCTCCCAACCGCGGGACAGCGGGTAAGATGCATGGACACAATCGAATTTTTGTATGCCACCCTGCACTCCCACAATTATGATGCACTATGCATTCATCAACCACTCCCCCCCCTCCCTGACTCAAGGATCTGTATTTCCTTACAGACTCCGCTTTCAGCCCTCCTCCTATCATGCACACTGACCGACACTGACAGCCTCGGCCATGCGCAGGAGCGTCTGAAGGCGGGTCCCTGTTCAGCCGGCTGCAGCTTGAGCTCCCAGCGGCGCGGAAGGTGATCATCGGATAGCGCGTTTTTCTCTTTCCTCTCCGTAAAGCTCGCACCACACGGAGGCACCACGAAATGGGAACCGTGGCATCGCCCGGGATATCCAGAAAGCCATCGTAGATGACGAACCGGTGACAGCGCGCTTGCGAGCCGCGGACCACCAGTACAGCTGCCCTGGGGTGGTGCTGGGGAGGGGAACTGGAGCCAGACGTCCTGGGAGGACATTGCACCCCTATTTGCACGGTCTCCCTGTTGCTGTTTTATCAATATTCAGAAAAAAAATCTTTTTGAGTTCCAGAAGGATTTATGCCCATTACGGTACAGTATTTATTTTCTTTTTTTCTGAAGGTACTTTAGAGGTGGCTCGAGGAACTTACTTTGCACTTGCTTGGCTAACCATTAACAACCAGTACCTAATCCTAACACATTTATTAAATGAGGTGAAAGAAGGAAGCAATGATCCATCTAAGCTTTTAATTTCTACAAATTAATAGCGTTTTTATGTAAATGCTTACTGTACAACTTGTATTTATTATAGCTTGATACAATTCTTCTCCGAACGAATATGGATGTATGAAACTTCCAAATCTGTGACAGCCGCACTTCCAAAATCACTGGTCACCATTTTCCATTTTACCTTGAAATGTTCTACAGTGTAGAATTAAAATATGAAATTTACCGAAGTGCAAACTTAAAAGTTGTAAAAATAATCTGGATATCAAGGAAACGTAAACGCATATAAATATATCTTTAAATGTCTGTAGAAAATACATTAGGTTCTAAACGGCCCTCGCACATTTCATTATTTGCAATTTAAGGCAATTTTTTTAGCATTACTTAATTGATATAATAGTGTTTTTGGTGTTGTATTTGTATGAGAAACAGGATTACTTTGTCCCACCATGAGCGGTGATATTATTTTGCGTGATCGGGATTATTTTAAAAAGTAATATAATTGTTCACTGTAATATAATACAGCACACGTTATGTACCCTTATGACAGTCTCAAAGTGATAATGCTCTTGAAAAACACTCTCGACCACAGCTTTGACCCTCAGATGCCCCAAACTGATGTGAATGCATTTCCCCTACCCGCGTCTTTCCCATTAAAGTTAATTATTACTGAAATCGTAACTGCATCTGACTGTAAAGCATGTTTAATTGTACTGTGCCTGATACAAATAAGGTGTCATTGTTTTCAATAATGAAGCAGATATGCAAAAGAAATGGGATTTCGCCTTTTCATCTTTATGCGGGTACGGGCCATTTAGCCTGTTTTTTCGTCAAAAAACCTTGCAGATCTTGCAGTCTGTATCCAGCTTACGATTTAGACATATAGGTTTGTAATATTGTAAACGGAACTCATTTTCAAGTCGGATGTTTTAATGGAGTGACTGAATATATTTATCTTAAAAGCAATCAAAGTGTGCGTTGTAGCTGAACTGGCTGAAGTCAATTCATTGTCATTACTGTTTCCGTATTTAATTTTTCTTAGTAGCGTTGTACCTTAGTTGTTTTGTATTGGACTCAAATCTTGGACTGATATTAAAAAAGGTGTACGTCTTCATCTCACATCTACAGCGGTGTATATATTTACAAACATGAACATGTGAAGAGCTATACTTTTTTAATTTGTGGACCTATTAGATTTTAAATGGTCCGCTTATTCTCATTAATGCCACCGACTGCATGTGTTTTTTTTATTGCGCCATTCCCTGTAAATTAAACACCTTAGTGAGTGAACATCTCAGAAGCGTGGCTGTTTCTATGATGTTTCTAAGATGCTGAAACCATGTGTGGCACCAACAATCACTCCACATTTAAAATGACATAGATCAGGCTCCTTGAAGGTTTTACTGCTTATAAGCGCCCAATAACTGAACCCCTTAACTCCATCCGCATGCTGTATATATTCAGCTGCAGCCACATGCTTGTTCGTAAGAGCAGGTTGATCGCATTAGCATGCAAGTGTACCTAATGAACTGACCACTGAGCGTATATTAACAAACTAACGAATTACATACCATCTGCAACCATTTACCATACAACATTTAACATGAGGTTAAGCATTTCTTTTGTACCATAGAAATTCATCTGTTGTAAATGCATTTCCTAAAACCAACTGCTTCTGTTTACAGTCCAGAAAGATGCATTTTTTCGGTATTCTGGTCACTTCAAAACTAGAACAAACATGGTTTTAATTGAACTGACTTGACAAGAATAGAAACAGCGGGAGTTAGTAAAGCTCCCAGTTTACTTTTCTGCCGAGTCAGGTACCACTGCGACTGCTGTTGAGATCTGATTACGGCAGCTCAGAGTAATCCTAATAGCTGTGTGGGATCGGTTTGCCCAGAATGTATTATTCATTGATCCCAATGCTAAACAGCGCAACCTTCAAAACACAGTCGGTACACAGAAAACAGACTGGTTCTGGATTTCAAATAATCTTCCATTATAAGTCTTAATATGTTTTATAAAATCTAGCAGTAATAGCCTTACAAATATTTACATGGGTTATGAAATTTGACCCTATGAAACACATACACAATTTACACCGTTAACGATATCCGTACTGATCGGACTGTCAGCGTATGTTACTAACATAAACTAACATAATTTTAGCATATTTTACACAGTAGCATGTTATTTGAAAAAAAAAAAAAGGCACATCGTGTGTAGAAAAATACATAGAACATAACTACATTAGCAAAATATATAGGCTAATATATAAATATACAACAAATATAATTTCAGTTCCACATAGTTGTGCAAACTGGTTAATTTGCATGAAAGTCATCATTCCTTCCAAAGTATTGTAGCAAAGACACCATAGTTATTTTTACAGGTAAAATTGTCCAGTACAGATGCACCGATTGCAATTTTCTTGGACTTGTGTTGGAACACCGGTCGCCTATAGCTATTTTTGACGATTGCGATTTTCTTTCTAAGAACTGCAATTGACAGCATATACAAGCAAAAATCAGCTTTTGTTCAATGCAAAATTTTATTTTCATAATAAAATAAACAATTTCCCCCAAACTGAACTAAGTTACAGGATCTTCTCTCACTTAAACAAGTCTCAAAATAAAGTGCTGTGACTGGAATTAACAATTAACTGAAAATGAGTTGGGGTACATCCAACTTTATCTGACATATTTTACTTTATCAGTTAAACAAGAGCAAGTGCAACAGATTTAAATAACAAAACAAATGTCAGTTACTTATATCGTTTCCAGTATTTTTAAATTCACCAGATAATATGACATTGACCTTTTTCTCTTTTTTTACTTGTTTCTCTTTTTAAAAAAGTCCATAGGTTACAAACTTTCAAATAAAACTGAAGTGTACTATACTCTTCGAAATAATAGGTGCAGAGTAATATTATTAATACCACCATCGCATGTTATTCGAATATAATTCTTATATCGCTAATAAGCTAGATTTAGATCAAGCTTTTTCATACCTTCATACTGTACGAAAAATTATAACGCAGGGGGTCAAGTTTCCCTAAAAGATTTTTACTTTGTCATAGGAAAAAATCTTAGCTAGCTTTGCAATTGTAATTATTATCCCTTTTCAATATTATCTTGTATTTGTTTAATCAGTTTAAAGTTTACTTCCTCCCTCACGGTTTACTTTGGCTTTACGTGTATTAAAAATAATTAAAAAAAAAAAAAAGTCTTTGTGTCGTTTTCACTCACAGTGAAGAAGTTCCACGCTAACATGTTCTCTGAGCGTGCAGGTGGCTGTGAGGCTAATGCCCGCGTCGCGCTGTGCTTATGACGAGTGGCGCCTGCGTATAACCGACCGGTTCGGTCTCGGTAATACAGGAGACTGACTGACTGTCCTCTGACTGGCAGAGCAGGCTGAAAATCGGGCAATTCCGGTCCGTGGCCGATCGATTGGTACCTCTCTAGTGTCCAGACAGCCTCCTGGCACCTTGGGGCCAGTCTTATTCTTTTTTTTCTACCCACCACCACCCCCCTCTTCGGAGAACAACTTTATTTCAAATTAAGTGTGGCCATTCCGAACTCACCCGCTCTAGTACCGTGATATACAAAAAAAAAAAAAAGGGGGGGGGGAGGACACAGAAACAACAATCATAACAATAAGAGACATTAATCACCATGGAGAGAGAAAAGAAAAAGAAAAAAGGTAAATAGAAATAATAATAATAAGAATAATAATAAAGGTGGGATGGAGAAAACAAAGTGTAGAGGAATGCAGAATACAAATAACCATAACACATATAACACTCATTAAAAGGACGTCAAACAACAAAACAGTAATAGCAGGCTAATGATGACAATAATAAAAAATGATAATAATATCAATAAGAACAACAACAACAATAATAATAATGTTACAAATAGGTATTATATATATATATATGTAGCATACACACATGTGATCATACACGCATATTTCAGTTACTCTAAAAAGTAATAATAATAATGATATTGTCGTATGTTCCCATTGTTGTATGTGCAAGTGTAGGTGTGAACTGATTTGTCATTGCATGTGCTGGTCGTTGATGCTGCTGGGGGCCAGTCTTCTGCTGGTGGAGGTTCCCCATTAGGTCCACAGGGAAGGTAAAGGGTGCAATCCCTCCATTGCAAGATCTTAGGTGTCTGATCCTGAAGAACAATATGAGTGTCCCCCCCACCCCCTTAAGTGAAAGTGGTTTGGCTTCCCTGAACCAAGGGCAAAGTCCAGCTGCCTTGTCCTCAAGGTACACATACTACAATGACATAGTAGTTCCCTTGAAATGGTCTTAAGATCTTTCACCTTCTCCATAGGTGCTTCAGCCTGGAGCTGCTGAACTGATATTCTTGATATTCTTGACTGGTACACAAATTGCACCATTGGCAGAACTGCTCCACATTGGCCTGGGTCTGTTGGGTGGTCCCAGCAGAAGCGCCCTGTGAGTTTTTTCCAAGGCCCAACCCCACAAAGCTGTGGACCAGCCGACAGTCTCAGGGACCGTGATCTGCAGTCACTCCTTAGCCCCACTGATGTACTGCTGATACGGTACACCCTCTTGAAGTACCTGCATCACTCACATGACCTGCAGTCTCTTGGTGACCTCACTAAAAGGTATCACATATACCAATCTGGCTGCTGACACACTGGAGCCATCAGTTTGAGTTTCAGGTCTGGATCACCACTATGGATTCTCCAGGGTTCATCGGTTTGGAAGCTGTGGCAAAACATATACGCATTGAACACTGAGCATGATTTTTGCATATCCTTACTATAAATATAAATAAAATAAGCAGTAACAAACCAATGGAAGCTGGTCGGGCCTTTTTCCATACACACTATTGTGTGCGTCAGGGGGGAGCACAGGAAGTCCAGTCACGGGGGGGTTGGTAATTTGACAGAGCAGCAAAGTACAGTCCCAAATAATTGGGCACAAGAGGACAATGAAGAAAATTGCAGGCAGACAGATAGATATAACAGATAGACAGCAAGAAAACAGATGACCTCAATCTGGGTACAGGTGAGTCAGCACTATAGCCAGTATATGTGTTTTTAGTGGGAATTCAGACAAGATACATGCTCAACTTTTATTCAAGCAAAACAAATATATGTCCATCCACCCACCCACCACTTATGTAGTGTAGAGGCATGGGGGCAGAGCCAATTCCAGTCAGCTTTGGGTTCAAGCCAGGGGTGCACTTAGTGACCCTCAGCGGGACGCCAGTTCATCGCATGCAAACAATCACACAATAGGCAATTTAGAAAGGCCAAAACAAGGTGTGTGTGTGTGTGTGTGATCAGATCAAGTGGTTGAAAGATGTATGGATGGAAATTATATGGTTTATTTCCTTTTTATTACATAATACACATGACATTCAAATATCAGCAATGAGGTATGACTGTCCTGCCTACAAATAGCAACTTAATCTCAAGAACAGGTCAATATAAAAAACACCACATCATCTAATCCAGCGACTGTTCTCTTTCAGAAAACTGCTAAGCTGGGATCATGATAGGGAAGCAGGGAAGGCAGTGGAGGTCTATTTGCAAAGGACTTGTTCTTGGGACCCTGCTGACCAGCTGTATGATTCTCCTTTATTGCCTCTCTGCTCCTCAGGTTCAACTCAATCTCCAAGAGTAAGTCTACAATCACTAGGGTAGATTATCAGCTACAACTTCTTTCCATCACTTTGTCCGCATTAGTGATAGATGTTTTATAACAATAAATATGTAGCATTATCTAATTTCTTAACAGGCACACCTCTTAAGATAGTCACAGGGTTTTCTTTCTCAAGGGTAATTGATGGAGTCCTCCACAGTCAAAGATTTCTATTATTCTGAAATCTATTGTTATGCCATATTGCTGTAGGTTAACCTTATATATGGATTGGTTCATTAGTTATTTTTGTTGTCTATTTCTAGGGTACCAGTGCCTTACTCCTGTGCACATAGACCAGCACGTACCCTACAAGTTTCAAACAGCTCCCAGATTTCCCTGGGGCTGACAGGCACTTGTACACCCAAGGTGGATGTCATGTTTATGAAGACCCACAAAACGGCCAGCAGCACACTCCTGAACATCCTATTCCGTTTTGGGGAGAAACACCGGCTGAAGTTCGCCTTCCCTAACAGTCGCAATGACTTCTTCTACCCCTCACTCTTCCAGCGGTCACAGGTCAAGGACTACAGACCCGGAATGTGTTTTAATATCATTTGCAACCACATGCGTTTTAATGAGCCTGAGGTGGTCAAGCTGCTGCCCTCTGACACCACCTATGTCTCCATCTTGCGGGATCCTGCAGAGCTCTTTGAGTCCTCTTTCCACTACTTTGGTCGCCTAGCGCCCTTCACCTGGAAGATCTCCGCAGAGGACAAGTTGGCTGAATTCCTTCAGGACCCCTGGCACTACTTCGATCCCGAAGGCTACAACTCCTTCTACCTCAAGAATTTGCTTTTCTTTGACTTTGGGTTTGACAATACGATGGAGCCGGATGACCCACGAGTGGATGAGAGCATCCGATCCATTGCAGAACGGTTTCGGTTGGTGATGCTGGTGGAATATTTTGAGGAGTCACTCATCCTGCTGAAGGACACTCTCTGCTGGGAGATGGATGACTTGCTGTTTTTCAAACTCAATGCCCGAAAGGGCTCTACGGTGTCCAGACTGAAGCCAGAATTGAGGGCCCAGGCACTGGAATGGAACGGCATTGACTGGAAGCTCTACCAGCATTTCAATGCAACTTTTTGGAGAAAGGTAGATGTTTATGGGCGACAGCGCATGACCAAAGATGTGGAAGAGCTCAGGAGGAGAAATAAGGAAATGGCAGCGATCTGCATAGAAGGAGGTCAGGCTGTGGAGGCTGGTAGCATCCAGGAGACAGCCATGCAGCCATGGCAACCTATTGGGGAGAAGTCCATCATGGGGTACAACCTGAAAAAGAACATTGACAAGAAGCACCGTAAGCTTTGCCGGAAGATGCTCACCCCAGAGCTTCAGTATCTGACCAATCTGGGGGTCAACTTGTGGATCACAAGACTCTGGGGTTATGTGAGAGATGTTATCAACTGGTAGGAACAACATCGCTGGCAAGCAGAAAGCAAACGGCAGATTATGAGAACAGCTAATGAAGAAAGGTGTGTTTCAAGCTCCCTCTTAAAACAGTGAAACTCAGAATCAGACCTTGAGTAACTTATACTCTTCCCAGTGGAGATACATGCCTTTTTCAGCCATTATTTGCTGCATACAATTATGACTTTTATGGACTTGTTGACAGTGAACATCAGTACACCACCTAATTTATTCTGATACAGTTGTGTCAAGAATGCTGTTTGCTCAATACTATTTATTCTATAGGTGCTTGGAAAACCAGAAAAATAGTCAGTGTGAAGATATTTCTTCCTTATGTCATGGCAAAAACTGTGACCTTCTGCTTCATGCAGCCATGATGCCACAGCTCTGTGAATATTATATCTACACATAACGTGATGTCAGAAGAACGATGACCTACTGAACATTTCGCCCTTGTTGTTTTTGCAGATGCGTTACATCGAAACAGATTACTGACGACAATGAAATAGTCAGTCATTTGGCATCCGGTAGGCATTTTGCAAAAAAATATGCTTGGAAAAACCCTAAAATGTCAATCTCAAGATAGTTTCTTTAAAAACTTGTGGCTAAAGTGGGGAATCTCCACTTTATGTTCAATTTACTGTAAAATAATTACCTCTTAAATCTTACAGTGTTAGTGAACATTTACAGCATATTACTCTATTTGTAAGAACAGAACTTTCTCCTATGTCAAATAACGTGATTATTCATCTCGACTGCTCTCCCTGTCACTTTTCCATGGTGTGGGTTGCAGTGGCATCATGGTGTCATTCTCTGTCTCATTATTGGGGATCTCTAGATGATCCCAAGCCAGTTAGGAGATAAAAACCCTCAGGTTCTGAAGAATCGGAGGCTCTATTCTGTGATCCCTCTGGCTCTCTAAACTCCTCAGCCTGAGAAGAAACCTCATTTTGGCTGCCCAAACTGGTGACCTTGTTCCTTCTTCCATTTCACCACCATGGTTAACTGCAGTCAGCGAACCCACCGTCCTGTTAGTCTCATGTTCCCTCTTACCATCATTCGTGAACAAGATCCTGAGGTACTTAAACTCCATCACTAAGGGCAGACTGGCCTGAACTCTTTCCAACCACAGCTGTGCCTCAATATCCTATCAATAAAAATCACAAGCAGCATGTAATTTCTTCACATTTGATATAACAAGTAACCCATTGAACAATTTTCCTTGATGCCAACACTCAGCACTGATGACAATGAAATACTCAGTTATTAACTAGCTGGAATAAGTTAAGTAAATTGCTTTGTCTTACTTTAAATCAGCCTGACTTTGACTTTAGTTCAGTTAAATCCATGAATATGTGTGGCCTTTTCAGCACAGTATAGGACAAAGGATATGACGGACAACAATTTAGGTCAATTTGTAGCAATTAAGATGTGATATACAGCACAGAGAGACATACTTAATTCACGGTAACCGTTTTAAAAATTCAGCGCAGAGAGCTCAGAGGAGTTCTCTTCATTCATGAGGAACCTTGGAGCACAACATACATACATAGAAGAAAGCTTTTGAAGTCTGCAAAATAAAGGCACATTTGAAAATATGATGTGTTTATTAGGATTTGTTTTCACAATTATTATAGGTACAATCTCTTAGTTACCTGATGGTAACTATATGAAGTAAATAAATGTCAATTTTATATATATATATATATATATATATATTTGTGTGTGTGTGTGTGTACTGTAGACTGCATGTTACTCATAATGTTCATATTGCATGTAAATTCATATGGAATAGAAACAAAGAGAGCAAACTCTGTGTTTGAATTCTCTCCCAACCTCCTCTCTAAACTAACTGCTAAAAATGTTTTACTTTCTGAAATGATCCCAAAGTAGATTTGTAGATTTGAAGACTCCAGCTACTTTTACCGTGTTTTAAGGTAATATTATGCGTTATTTCAATATCAATGGCAATGTTTATTTAGTTATATTTGGGCCATCTCATAACGGAGGAACAGGTAAATAATAAATCCAGCATGCTTATCTCATTCCAAACATTTCTTAGGACTACAGGCACTCTTTTAGTTAGCCTTGCTACTTTCATCACATTAATCATACTATAATTTTTGCAGACCTTGATACCTATACCACACAGGTATACCTGGATGCAGAAATATTGTATATTGTATATTATTAAAAGGGAAATTCCATTTTAACAATCCTCAATATTCAGAAGGTGATCATTGTTCTTACAGGTAATCATGCTTAACAAGCAGAGAATGACTACATAAAGACCTAATAAAAAGTAAAATAACAGAAATATGCATTATACTTTTATTGATACATTCAAATATATTATTTAACATATTGGCTTGTTGTATAATCATGATGGTTTGGTCTTCAAAGTTCAAGTAAAACTAGAATAATCCTCGGTTGCCAAACTCAACACCATCACATCACTTTTAGGCCAGATATCTAAAGTGAGCAGCAAAGCCTGGCTCTGGAGGACTGGAGGAAGATGGAAGAGATGCATAAGGTAAGTCAGAAATGGCAGAAAAAAATCTATTAATGTGTTTTGTCATTCACTGACTGACAGACACAGCACTCCCACGCACCTTCGGTATTGTAGAAGCATTTCTTTCATAAATAGATTCATCATCAGAGAGGAAATCTGTTAAAATTGCTGTAAATAACAATATGTTGGTGAACAGATGACAGGAAATACGGAAATATGCAGTATTTTTGCCTAACAATGTCACAGACACACTTCAAATTATCTTACAAAACACAGCAAACATTTTTCCTTGATCTTTTTGAAAAACTATTCAGCCTACCACTGACATGACTGCAAGGTGCAAACTGAAATAGGATCCATCGCTTTTTAGGGTGTGAAGTCACACATATACATCATTTAACCTATTACCAAGATCTAAACATGTCACCAGCTCTGCTCCTGGATAATAACATCTGCTGTAATCAATTCACCTGTGTGTACAACAAACTGCTGGGTGCCTATGTGGCATGATGGTGACAGCTGATGTATTTTTTCCTAGTAGCTTTGTCATAATTATTTTGTCAGTCTAACCTTTAAATATTATAAGTTCTTCCATAGAGCCCTCTTCTTAAAATAAACCTGACATATCAATATGGATTTCTTGTAGATCAGCAATGCCCAGATATGGTGGTGAAGTCACTCCAAATTCCAATACACTGGAACAACCTGACACTGTAACAACAATCCTTAGAATAGGTAACAATTACCACAAGAACCATTCATCCATCCATCTTCTATACCAGCTTGTCATATGCAGTTTCCCGGTGGTCAAGAGCCTGTTACGGAATCTGTGGGTGCAAAGCAGGGAATTTCCCAGGACAGGGATCCAACCCATTGCAGGGCACACATACCATTCACACAGACAATTTGGCAACTCCAGTTCATCTTAGTGTGTTTTTGAACCGTGGGGGGAGCCAGAAAACCCAGAGGAAACCCCACAATGACATGGAGAACACATGCACACAAATGAAACCAGAGCAGAGACTCAAACCCAAGTTGAAGAGGTGGGAGGCAAGACTGCTAACCACTGTGCCACCCAACCAAAAGTACTGTATATTTATTTAGCAATAAAACCAATTGTCAGCCTTATTTATAGTTTCAAACAAATTTTATATGTATTGAGTAAAATCGTTAAGTTTTTAATTTACATCTACATATTAATTCACCGACGAATAAGTCATTGGTAAATGGACTGCATTTATATAGCGCTTTACAATTATGCCTCACATTCACACACCGGTGGCAGAGGCTACCATACAAGGTGCCAACCAGCTCACCGGGAGCAATTCAGGGTTCAGTGTCTTGCTCAAAGACACTTCGATGGGGGCTGGAGGACCCGGGACTCAAACCTGCAACCTTCCGGTTGCTGGACGGTAGCACTACCTCCTGCACCACCATCGGCCCAATTGCAATGAAGTGTACAAGTCAGCATAAGGTGGTGAGCTAGGAAAATATGACAATAGCCCTGTTCGAACAGACGCAGAGCCTTTGCCTTACGCAGCATTGAGGAAGCCTGCTGCCCCTCCTTCTCCCCTCGGGCGGCCTCATGCACCCACTCCAGGTCCCATTGGCACTGGCTGCACTGCTCCTTTAGCTCATGGTGTTTCACAGCCAGCTGGGCCTCCAGAGCACGGCACACTTCCTCGTGGTCAAGTAGCGCATACGCCGTGTCCTCAGTCTCCTTGCTTCTCAAGGTTGTACTTTCACCTACAGCAGGCCACCTGCTTTCGCAACCGCTCTATCCTGCATTGCCCCTGCTCCAGGTCCTCCCTTGTCCTCATCTAGCTTGCAGGACTCCTGTGGCAGCTGGTCCTCTAAGGCGTGACACGCCTCTTTGTGGCCCAGCAGCGCCACCTCCGCTGCCTCGAACTGCCTCAAGCTGCCTCCTCAGTTTGTCGCACTCTTGCTTCCAGCCGGCCCGCTCCTTTTCCCGCTCACACTATGCCTGCTGCTTGTCCAGCTCACATCCCTCTCAAACCAGCTTGGCCTCCACGGCACGGCACGCCTCATCGTGGGTGAGCCGCACTCCCTCTGCAGCCTCAGCCTGCTGCCTCCTGTGGGTGCGATTGCGGCATGGTTCCTCGCCGCTGGTAGGCCTGGAGCCTTCACTGGCCGGTGAGCTGTCATAGACCCTGGGAGCCCTTGTCCTTCCTTGTCACCAGCGTCTTGGACAGGGGTCCAGCAGGCTGGCAGGGGCAGCTACAGGATGTACTGCACAGGTCCGGGGCTTCTTGTACGGACTTCTCTCTTCCGCTCTCTACCTGTCTGCTGGCTGGTTTAGGGTGGGCTTTTTGGGCAGACATGTTGGGCAGACATGTAACCCCTCTCGCCACAACCCCAGCAAACAAGCTTCTCCTGGGCCAGCCTTGAAACAAAACCACTGTCTCTCCCTATCCGCTCCTTCATCGCTGCCCGCAGGTCTGCCAGGCTGGAGCAGACTTGTTGCACGATGTTGAGGAGTCCCTGTTCCAGCAGTGCCACTGCGGCCACTGGCATCCCACTCCTGACACCAATGTGGTGTCCAGGCATTGTGGGGGCAGCAAGGAAGGCGAGGTTGTTTCACGGTTTAAGGTTTGCCCTTTAATTCAGTCCTTAAAAGGACTGCAGAATAAGCAACAGCAAGGCTCCGACGAAAATGGCAGACAAAACATGAGGAGGTTACACACTAGACGGGAAGGCTCATACACGGTAGGTCATTACACAACTCTAGAGCGTGTCAGGATTACACATACAACACAGGTAAGGGTACATGCCATACTTGAAGCTCAACAAATATTTACACCAACAAATACACACTGCTATTTACAACAAGACATACAAAGGGGCTATATACACGGGCTGCAAGCCTGCTGAGATATGCAAATCCCAACTAGGCTATAATAGTAATCGAGCGCAATTAAAACAACTTACAAACTGATGTTCTCAGTAGTGCTGTACTGCTCTGCACTTACTGAAAACCTTGATACAGAATTGGCTGTAGGTTTAGGGTGTCAGATGTTTATGTGGAAAATTCCTCAAAATGAATTAAATAACAAAAACAGTGATACGCGAGGCCAATAATCTAATTATATGCATTTTAAATAAGAAATAATAATAAAACATTAATAAATTATATCATAAACATCTCCTGGATCTTGTGAGTCTCAAGGAAATTGTCCAGTAACTGCATCAACCAATACTGTCAAACTCACTAACTTGCCCATTGAGGATAGTTGGGAGTAGTGATGGCCAAAATGATGCTTAATGAACCATTTGATGTATTTTTTGAACCATTTGATGTATTTTCTGACCCCACTAGATGGTGCTCTTGGTTTACTTTGGGACATGCTTTGAGCCCATTTTTTTTTTTAACAAAGAGCACCATCTATTGGGGTCAGAAAATTTAATGAATGGTTCATGAAGAATCATTTTGACAGTCAGTAGTTGGGAGTAGTCGACCATTAAAAATTACTCTTACTAGTTCCAAATATCGGTTTGTAAATAAAAGTATGAGGCTTAGTTATTTGCTTAACCCCAACAAATCACCTATTACATGTGTAGTTCTTTCTTTAATATTAATTTTAGCTCATTTTCGTGAAGGGTACCAATAATTCTGGAGATGACTACAGGAGCTATATTAGTTGATGATTTGTTCTTGAGATCCTAAGTTATTTGTGCCCCCTCAATTACCAAATACCAATTACCAAAAGTGTTACCAAATATTTATTTTATTTTATCGAATAGATGTCATGTACGATACAAATACATAATGATTCAGAAAACAAATTTTAATATTCAGACTTTCATGTTGCAGCAAACTAGGTATGACAATAGCACCAGGCCACTGGATCCTGATGAAAAAGATTGACGTCAGCGTTATTTTATTTCAGTTTTATATCACAGATTTATTGGAAACCCACATAAAATAATGCAAATGTTGCTTAGCGCTATGATAAACCAAACAAATGGCAGTGCATGGCCTTTATTAGACTGGGATGAAACTGCTGTTGTGAAATTGCTGGTGTAAAACTGTGGCTTTGCAGACAGATATTACTGAAAACAATTCAGAACAGAATGAATGTGTTTTGCACCATATTCACTGCAGCAACTGTAGCAAAACTGAGCTTATGAGTTTCTTAATTTGTGATGCAAATCAAACAATATACTCAAAACTATTATCTTTACACAAAACCAAACACTGCTATCAGATCACACACAAAGCTGGTCAGCATTACTGAGCATTACACACATGCCCGTACCTACCATTGAGAACACAGTAGTCAAAACCTCAGTATATTTTTCTGCAACTCCAATAACCACATTCCATTATAGGGCACACCTAGGACAGGCTAGCATTTTTGACCTTGGCATTTAAAAAATTTGAGATGTTCCTTTAAACTTATCAGTGTATTGTAGCAAGGGGTACCTATCACGCAGTGCTGTGGCATGCATGCTGAACTGATGCCAGGTGTGAATAATGTAAATTGTGTTGTGTAGTTAGCATGTATTGTGTTGTACTGCAATGCTATGTGTAGTGCTTCATGCTATTTGTAATAAATAATGTGAGTGTGCCTATTATGTGGCATGTAAGTTTTTAGGGTGTCGAACACAGAAGGCAGTGTGTGTAGCAGTCAGAGTGAGGGGCAGACATTCAATAAAGCCTTTCTTGTTTTTTTTTTTTTCTCCAAAACTACATGACTTCATGTTGTTCGTTCACTGTACTGTCACCATGTCTGGTAGCTACAGCAAAGTATTTAATAATGCAATAACATTGTCTTTTGCCTTTTGGTGAAACTTATTGCATAAGTTTTAACTTATTGCATTAATATATTCACTGAGGGCAACATGGCAAAATATTTTATCATCGATCGATCCATCCATTCATTTTCTGAAAATGCCCATCCAATTCAGGGTCATGGGGGTCCAGAGCCTATCCTGGAGACTATGGGCACAAGGTGGGGAACAACCAAGGATGGGGCGCAACCCATTGCAGAATATTTAATCACAGCAATATTTTTCATATCAGCTGATATTGTCAAGTACCTGACTCTGATATTTTCTTGCTTCAAGGCTCCATTTTCCTTAAAAAAATCCTTAGAAATGACCTTCATCAGATTAAGAACATGAAAAAGATTGATAAATTTAATGGACTGCAATCTGAAACCTAATTTAAATAAATAAATAATAGGAAAATAAACCTTTCTTATTTCAATAAAAAACATAGGACATAACACTAGAAAAGCCAGTTTGTTGCTCATTTTTTGACTGCTTTTCTTATGTTTGATAGTGAAATTGCTGGTAGAGTTGTCATCTTTCCTTTAATGAAAAGGAAAATAATGTGTCCCATTTTTAACCAATACACAACTCGATTTGTCCCACATCTCTTTAAACTGAAAGTGTGGTAATTGCTGGTCTTGTGACTGTAAGCACTTGATTTCTATATGCTGTACTGGATGGCAATGCTTCAAGTGGTGAAATACAAACCCCATTTCCAGAAAAGTTGGATTTTTTTCTAAAATGCAATAAAAACAAAAATGTGTCATATGTTAATTCATGTAAACTTTTATTTAATTGACAAAAGTACAAAGAAAAGATTTTCAACAGTTGTACTAACCAGCTTAGTTGTATTTTGCAAATATATGCAAAGTTATAATTTTATGCAACACACTCAAAAAAAGTCAGGACAGAATTAAAATAAGGTTGAAAAATGCACAGAATATTCCAGTAACACCGGTTTTGAAGACCCCACATTAAGCTGGCAAAGTTATAGCAGGTGAGGCATCCTGACTGGGCACAAAATTAGCTTCCATCAAAGGCTCAGTCTTTGCAAGCAAGAATGGATCATGGCTGACCCCTTTGTTCCAAAATTCCAGAGGGAATTGTTAGTCAGTTCAAAAGGAACATTCCTCAACACAAGACTGCAGAGGACTTAGGTCTTGCAACATCTACAGTATGTAATATTATGAAAAGATTCGAGAATGAAGAGACTTCAGTTCGTAATGGGCAAATATCCCATTTTTTTGTAAATGGAGGGTGTACATTTGCAGTATTTCCAGTTTTATTTGGCACATGTTTTCGGCATAGTTTACACGATACACGAGTCTGTTGCATGTTGCATTTTAAACTACAAAAGGTTCTGCCGCACCATTGACGTCTTTTTAGCTCGTTTGTCCACAATCTCTCCTTTTAAAAAAGATGTTGTGGCTACTGAGCTGTCGCTTTCTTCGTCGACACTTTGGTTTCTCTGAGGAGGCACTTATCACTTCCATGATATTACCAAAACAGTAGTAGGTAACTCAATCAGCCTTACTGGAACTATATTTCCAACCACTTGATTGACTTTAATCGATATAAAAAGAGGGCAAGAGCGATGACGTAATATCCGGGTGAAATCTGTGTCTCATAAGTTTCACCTTATCGCCAAAAAGAACTTTTCTGGGTACGTTTCCATCCAGAGCTGCATATGTGTCGATAAAATATATACGTTTGACTACACTAATTTCGATATCCAAATAACAATTGTGGTGCTAGGACAAAATGAAAGAGGTTTTTAGGCAGTCCCCGGGTTAGGAACGTCCGATTTATGGACAACTCCTGCATACGAAATTAAAGCGTATTGTATTAAAAATGGTTCGTAATAAGGAACGCACATATTACTTTGTAACGCTTGTAAAAATATTGCGTAGCTTACCGAATGTAGTTACTATTATTATTACTGTATAAGTATTATACACTGTATTATTATTTTTCCGACATACCTACAAACTTGGGGAACGGATGTTGTTCGTAACCTGCAGACTGCAGACTTACTCGATAGTAACCTAGTTCATCCAAGGAAAACGCTGCCGAAACAAAATAAGTACATTTTGGAGGATGTAGCAGCGAAGCACTTTATATATATTACGACGTCCAGTTTGTGCTTTAGGCATTAGGAATTTTTTAGCGTCAAACGATGTGTCTATTGCTCACTTGTTAGCGTTAAATTTTTTTTGCGCATAAAACCTCCTGGATGGAAACCTGCCCACTCTGTGTTAATGAGGACGTTTGTGTGATAATTGTTTTTGACTTTTGCAGCCCATGGGGATGTTGCACGAAGCTGGATTTCTCCGTTATCTGGGTTAAAAAATCTACAAAATGTTTTGTTGAATAAGAATGTTTAGAGTTTTGCAAAAAGGGTTAATCAAATCTGTAAATTGTGCCAGGCTAGGTGAATATTACTTATCATGGGGTCAAACGATTGATTCAATAATTGAGTTCTGGCAGTTGACAGTTTTGGAATTGGGATTAATATTTTAGCATTTCCGAAAAAACTAAAGTAACAGGTATGTGACTTCTCTTACTTAGAAATCCATCATGTTATATGGAAAGTGAATACATTATTTGAGCCAAGAGAAAAACTAGTCCCATGCTATTGTTATTCTGCAATGTAACGCGTCGAAATTACGCCCAGTTGTTTATGGGAAACGTTGTTCTTTTGGCTCTCAAAATACCCATAATGGCAGAGAAAATAGACTACAATACCCAGCAACCTTTTAGACACGGGACATCGCTGTGATGGTTTCGTTCTGTTCTGCAAGCAGTTTTCATTTCTCCCAAAACTGTTATTCTGACATGAGGGTTTGATTATGTAGTACATTCATCCGCCTAGTTACTGTAAGTTTAGGTCTTTGGTTTTGCTTCTCTGAAGTGAGTTAAGTTGGTGTCTGCCTGGCGCGCATCATTTCGCTCATGGCTTTTGTCGTTTGTTTTGGTTTTTTGGTGACTGGCTAGCTAGACCTTAGCCAGTTGGGTAGCATGCCTGCTAACCCTCCGGCTCCCGTGATAGCGCCGCGCACTTCACTCGTGTCAGAGTATTTGGTGAAACTTATTTTAACTAGCTGGTTTGCGTACGCGTAGGACCAAGTGGTATTTCTGACCTGCGCTGTGCCGGCCTCGAATGTCATGGTTACCAGGAGCCATGTCGTGCCGGTCGAAAGTCGCTCCGAGCGTCGAGTTTGACCATAGCTGCTCCGACAGCGTCGAGTACCTGACCCTGAACTTCGGGCCCTTCGAAACCGTCCACCGCTGGGGGCAACTCCCGCCATGCGACGAGTTCGTCGGTGCCAGGTGACGAGGCCGCCGATTGACCCGGCCGCCGCCTGGGGCTCATGTCCCGTTACATCTAACCTCTGTCTTGTCGTGTTGCAGACGCAGCAAACATACTGTCGTGGCTTATAGGGATGCCATTTATGTCTTCGGTGGAGATAATGGGTGCGTTTCTGTCTTTTTGTTATTGAGCGTATTTATGATTAAGTCGAATTATGAGAATTGATTCATGTTGTCATCTAACAGGAAAAATATGTTAAACGATCTGCTGCGATTCGACGTGAAAGACTGCTCTTGGTGCAGGTAAGGTCATTCATCAGTCGTGCAAATAAACACCAGTGTGTCTGCATGTCTGTTATGCTCACGTTTTTGTTTGGATTGTGCTTATTTGTCTGTCTGTATGTTTGTTGGTCAGGGCTTTCACTACCGGCACCCCACCCGCTCCCAGATATCACCATTCTGCCGTGGTGTATGGGAGTAGCATGTTTGTTTTTGGTAAGTGTTCATTATTCAGGTAGTTTAGTATCTTTGACAGTTTGAGATGTACCAGGACCACATTCCACCAGTTGGACAGCAAATTATCCAAAGCCTCCTTTTCAATACTAGGTGGCTACACCGGAGACATCTACTCAAACTCTAACCTGAAAAATAAAAATGATCTTTTTGAATACAAGTTTGCAACAGGCCAGTGGACAGAATGGAAAGTGGAAGGCAGGTAATGTGGTAAAGTCTAATATTGTTTCTAAATTGGAATAAATGTGATTTAAAAATTAAAAGCCATGTGGACACTAGACCCGCAAGGTGTTCAGATTCCTTTACTGTAGTCTGTATTGTTACACTTCTTGATTCAGCAGTTATGTTTATAATGCCAATCTGCTTGAAGTCAATTCTCTGGTCGGTCTTGTAGGTTACCTGTGGCAAGGTCAGCACACGGGGCTACAGTATACAATGATAAGCTCTGGATTTTTGCTGGCTATGATGGAAATGCCAGGTAATATGGCTGAAAAACTCATGCTATGGTTCTGAATTTCTCTGCCTTGCACTTTTGTCTTACTCCTTTTTCTTAACATGAGGACATTACGGTTGACACTGTTTATTTTCTCTATCTAGGTTGAATGACATGTGGACTATCAACCTTCAAGATCGCGAATCGGCATGCTGGGAGGAGGTTTGTCCACACTGTCTCTCAACTTGCTGTGCCGTGCTGCCGTTCAGGTTTACATGAACATGGGAAAACCAACATTGTCTCTTTTACAGTGAAAGATATGTGAAATATGCTTACACGATTGTCACGTTAATGCTAAATGTCTTGTTGAGCATTAATTGCTTCATTGTGTGAAAATCAATATTTCAGAGGCAGAAGAACTAACTGAAACATTTTTTAGTTAAAAATGAAAAGAGTGAAATGCAGGCACAGTGGGCCCTGTTGAGGCTGCATGCTCTTTTCCACCCTTGAGAAAGGCCCCTAACCATAAAACCTGCTGGAGGAGCTATGGAAAAATGGCTGACTCTGCCCCCAAGCTTTGCTCATTCCTGTGTGTGTGTGACTCGGGTCGGGCTGTCACTATCGATTATATCAATAATTGAGTAATCTACTGATTTAATCTGACTATTCATCCAGTAATTGTTTGTATGTAATATAATACTATGTAATACCATATAATATAATATCATTGTAATGTAATATTGTAGGCTTGTAATATAATTAGACTAGTGCGAAGCAAGAACCAACCAACCGTTGCAGGGAACAATTAAATCATGCATACTGTCAATTTAGGCCCTCCAGTTCACTTTTCATGTTTTTGGACAGTGGAAGGAAACTAGAGGATCTGCCAAAAAACCATGTACATAGGCTGAACATGCAAACTCCACACAAATAAAGCGGTGGTGGGCAGCATCCACTACTCATTGAGCCAGGCCTGCATAATGTGTGACATTAATATTGACTTGGCGTTTGAAATGCATGCAGCTGTCAAATCGCATGGACTGCGATAGTCTGCTGGGTTCAAACCATCATTCAGTTGTGCTAAAACATTTTTAGTCGGTCACTGGAATGGGGTGGTGGCTCTGAGGCTAGGGATCTGTGCCAGTAATTGGAAGGCTGCTGGTTCAAATCCTGTGAATGCCCAGGGTGATTCTACTCCGTTGGGCCCTTGTGCAAGGCCCTTAACCTGCAATTGCTTCATCCTGGGTATGATGTAGATCTATATCTAGTCTTATAAGGAGGTCCTCCACCTTGCAGGGAATAACTTGGGGATTGGTGCCAGCATTGGCACTCCAGCCACTGGAAAAAAACCTCACATTCGGACTAGTGTGGTGCTGAGGTGGTTCCTTTTCAAAATGATCTAGTATGAAAAAAAGTTTATCACCGCCGCTTTTGCTTGAGGTCTGGCATGCGCTCTCCAAGACAATCCTAATCATTCTCATGCTGGTTGTTGGACTCATACCAATGGTACCCTAGATCGTGTGGTGCGTTTGTGAAAAATAATACAAAAATCAGCCAAGAAGAGAATCGATTGGTCCTGAAAAAACATTTGTCTTCCACTGTATGGAAATATTTTGTATTCCATACTCCATAGAGATGATATTGAGCTAAAACAAGTGATTGTTGGCACTGCTTTGTGTCTTGGCAAAGCTCACAGCAACACAATCAACTTTTGATGGACTCTGTTGATAGATATTCAGTTCTATTTCGCTGTGTAGTTCATTTTCAGCTCCGCAACTTTCGCAAAAACTTCACATCGCAACATGAACATTTCCCCATATCGATCAGCCCTGTATAATTTTTTTTTTAATGGTTATGTACCATATTATGTAAAATGATGCGGCTAAGTGGTGGGGCTAACCTTTGTTTTAGCAGTGATTATTTTCACATACAGGAATTGTACAAAGCATGTGTGTGGAGTTTGCATGTTCTCCCTGTGTCGTCGTGGGGTTTCCTCCGGGTACTCCGGTTTCCCCCCACAGT
>JAODLC010000044.1:30760240-30770321 GCA_026781145.1 Hippopotamyrus pictus | reverse complement strand
TGGCCCCCTGTCCAGGGTTGTTCCCTGCCTCGTGCCCGTTGCTTCCGGGATAGGCTCCGGACCCCTCGCGACCCAGTTGGATAAGCGGCTTGGAAAATGGATGGATGGATGTTTGTATGGTTTCTTCTGCATCGATTTATGAAGTATTCAGGTAATGGGATTTTGGATCATGCCATGTATAGTGTGTTGTGTGTATGGCGAATAAATAGGCTGCCCTGCCTTCTCTGGCTTGTGGTGTTCTGCCCCCAACCTGATGCCCAGTGGGTGCCCTTGCCAGGGTGGTGGCCCCACTTAAGGTGTGGCTGTGAGCTGCCAGTCAGAGGTGTGTGATGGGCTGGGAACCTCCAGGCTGCTGTGGGGGGCAGATGACAGATGGGGGCAGGTACCCATCCAGGTGAAGGGGAAAATGTGGGGGAGATTAGCCTAAAGGTTTGCTGTATATAAATATTTCCGGTGTAAAGAATATTTTTTTTAATGCCTTGACAAGGAAACTAGTTTTGTTGTGTTCAAAACAGCTGTACTAGGTCCCACAATATAGAAAGCATGAAATATTTCTGATAACGTTTACTGGATAGGGTATATGCAGTGTGGTTACTGTTTGGAGCTTCCAGAGAGTGATTCTGAGCAATGGGGACTTGATGCTCAGGAATTCCATCTGCAGAATGTTACCTTCAGTTTTTAATTAAATTACAGCCTCAAGGCACTGCTTTATGCACTCCATGTATGGAAATCTACAGCAGCTCCTGGTACTTTGTTCTTCAGTCAAATGTGTGTGTGTGTATTGGGTTTGTGTTACATTGTGGGGACCAAATGGTGATTAAAAACCTGTTATTTTCACTTTGTGGGGATCGTTATTCAGGTCCCCACAACGATCTGTGAATGCAATTAAAAAAGTAAAAATACCAAAAGTTTCATATTTAGTTTAGCTATTTATGGTCAAGGTTAGGGCTGAGTAGGGGTTAAGGTCGTCATACCGAGACTGGAGTTTTCCCCATAGAAATGAATGGGGAGTCCCCACAAAGATCTTATCAATCTTAAGGCTCCAGCAGCAGGGAGTGCAGTGCTATGTGTCCCGCAGCCTGCAGTTTCCAGCGACTTTGGAAGATGATCGCAGGTGTGTCCAGCTGACTTAGAGGTTACTCCAGCTTTAATCTGCTTGAGTGAGGCGTTGTTGGTGTCGTTTGGGCACCTGCCAAGTAAATTTAATTTGTCACCATAGATGCGTCACTTGCATCTTTTGCAAGTGGTACAGTGCTCACAGCTGTCTGTTTTTTGCCTCTTTGGAGACGCAGACAGCAGACAAATGGTGCTCCACTGGCACCATCACCCCCAGTTTGTCTTACACCTGCTGGACATCTATGGCTAATCATTACATTTCCTGAAACTTGCGTTTCCATTTTCTTCGAGAGTGTTTCCTGTCAAACAGCCATAGTTCTCATGGCAAAGAAACATATGAACTCCGCATCCAGTGGTCAGAATGTTTGTGTCTGGTGTTTGGTGCACAAAAGACACTGAAAATCTGAAATACGAATGTACCTTATTTGAAAGGTAAAAGTGTATAAATTTTCACATCATGTACCAGTTTAATAATCAGTTTATTAACAGTTCAGGTAATTATCCCCTGACCGCTTATCCCAGTGATGTCACCAGTAGGCCCTTGAGCTAGGCCCTTGACTCCAACCGCTCCAGGGATGCTGGCTGGCCATGACCTCCGACCCCAAAGCTCACTCTCACCTGTATATAGGATGAATGAGGTATTCCCGTTACTCGTTCACTTAAGAGCTGGGTTTGAGCCAAACACGGTTATGGGGAATCGGAAGGAGAATGGGATGTTTTTATATTTAGTTTGCAGTGTTAAAATTTCTCCTGTTAGAATTTCCTCCTGAGATACAGAATTTTTACCTGGGATCAATAAAGTGTATCTTAATCTTAAAAATGCACATTTAAGAGCACTGAACACACCCACTGAAGACTACCTTGAATGTGACTGTGCTGCTTTAAGTCATCCGAGCTCCTCGCTCACAAAGTCCTCTGCCTGCCCCAGGCAAGATCAGTCATACTGGTGATCTCAGGCTGAAAAATGAAAGGAGTGGAATGTCCAGCAGGTCAAATGGGTCACCCTTATTAAACATGGCTTTCAGCCACTACGGTTTAAGCAGAGCTTTGTCTAAGATTAACTTACATAATTCACCTTTTAGCAGAGAGCGGAAAGGTCGACGACGATAAAATATCCAAAGAAACAACATTTTCAAACATGCTCAGCACATAATTTATTAACAGAACAATCAGAGTTTTGCTTAATTACTTATAGAGTTGTATTCAATTAAAATAATTTGAAGAGAATATGAGACGATTATTCCAGAGAGAAACTGAAGCTGCCATGAAGATGCTCGCTGTCCAGCTGTCAGTCGGTCACTTCTCATACCTCAGCTGGTTGAAAGGGTTTGGTTTACGTTAGATTAAAGCTGTCCTGGGTTTGCAGGCAATGCACACTTGGGCTTATATTTCAGCAGCATTTATAGATGGTTTTGAGCTGCCTTTTGCCTCATTGGCAAGCATGTTGACTAAAGAAATGACTCCAGTCATCATGTGTCCCTTAAATCTGAACAGATATATACCCGCTGTGTCCCTTATTTAGTTAATCATTTTGTATTCAGTTAATTATTACACATGTATAAATGTGCAGCGCCTTCCAAAGTGCCTCTATTTTAGGTGGTATATGAAGTTCATGACAAGGGCCTTAACTGGTTTTCTTACAGCCTTGAAAGGTGGGGAAAATGGTCAGATTAATTTGTGGACTCTCAGACTAACAAGCCAGTTGATCATCATTTTGGTCCTCATGCAGAACCTCCTGTGAAACACTTGCTGAATGAGCATATTTACTATTGCCCCGATCCAGTGAACTCATCGGGGGTATGGGCGCGTGAGGTCACTGGCGACCAGCAACAGTGACAGAACCACCCGCAGTAGCCATGCTGTGTGTCATTTCACTGCTTTTCAGGGTGCTTTTCGAATTCTTTCACCCTAGACATCGCATTTGTTCTCCTCGGCTTGACTTGCTCGGGTTTCTCCCGCTGGAGGCTTCTGGTGCTCGCAGTCGTGCTGGACGCCCCCCTCCCCTCAACCTGCTGGACATATCTGATTTCATCTCAGACAGCGCTCATTGTTCCCAAGACGGCATTTATTGGTGTGACGAAACAGTGGCGCTGTTGTAGTGCGTGGGGCCCTCGAATCGGCGGCGGTTTATAAGGGGGCCCGCAGAGGAGTCGGGAGACGTCCTTCTAACGACTGATCCTCGTTTTACTTTCGTGCAAAGGAAGGAGGGAGCGAAACGGAGAGAGAGAGAGGAGAGGGATGGTGCTGTTGACCCGTAAGCTAGTGCAGAGGCTGGCCCTCTTAGTGACTTTTGGTGGCTTAGTCACCACCTTCGTCACCACATTCCTGCCCTTGTGGAAGACCCTGAATACGGACCTGAACGAGATGGAGAACTGGTACGAGGGCTTGTGGCACAGCTGCATCTTCACGGAGGAGGTGGGGCTGCAGTGCAAGGCCTTCGATTCGCTGCTGGCCCTTCCCGCAGACGTACTGGTGTCTCGGGTGCTCATGCTGGCATCCATAGTGACGGGTGCTCTGGCGGTTGCCGTGGCCTTCTTCGGGCTGGACGGCGTCGAGCTGGGACCCGGGCACCGGCGCCTCAAGCGGGGGCTCCTGGTCCTGGGTGGCGTGCTGTCCTGGGTGTCGGGCATCACTACCCTGCTGCCCATCTCCCTGGTGGCTTATGTGACGGTGGTAGAGTTCTGGGACGAGAGCCTGCCTGACGTTGTGCCCCGCTGGGAGTTCGGCGAGGCGCTGTTCTCCGGCTGGTTTTCCGGATTGTTCCTCATCATAGGGGGGTCCTTCTTCTTCGTGTCTTTATGCATGGATGACTGCTCTGAGCCCCTGAGCCCCCCCAGCACCCAGGAAATGCCAAGGATTCAACACTACCGAAAGACAGAAATTCTATAGCGTTCTTTCATAGCTGGTAATACTTTAAATTCAAAATTTCAAATGGCCAAACATCATAGTACTTCATTTAAAGTCAGAAGGTCTAGTGTAGCATTAATGTTTGAAATATTTCCAGTAATTTAAAGCCATATTAGTTTGAGATTCCGTTTGACCGAAGTACTTCTGTCCAGTGAAATGGGGTGGAAGACTGTAATCCTGGAGACCATGTTCTTTGTGTGTCATTTCATGTTCAGGTTCTTTGCATCTTTTCCCCCTTGTTCCATTCTGCACGTGAATCTGTCAGCTGAACTGAGCAAACAGCTTACTTTATGGTCTAGGTTTTTATTTCAGAAATAAAAGAATAAGCATTTGAGAATGCAAACGAGACTTCTGTTATACCAATGTAATATCTATTTTATTTACATCTCTCGGTTTCTATGTGTCACATAAAATGGAAGAATCCTGCAGGCAGCAAGATAATTTATGGGAGTAATTGAGGAGATAACTTAAGATATTCCTGTGGAGGTCTATTAACAATGAGCTGATTCTCTGTCCAGCTGGCTAATCTGAAGCTTGCTGAATGCTCTTTCGGTGAGCCCCAAAATTTTTTCTGTTCATACCATTATCTCCTTTGTTCATGACTTAAAGCAGCAGAAATTATTCACCTGTTCTCTACTTCCATGAATTTTAATATCTGCCATATCAACTTTCAAAGAAAGAATAATATTATTACTATTTTTTTTTTATTCCTCTTTTGGACTGACATGTTTGCTGATCTGAGGAATCTGAAGATTTTTGTCTACCAGAAGGTAAAAAGGTACATTTAAATGGACAAGGGACTGCACTATATTGCCACAGATCATCAGTTGTACAGCAAAAGATCTAAACAAAACTTCTAGAAAATTATGGTGAATAGTATCAATTTAATTAGATTTTAATGTTGAATTCCAGCTTGATAGTTAATGCTCAGAGAATGAAATTGCAAAAAAATATTGCATTGCATGCAGTTCCATTATGTTATTCAGCTCCATGATTTTGTTTTAACATGATCTGAGTCCTGTGCTGATTAGTCCAGCATATTTAAATGAAGAAAGCAAATTCCACTAATTATAACACTATCGTTGACCAGCCAACAGAGACATACTATGAGGTTTGATTTTTATCAGGAACAGAGAATTTAGTCAGGGTGGTGCTGGCCAGTTTTGTGTGTGTGTGTGTGTGTCTTCCCCATTTGGATCACCTCAGTTTTATAAAAATCTGTGAATGCAATCAAAAAAGTAAAAATACCGAAAGTCTTGTATTTGGGTTGGTTACTTATGGTTAAGGTTAGGGATGGGTAGAGGTTAAAGGTGTCGTGATTGTAATTATGGTTTTTCCCATAGAAATAAATGGACGGTCCCCATTTAGATAGGAAGACCAACTTGTGTATGTTTGTGTACTGCTGGAGAACTTACCTGGATCAGAAATCTTAGGTCCCTAATGTGCTTTTTGGCACAGCAATACAAAGTTTAATGGAAGGCAGAGAAAAGAGGCAAATAGTAAGTAGAGGAGTCCATGGCTGGGCTTCAAGATGATGTGATAGCCCTGTCCCCTCCTCCTTCCATCTGCTGGAATTCATTTCTTGGCAACTGAAAGGCCTCTATTTTGACTCTTAAGGTTTTGATTTTCCTAGAACCACACCTCACCACAAAGCAGAATAATAAAGGACAAAAGTCACCCTATTAATCCGGTCAGTGTCTTGCTAAATATGAACATTAATGTCTGTGGGTTTTGTGTCTAAACTTCCAGTGAAGAATTTTTAACGGAGTTTGTGTATCTTAATTGTAGGTGACAACAGTGACTTAACAAAGGCCTACTACATTCTGGTTTTGGATTTACAAGCAATACTTGAATTTATCCAGTTTAAATTAAAGTTGTGAGTTCTTATGTAATGTTTTATCTCTTTTGAGATCTTCCTTCCTCTCTTTTTCCATGTACAGTGGGACTCCTGAATGCGCGGTTTCAACAACAAAAACTGCAGTTTCAGTTTTGTTGTTTTTTTTTACACTAAAGAAATGGTTCGTGATAAGTGAGGTCAGGCTGTACGGGTACATGATACAATATTTTTATTTGTATAATGTGTAATCGTAGCCTTTGTTTTTCATTGTTATTTTATCCTTTGAGGGGTATAAAAAGTTATTCCGTGATACATGATATTTATTCATTGTTACATGTGTCTTGAGAATTAGGCTAAAACTTCAGAATACCTTTCATTCGACAGAGAGAGAGAGAATATGGTACTGTATAGCAGTACACAATGAACTTTATTATTACTGTATTTAATGTCGGTAATGTTTTACTGAGCGTAATTTATCGATTAAACTTCCATATGTGTGTAAACCAAAATCACATTACATTTGAGAACCGCAAATGGCACGTCTTCATCCACATTTTGGACCATCTGCAGTAAGTCTTGGATCCATCACCCGCAGATATGGGGGGACTACTGTTGGCTTCATCCGCCACCCTGCAGCCTGTGGCCTGTACTACGAAGCAGGGTTACTGGCTTATCGGGGTTAACTTGTCGGATTTAAGGTAGTCTGGGCAAAATGTAAGCAAACGAATATGAAGTCCATTTAAACTGTGGTACTTTAAATCCGACAAGTTACCCCGATAAGCCAGTAACCCTGTTTCGTAGTACAGGCCACTCTTATGTCAGTGGATCTACTACCAGATACAATCGTGCACTCTCCTTCTATACCTTGTGCATTGCTGAAGAAGACCAGCAGAGGGAGCTATTAGAAGGAATTTTTTTGGTAAGTGCAGAGAAAACGTCTTGAAATCACTGAAGATATATAGCTAATCTTAGACCTTAAAAAAATCTTGCTTGCAGGAGATATGTAATACGTTTAAATAAATACTGGCAAAGGCATTTTACTTAAAATCACAGCTCTTGACTGCATACCAAAACAGTGAATTTCTTCAAGCATGTGAAATTATATTAATGTATCTATGTCGGTTCCTGCCTGCGCAGGTTGTTCCCTGGATAGACTCCGGGCCCCCCGCGACCCCAGTTGGGATTAAGCGGCTTAAAAAAATGAATGGATATTATTTCCTTCTCCCAAATGAGATAAAAGTTAAAAACCTTTAACCTTTATTTTTTACCTAACTGTTATTTCATGTGTCAGTATATTATTTTTCCTTAAGGGTTTAAATTCTCTTTGTTGCACTAAATACATGTTCATAATTATATTGTGCGTTGCAAAAGTTATTGTTCATGGAAGAGGGCCAACAGTGATTTCCGTTTACTTTGCTCTTTGATCCGCTTTACCTGATAGTTATGCACATGGTCGCTTGTCAGATTTACTTAAACAATGACAGATATATTTAACAACTTCTTAGTGACATCTTGTAATTTACACACAGTCTAGTTAATTTCATAAACACTGGGTTTAATATACATGCTGCCTGTGGTTTGAGTCGCCGTTAATCAGAACTAAAGCTCAAGCCGTAGTACGCTCTTGTGTTTTCAGTGCGGTCATGTGGTTCAACTCACAGTAAAATGTGCTGGCATTCCTGCTAAGGACAATAAAAGTATTAAACTCCTCGATTAGGCAACCTTTGTGTAGTTTAACCCAGAATGTCTCTGGAATTACAGGGCTGTTTGATACACTTTAAGCCATATGGCATTTCATTGGTTATTTACCATATAAATACATACGGGATCTTGCAGCCTCTCCTGGAGCCCACACCTTATCGTGGTGGAGGGGTTTGCGTGTTCCAATGATCCCAGGAGCTAAGTTGCCGGGGGTTTTATGCCCCTGGAAGGGTCACCCCAGGCAAACAGGTCCTGGGTGAGGAACCAGACAAAGTGCGGCTCACAAGACCCCTCATGATGAATAATATAGCGGAACCACGGTTTCCCTTGCCCGGACCAGGTCACCAGGGCCCCCCCCTGGAGCCAGGCCTGGGGGTGGGGCTCGATGGTGAGCGCCTGGTGGCCAGGCCTGTACTCATGGGGCCTGGTCGGGCACAGCCCGAACAAGGCACGTGGGTCCCCCCTCCAATGGGCTCACCACCTATAGCAGAGGCCATAGGGATCGGGTGCAATGTGAGCTGGGCAGTGGCCAAAGGCGGGGACCTTGGCGGTCCGATCTTTGGCTGCAGAAGCTAGCTCTAGGGACATGGAATGTCACCTCTCTGATGGAGAAGGAGCTTGAGCTGGTGCGTGAGGTTGTGAAGGTCTGGCTAGATATAGGCGGGCTGACCTCAACGCACGGCTTGGGTTTTGGAACCAGTCTCCTTGAGGGGGGTTGGACCCTCTTCCACTCTGGAGTTGCCCGAGGGAAGAGGTGCTGAGCGGGGGATGGGCATACGACAAGCCGTACGACAATTTCTACTGATGCCGGGGCATGGCAGCATGTTTAACCAAAGAAACTTGTATTCATTTAGTTACTTTTCGATTACTGGTATTTAATTAGTTATAGGAATTATTTATTTACTTTTTCAGTAACAGTAGTTATGAATGTATGTATATGTATGTGTGTATTTATTTATTTGTCAATCTCATCATATTATATTCATATAAGTCTTCGGATATTTTCCGCTTACGTTCATCACAACATAACCCCATTGTAGCGTAAGTCAAATAGCACAGATATTACTGTTTGACCTAAATAATCACTCAATGCTCTGTTTAAGGTTCAGTTTTAAAAAAAAAAAAACCTTTTAAAATATGCTGCTGCTATAGATTGTTTTGCAGTGTGAAATTTGCAGACTTGTTTCCACATCATACTATTCATTGTGTTTGTGTTTGATGGCTGCTTGGAGGAAATACACCTAAATGATTGCAAATATCAATGCAACTGTTAACTTCGTCAAACCTGACTCCTCTCTCTTATAGTTGTATGTGACTTGGCTCCTCCATATTGGTAATGTGGTATGTTGAACTCACTTGCAAAATGCCATTATTCAGTTGAAAAACTAGTAACTGAATCATGTTCCTGGACCTGTGATTGAGCCTTGGGTTCATTTCTTATAGATCCGGTAGGTGGACCTTTGACCATAACCTACAGTTCCAAGTGTTCTGACACAAAGAAACAGACCCAAACACAACCCTTTCATGCCTATCTTGGTATTGTTATATTAGCGAATTTAAACTGTACTCAACTTTCCTACTTGCCCTTAAAATCTCTTTCACGAGCATAAAATGACAATTACCTCAATGAATTCCTCAATTAACCACTGCTTTTGAATCTTCCCGACAGATCACATTTCAGCCTTAGTTTGTGAGCGCTCACCTACATCATGCATACATTCTGTTTGTGTGTTCGTTCATTTTTCTTGTGGAATGTGAATTTGTTTTTCCTGCGTGTTAAGGGGTTTCCACAGCATTTGCTGCCAGTAGCAGCAGAAACTGCAGCCGATTTAACGTATGTTTTCATAGCGTTACGTACGAGAATGCTGACATGGACCCAGGCCATCAAACGCAGCAGCAGGGCAAGACAGCATTATTGTGTTCTTCATTGTTAGCTTAAAAATACTGGTATGTGGGCAGCATGTGCTGATGCAGGTGGGGAGAAGTACAACAGAGAGATCGACCAGCCTCCTGACATTGGGTTTGCCCTTCTGCTTTGACATATTTCTTGCATTTGTTGTCTGTTTCCTTATTCCCCCTTTTCAGTGGAGGTTTACCTAGAGGACTTAACATATTCAATGTCAAAATAAGTATCTAGCACTTTCCATCCTTACATCCCTAGTAGTACTCTGCCCAAAGTGGACAAACTCTACAATTGACTTACTATAGTTTCGTTGCTATGGCATCTATAGCTAAAGAATTAAAACCTGTTGCCGTATAGTGTAACAGCTCTATGACCCTTTTTTCGGTAACAGGATGCTTATACGAGCTAGCGTTGGAGGGGTGGGGGTAGGGTGGGTTATATGTTATTTGGCAGTCTGTTTTAATTTACTGAGCAGCATCACAGGAAGCCAAAATCTTTCTGTCAAAAGGCAAAAACGTCCCCCCCATTTAATCGTGTCCCTAGTTCTCACTTACACTCTAGGTGCAACTTAGACACATCATCAGTGTTGTATCCTGGGTTCATTGGGTGTTTCGGGT
>JAODLC010000044.1:30741498-30760140 GCA_026781145.1 Hippopotamyrus pictus | reverse complement strand
TGAATCAGCTGTCGCCTTTCCTTTCCCTGGGACTTACTATAGAGAGGTCTTGGACTGCTCCCTAGGCCTGCCCGTCCAGCTGCCACTGTTCCCACCAGCTCGCTATGTAGCAGCCGTGCCTCAGCCTGATTGACCGCATCGTGCGCCTTCCACTTCCTGCCAGTTCATACTTCTATGCCTGCCGAGGAGACTTTGTTGTCGCTGGAGTCCCTATACAGCAGCACCTCTCTTGCTCGGGTTACCATAAACTCCTCTGCCAGACTACTAAGGAGACTCTTTGCTTTTCATATTAGATTGTGATAGTTATTATATATCATACCATACATGGCACAGTTCACACAATATAGCTGCCATAAACTTTTTTTCAGTGTAAATTATGTAGATTTTATGTCTTTTGTGAGAAGACTGGGTGTATTTGATAAAGGTTGGAAACCTCAACATTCTTGCATCAAAAAATACTCTTTTGTTGCTCTTTTAGCATACTTCAAACAAGTTCTTACATGTTTATCACTGGTAAAACTACATTTGTCTTCTAATATACCACTGTTCCTTTCACCCAGTGTCAGTAAATAAAAAATTCAGACATTGAGGACAAATATGAGAATAGAAATTCATATCTGTAGGCTTTCTTCAACTGCTTTGTTTTTTTTTAAATCATGAGGTTTATGAGAATTTGAGTGTGTAAATTGTCCATAGTGTGATTTTGTGTGTCCCCTGTGATTGACTGGAGTGTTGTCTGGGGTGTTCCCTTACCTTGTGCCCTGTGCTTCCTGGAACAGATCCAGGGCTAGCAAGACCCATGTGCTGGAAAAGCAGTTGGAGGGATGGATGGATGAAAGGATGGATACAAGTTTGAGTACAGTGTGGTCACCAAGTATGAACCCCTCATTGGAACTCATTGGAACCCCTGTGTGAGTTCACCAAATGGGCTTTCTTTATAGTGGTACTTCTTTATAGTTCTCTTATAGCTGTTTCTGTTTCCGCAAGCACACATCTGTTTTTAGATGCCAAATAATTATAAAATTCTTTATTACCTGCATTGGGGTGAGTTTCCCGAAGGCTTCTTAATGCTACATCATTCATAAGTTCTATCTTTTAACGTAGAACTTACGAACAACGTAAAAAATTGTACTTCTATATGCAGAAGCTATAACTTCCAGGGGGTTATGTGGAAAAGTTAAAATTTGTTTGATTTCTACACCTCCTGTCTTTAAGTAAAAGAGATAATCAAATTAAGACAGTGTTACCATTTATGTTGCTTTAAGGACATTCTTTTACAGGTCTGGCCCAGCCAGGGATCAAATCTACATTGTGACACGTTACCTGTCTTCCAACCTCTTGGAAAGACAATCTGTTTGTTGAACTATATAGACTGTCAGCAGAACAGATCAGCTGATCACAGGACTCAGGTGAAGTTTCTATTGACACAGGCAACTATATAAATAGGCTCAAAAATTATGTGTCTATGAAGTTTTATAGTTTTAATTAATTACTCAATCAATCAATTAATGGATTGATTGATTACTTAATCACATACATTTGTTATATGGAATTGTATATATAAGAATGGTAACTCAGTAGTAACTTTATGATTAATTAAAAGTATAATAGTATATTATTTCTGCCCCCTCAAGTAAAGTGTTACCAACTTATTTTTGTTGCACTTCATTACTGTGGGGAAACTATGGAAACTTTGGTTTCCCATGTCTAGTCAGCAACTAGTTCTAATGAGCCAGGGGAAAATTGCCGCTGTTTTGCCTGTCATGAGCTAGTTGTCTGGGGAGGTGGGCTGGTGACCTTTTTGGGGACAGGGTAGACCTAAATAATGGCCATGTTGATAGTCTAAGGCTTAGCCAAAGGTCAAAAGATTTAGTGATAAGTAATTGAAGAATGAGGGTGTCCAACCCTGATGTGAAGGAGCTGTTGGGTGTACTAGGGTTCAATCAATCTTAACGGCTCTGTCAAGTATTAGTCCGATGAGTCACCACCTGATGTTTTGTGTGTCAATAATTGGAAACCATATAACCTGTAAAGACACTGAAGGATAAAGGTGAAGAAAGAGCAAAAGCATCACTGTCATTTCGTCGTCCATCCTTTTCTTATTTACCTGAGACAAAGAAGATCTGAATTTGAAGTTTGCCGGTGGACTGCAGATCTTCTCATCGTTACCTAGGATAGCTGCTTGAAATCAGGGAATTTCATGAACAGGCTTTATGAAGAAGATGTCACTAGATCTTGATGTCTTTACCCGCAAAAATTAGACCTATCTATTTCATTATTTCTGAGGGTGTACAGTAAAAAAGAGGTCCACAACTTGGTGCCTTTGTGGATATGGGATCCTGCTGGCCCTCCTGTGGAAAATCATTTGGGAAAAACATGCAATAATAATGGGTATTATTTGATAACCAATAGAGATGCATAAATAGTCTTTTATTTTATGCAGTGATTTGTGATCTGACTTCTAGAAGTCACATAACACTCAAACAAGGACTTGTTCTTAGTTTTAGCAGAGTACAAAGCTGTGTAATTACTATACATCATAAGCACAAAACAGACAGGAATGACTGATTAAAAATGACTAATCACCATTTGTTTGTATAAATTGGCTTTTGGACACAAAATGTAAATTCTAGAAGTGGGCTTTGTTCAGATGGTGAGAAATGATTTAAGAAAAGGAGGTCAAGTTTAAATTAAAACCAGTCTACTTTTATATCTGTTTTTTTCTTCCTCAAGAAAAAAAAATATTCATGATCACAATTTGAAAGGAGTCTGTCAAAGGGGAAGTTTTTCCACTCATTCATTGGTCATAATGTCATTTAATGCTATCGTCATGGGAAATGACTTATCTAGTCCGATAAAGAGTAATAGTTAATCATTCTTAAGCAGTTATTTAATTTAAAACACAATTAAAAGTAAAACATAACACCATACTAAAGACTGAATTAGATGAGTCAACTTTCTGGGATACAAAGATGGGGTTTTAAGATCAGCCCAACTGTAATCCTTGAAGATCCCGTCAGAAATGACAGGCTGAGGCTTTGTACAAACCAGCGCAATCCCACCTGGCCTTTGGCTCTTCACTGTATGGTGTTGCTCGCAGGTTTGTACCAAGAAGGCTTGATTAATCATTAGAGTTTCGAGGCAGCATTTATTCATAAACATACCCATGTGGCTGTCTCAAATTACATGCTCTTCAAGTTTCAGAGAGAAATCTAGTAATTTGAGTCAACATTGTAATATTAGACAGATGAAATGAAGACGTATGTAATACCGATATTTAATATTTAATAGCAAATTTTTCAAACCATATTTAAGTAATAATTACTGACCACTTTGTTATTCATAAGTGCCAAAGTACTGGTAGTTTTCTGAAAAATAAAGACCTAAAGGCCATTAATGAAATGATAAAGCTGGATTTATCAAATTTTAATTTTCTCCCTTAATGCACTCCTGCCGTTTGATGATGCATCTCAGGCTCTCAGAGACACTGATAAAAAAATAATTACATGTAGTATGGACCTCATATGCCCTGCACACACATGCAGCACATGCAGGCTGTAATTCCCTGCATTGCTCACATGCAAGAAGGAGATGGGTCCTGTGCTCGCTGACCTTTTGAGCCACAGATCTAACCTGAATTCTCATGCTCTCCAGTTCCCTTCCTCCTCCTAAGGCCCCCCTCCAACCCCATCTGCACCCCCTCTCTCTGCAGCAGTGCTCTGCTGAACCCTGTCCCAGCAACGCAGCTTAGGACTGGTACAGTCACCGCACGCTGGAGTGGGCAGGCAAGGGAGGGGGGGGATTTCTGCGAGGCAGGCAGGCTGCATGCTCCCCGCAGCTGCGGCGCAGTGCGGTTGTGAACACTAGACCGCGGGGACAGTGGGAGGGGCCCGTAATGATGTCACTATGTGTGAGTGTGTTTGAGGCGGAGGAAGAGTTTAACTGGAAACTCAGCAGCCCTGTGGTGCTTGGAGGCAAGGCAAGGCTGAGAGGAGTGGAGCTAGAGCGAGTAAGCACGAGCGAGTGAGCGAGAGAGAGAGAGAGAGAGAGAGAGAGAGAGAGTCCGATTGAGGAGGGGAGGGGAGTGGGGGGGGGGGTGCTGTGCGAATTCTTGCTGTGTTAGCATCCCCCAGCAACTCCATCAATACTGCATACAGCTGGAAGCCTGGCGAGGATCCCCACTGCAACCGTGGGATCTGGTCATTGTAAGCAGCCTGCTGCATCAGCCCTGAACGCTGTGATCACGCTCCTGGATGTTTCTGTCTTTTTCATGCGATTTTTTCCTCCCTTTTCCTGGGAGCTTATGACTTTGAGAGCTATGCCGTGGCATTAACGGGCAGAAGGGAGGAGGACGGAGTACCCTGGGCTGATTGTAACGAGGGGACGAAAAGCTTGGGATCTCTCTCCAATAGCATGCCATCGCTCTCAGCAGGATACCGGAAAGGATCTCATTGCACCTGCTCTTAACAGACTTGGGTAGGCTGTTGTTTAACTCTTTGGGGCTGATTTATTTTGGGGGGGGGGGGTGGGGGGCTTGTTTCCACACTACATGTGAAGCCTCGGAGTGGGACGGGACAGTGGAGTGTATGCAGAGCTGTGAGTCCCGTTCAGGGCAGGAGGCTTGGGGGCAAAGTCGTCACGTTAGCTGCTTCTGCACCTCTCTGTGCCTCCAGGCCCAGCACACAAGCCACTGCAAGGTGCAGCACTTGTCAGAACACAGTTTGTTCTGCATCTCCGCCCACAGACCGGAGAATCTGCGCCGCGCGCTCTACGAACATGCACTCAGTCTCACTCTTAAATGCTGCATATTAATAATTAATCTTGGCACTGATGTGCACATTTTGATTTAGAAAAATGTTCTTTTGGGTAACTACACTTGGTGGCCATTTTATTAAGTACACCTAACAAGTACTAAGCAGGATCTACTTTAGCCTCCAGAACCACTTTAAGGTTTATGATTTGTATGTTCGGAGTCGCCCTTCTGCCCACCACTGCTGGACAGGGCTGTTATTTTTGCACTTGTGGCCTTTCTGATATCTTTAAGAAGTCCGGCCATTCTCCTCTGACCGTTCTTATTAACCAGCAAGAGAAGCACCACTAACAGGCTCGTTTTTGTTTTGTGCACCATTCTCTGCAAACTCTACAAACTGCAGAAAATCCCAGGGGGGTGGCTGTTTCTGCAATGCTGGAACCACCACACCTGGCACTGACACTCACACCACGTTTAATAGTGCTTATATAGTGTATTCCAATATTTATTCAGACAGCAACAAGATCCATTAACTATGTTTGTTTAATGTATATACATTAATGACAGCCACGTGATTGGCTGTTGGAGCAGACTATTTGCATTAATGAGCAGGTGTACCTAATAAACTGGCCAGTAAAGTAATAAACCAAAGTATAGATTTCTACCACCTTACGGTTCATTGAACTCAATGTTAGGTAACAGTAACATTTTTGCACAAGCAGAGGTATTTCCAGAGAGAAGAGCATGCTAAGACTCTGGACATCTTGAGGTGATTACTTTGATAAAGATAGGCAACAAATTATTGTAGGGTTATGCTAAGTTACCCTCAATGTTGTATTTCTTCAGAAATAATCATGTTGTATCCATCCTAAATGTACTGGAAATTGTCGAGTAACTCTGCAATAAAATATTTACCATTAAAATACATAGGTTTACTGAAATTTTGACAGTAATGTACAATAAAAATGAAAGATGTGCCATTTTGTTCAAAATTTACTTAGCTCTGGATTTTATTTTTCATTTATGCAATTTGTTAAAATAAATATAATTTAATTTATATAATATTATTCTAAGGCATGTTTAGTTTTCCACATTTATTTGCAAATTATTCAAAGTGACAAAAAAATTTCAAAAATTGGTGCATTGTGTGGTCATTAATACTGAACCCAAACCTTCCCAAAACATAGAGAACACCCTCAAAATAAAACACAACGACCAATAGGTGACATTTATGGAGCACGATACATGTCAAAAGCTTGTGCGAAAATAAATAAAAAATTATCTTGGTGATTGATTGCTTTTATGAGTGATAAAATCAACTTTTATAATGTTATAAAAATTAGCATGCTATTCAGTTTTATAGCTATTGTAAACTTAGCTAAGTTGCTAACAAGCAAAACGTATTGTAGATTATATCCATCATAGCATCAGTTTTCTTCGTGACTTGTAGCTAGGCGATTTGTACATAGAAAGGAATGAACAGTCAGATTTGAGAGGGAAGTGGGAGGTGTCACTTTCATGTACCTCAAATGGCAGGATATCATTCGGAGTTGGGCCAAGTGTAGACAATTTTGCAACACCTTCAGCTAGCAGTTTCTATGACCTCATTATGCAAGTTACGATATAATGCAGTTGCAGATGATTCCATCAAGGTTCCTTTTACTCGGCGAACTTGCATGTAATGGATGTAAATGAATGGGGTGGTCAAACATTAAGTTGTGCCGGTTACTTTGGCATGGGAATTCTCAGCTTATCAGCTGTAAAAACTAAGCAGGATGGCTTTAGGGTTAACCAAAGGTTAACTTACCAGAAGCACAGGTGCAGGTGGAATGTGATGAATACATTGCTATCTATAGTCCTATGATAAAGATCATTCTGATACCCTCAGCAACTCTTGGGCAAGTGACCCTTTAAACGCCAACCAGAAAAACCACTTTCTTGTGGAGCTTTGATTCTTTCCTCTCAGCCTTGCTTTCCAACCTCTCTGTATTATTTAGTCATGAGAATTACTGCCATTGAATCCATAGTGTGTGTAGTCAATTCAACAGAGTCTCTGCTTTTAAAAAGAGCCCGGATTACTCGATCCTCAGCGTGTGGGAATTTGTGACAGAAACAGGCGCTTGATCCAACTCAAGGATTAGCAGAGGTGAGATATTGGTTATGGTGAGAGTTGAAGGGCTGGCCAACATCCAGGAAGAGTCAGTAGCCCTATGGTTTTGGCCAGGTTACTTGGAGGTTCATGGATGGATCCTCCTTTCTTCGTCTTCAAGGCTATTCGATTTTTCATTGATAGTCTAACTAACGGTGAATGTTGCCAGCAGGTTCCCACTATGTGGTTGTTGGGTCGTTTTGGGTTTTATAACTGTATGAAGAACATATTTCTGGAATCACTAAAGCTAGTGGGATACCAGATTGTTGGCCCAGTGGGTTGTATCATTACCATGAGCTTCCTGGGTACCAGATTTCACTGCAATGCTGCTTCTGTGCTTCTTGAGTTTGGATATTGTACCAATACTGCAGGTTTCCAAAGTCATGGTATTTAGATGAACTTGTAACTACTGAGAGCCCAGGGTCCTGTTGACGGCCTGCCTCATCTTTTAACCTGCCTCTGAATTAAATGTGACACGAAGAAAGCTGTTCAAATTTAGAAGACTGCTCATATTAACATTTTATTGATGTTCTGAGAAGCTGACAGCTTGGAGATACTCTATGCATTTGGAGCATATTGTGTGTGCAAATGATTGTTAAAAGTTGAAATGAAAAAACAAAATCATCTTCTGGTCTACAGTGAGGTTAGATATTTTTAGGAGAAATGTGTGTCGTTGTTATGGTGTTGTTTTCTGTTCCTACCTGTCAGGAGCTTGCTGGGAGGGCAGATAATGTTCACACAATTGGACTAAAGAGGCTGCTAATTGAAAACTCCTCCAAAACACATTGTAGAGAAGAAAACTGATGAAATTAACAATTTATTTGGTTGATAGACTGCCTGTGGCCATATCTAACAGCAAACGAGCAGGGTCTTCGTCACATGCTACTGTAGATCAAATCTGCTTAACCTACTTTGGAGGTACAAAATATCTTTCTGGAACCCTTAGAAGGCTATCGTGGACCAGGATGGTGTTGTTTGATTCTGAATTTGAATTCTGAATTAAAGACACTGTCACCCATGTGTCTGTGGAAATGTAGAAGTAGGCAGAAGTTCATGATTAAACTGAAAACAGATTTGCTGCATCAATTTTTTGTTTTATTATTATTATTATTATTATTATTATTATTATTATAGATATATTTTTTGCATCAACCTTAGCCGAAACAATTTTTAAAAATAAGAATAAGAAGGTGGAAGGAATCACAGTTGCTTTGGAGATTTCATAGTTTACACACACAGAAGCATCAGTGCTCATTTTATGCCTTTATTGTAGCTCTAGATTTTCCGAACTACCTCTCTTTCTTCTTTTATTTATTTCTGTTTATCTTATTTTTCAAAAGCAAAGACAGAAGTTTGAATTGTTTGTCAATGTTTTAAAAGATCTGCTTTTTCAGGATCATCCTCGAAGCTCAGTGAGTCCCTTGCTAACAAACAGCTTATTCTCTCTTTTTTTTCCAGTTCATAAAGCATGTAAAGTTCGTGGCAGAATGTCGTCAGTCAGAACTGTATGTGCCATGTGAGGGCATTGCATTCTGGAGTGAGATTCATTCTGTTCTTTGGATGTTCATTAAGACTGCTGAGTGGCTTTCCAGTAAACCACAGAAATACCTCATTTCAAGGGTGTTTGACTGTGTTCAGAATAACAAGTATCCCTGTTTTTATGTTTCCCTTCAAAGAGGGTGACTGGCGAGTGACTTGCAATGTGTTTTTGAGGTTTGCATTTTCAATGCTGGTCTCCATGTTGAGATTCTGCACAGTCTCTCTTTTTATCCCCTGCTCAGAAATCTCGGCGTCCTCCAGGTCGAGGGTAGGAATTGTTGCGCCAGAGTGCGTGGGTGAGCGGGCGTGGGAGCCGTTAGCAGGCTCGAGAGAGCGACCATACAACGGCTCCGTTGTAAGAGCGGCGAGCCCTGAGGCCCATCGAACATGGTGACGAGGTTGTTAATCGGAGTTCTGATGATGTTAATGTTTAACCACTTACATGGGACCTGCGAGATGCGTCGAAACAGTACTTGCTTGGCTGGAAAACTGCATTTGCTTGTTCTTACAGTTAAAACCAAGTGGTCTTAAAAGGAGAGAGAGGGTCACTAGATCCATTGTTAGATAAAAAGGAAGCATTTTGTTCATTTGCTGAGTGGATTCTGTGGAGTTCAGGTCTTATGGCCAAGACACACAAAGACACACACACAGGTTTGTAATTATATCTTTGTGGGGACTCTCCATTCATTTCTATAGGGAAATCTCTAATCCCAACATGATGACCTTAATCCCTACCTAGCCCTAACCTTAACCATAAGTAACCAAACAAAATAGTTTATTGATTGCAGTCACAAATTTTTATAAAATTGAGCTACCCCTTGTAGAGACCAAAAAATATAGTTCTCACAATATCAAAATAACAGGATTTTATCACTTTTTGGGGACATGTGGTCCCCACACTGTAATATATACATAACCCACACTGACACACACACACACACACACACACACACACACACACACACAAATAGCTTGCAGTCAAAAACCGCACAGCATAGCCCCTGAGACTTTCCCATCTCCCTCTAAATATATACATCATGGGCCTTTTAACTGGATGAGAGACAAAATATTCCTGACCAGCTTCAGCAAATTCTTTAAGTGCACCAAAGCTTTGCCTGGACACCTCACTTGCTTGCCAGACAGGGCAGAATAATTAACATAAGGCTTTGTGCTTTAAGTCTTTGGGTTGAAGACAAACGTTGCCAAAAAAAGAATGTATTGGCAAATCTAGAAACCAGGGGCTACACAAACCACCAGTGCTAGTTTGAAGCCATCTTGATAAACAGAAGTGTCTCTTTTGTTGCATCGCTGGGAGAGGTTCATATTATGTACCTACGAGGTCAGCCACAGATTCCCTATCCTAACAGACAAGCCCACATGTCTGTTTAGAGTTAAGTGTCTAAATGAACATGTACAGTGATTTTGCTTTGATTGTTTGGAGAGAATTCCAAGCCATTGACATTCTTAGACGCACATTCTTCTATTGATTCCTTTTAAGTCTGCCTTGCTATCAGGCTTGCAGAAGATAAAATAATTCTTCAGTTGAGAAACATGTGGGTATATTGAAATACAATTCAGAGTCTTTTGTTAAATGCATTTATATGCCAGAAGAGCACTGATGCACACATATGATTCATCTGCAGTTTAAATGGCATGTAATTTTGTGCTTTGTTTGTGTTTGTTTGAAAACTGAAAACTGACCTGATTAAGTATTCTGTTTAGAGTGGCAGAATTGCTGCCGTCCATGCTCAATGGGATTTGGGTATAAAATATAAATGTTTCCCATCAGTAAGCACTTTGTTTTAAAATGGAGGACTGTCAAATAAAACATCAGAGGGCTGCTATCCGAACTTAACCTAATTTAGCCAAAAAGTAATGCATACTAGGATAGAGTGAATTAGAGAGAACCATGGGCAACCATTCTCATAGGAATATGTCTTGCCATTAGCTGTGCAGAACATTGACTGTGCCAGGGTCAGGCTAATAATGCTTATGGCCTGAGTGTTTTAGCAAAGCCCTGGATCTTTTTCAATCATGTATTTTTGTTATATGTATAATGTGTTTTTTTGTCATGAAATATCAAATTCAGAGCTGCAATTGACACAGGGTTAATGTATTTTAAATAGACAAGATACAGTAGAATAGATAGGATTTTATACTTTTACTGTAAGTCGTGAACTGCAAATCATCAGCAGGGTTTTGGGCTATGCTCTGGATCTCCCGTTACCCTAGAACTGCCCCTGGTGTAGAATTATGTCTGTTCACAGGGGATTTAAAATAACATGAATCAGGCTCAAACTGCACTTAATGATAAAAGCAATTCGGTTTAGGTGTGCTGTAGGGAGATCTGTAAGGATTACTCTAAAGTTAAGAGTAATTAGGATGTATTACCATAAGGTAGCAGAAGGTTTCCATTTTTAAATATCCAGCTGCATGTTGGAATTGACTTACGTAAAGACAACACCAGTAACCAGACTAGAGGATCGCAGGATCAACTTTCATGCTTTGCAAATGAGGCTGTGAATGTTAAGGGCTCTGTGTGAGTGTTGCAGATTTTACTTGAACTCTGCTGGGTGTTAAGAGCTCTTTGTGAGTGTTGCCAGTTTTACTTGAGCTCTTTTGGGCGTTATGGGCTCTCTGCAAGTGGGGCTGCTTTTACTTGAGCTCTGTTGGGTGTTAAGGGCTTTCTGTGAGTGTCACCCATTTTGTTTGAGCTCTGTTGGGTGTTAATGGCTCTCTTGAGTGTTACTTTTTTTGCTTAAGCTCTGTTGGGTGTTAAGGGCACTCCGTGAGTGTTGCTGATTTTGCTTAAGCTCTGCTGGCTGTTAAGAGCTCTCTGTGAGTGTTTCTGATTTTGCTTGAGCACTGTTGGGTGTTAAAAGCTCTCTGTAAGTGTTGCTGGTTTTGCTTGAGCTCTGCTAGCCATTAAAAGTGAGTGTTGCTGATTTTACTTGAGCTCTGTTGGGTGTTATGGGCTCTCTGTGAGTGTCACCCATTTTACTTGAGTTCTATTGGGTGTTAAGGGCTTTCTCTGTGAGTGTTGCTGGTTTTGCTTAAGCTCTGCTGGCCATTAAGAGCTCTCTGTGAGTGTTGCTGATTTTGCTTGAGTTCTGTTGAGTGTTAAGGGCTCTCTGTGAGTGTTGTCCATTTTACTTGAGCTCTGCTAGGTATTAAGGTCTTACTGTAAATGTTGCTGATTTTGCTTGAGCTCTGGTAGCCATTAAGAGCTCTCTGTGAGTGTCACTGGTTTTGCTTGAGCTCTGCTGGGTGTTGATTGAAGTCAATGTCTCTGCTTCCAGGCTATGAGAGGGAGCTGATGTCTGCAATGGCTATGCTGGACTTGCAGACCTTCACACCACAACATCAACGCTTCTGCTGCCCCACCACTCGGCCTCCTCCCGGGAGAGTGTGACCTCCACTCCCACGTCTTCAGGGCTTCCTTCAGCTGCCTCTCAGTGTGACTCTGGACCCATCATGGGAGGATGTCTTTCCAAACCCAAACCAGGTGACCAATGCTCTTTAATTCCAGTAATGAATGGCACTTGTTCATTCTCTCTCCTTTCCCAGCCATATATGGGTCACACATTGCTTCTCAGCAGCCTTTCTAATATGGGGGTTTCAGGGGAGGAATTTTAATGCTCTCACTTGTAGCTGTGTCAAAGGGATTAGGAAGTAAACTATGACTTTGGTTTTGACCGTTGCCCAGTGTATAAATGGCATGTTCTTGACCTGTTGCTTGAGCAGTTGAACTGGTCCAATTACTTGCATGTCCTGTGCTGTGCGATTCTTTATGTTGAGAGTCTGTTCCTTTGGTCCCGGAAGGTTGTTGGTTCAAGTCCTGTGTCTGGCAGAGTAATTATATTCCTCTTGAGCAAGGTCTTCAACCCCAATACCTGCAGGTGTGCTGGAAAAAATGGCTGTCAAAGGAGTGCATGATCGGATAAGAAGATATTGATTTTCATTGTACTTGTTACCCGTATTATAACATTAAAAGGCATTCTTCGCTATACAAACCATGTATTTTCCAAGAAGAGTCCTATGAACCCTTAACCATAAGATCAGAGGTTCCAGAAAAGGTAATTGATGTAATTAAATCTCAACAGCACACCAATCTGTGTAAATGCTGCCTAAGTCACTCTAGATAAGAATATCTGTTACTGTGATCATAGTAATACAAATGTTAATCACACCATGTCACAGGCAGTGGCCTTGTTGACCCCTCAGGGAAAAGGTCCACGGGGAGTGATCCTACATTGGGTGATGCAAACCAGCAAGCTGTTTAGATATGAACATAAATATTAAGTGAGAGATAATACTGTGTGCAATGAATGCTGCAGTGATGAGGAATTTGGATAAGGATTGCCCCACTGTATAAATCAGTTAAATGTTAAGATTGTTATTCATATATTACTATAAAATCATGGGATAACAATGACAACAACACTAATAATAATAGTTGGGGGGGGGGGTTAAATCCTGGCTCTGCACTGTGATTGCATGATATAGATAGATATATATGTACATATGTATGAGGACATATAGAAAATTACAAGGGCTGTTTTCTTCAGATGCTTTTTCTGTTCGCCTCAAATCAACTTGGTAGACTTACATGACAAGAATTTAAAACCTTTATCACTTTAGTGTCAGTCAGATTGCTGCATTATTTTATTACTTGTGGAAAGTCTAAAATACGGCAACCATAAAGTGATGAACATCGCTATATTTTAGGACACATCACCGAGATTTCTTTGTCATAAGGTTCAATAGGTTGAGGTGGTGGGGAATTGAAAGGTTCAACAAGTGCGGCCAAAGTCGACCTCGGTCGAGGAAGAGAGGAAAAAGGAGTGAAACACGATCACGCGTCGCCTCGGACACGGGGTCAGAGGTCAGCGGTACAGTTGTAAGCGACTCACCGCTGGGCTTTCAGACAGCTGCCAGGAGGAAACATGCTGTGAATGTAACAAGATGACGGACAGAACTTGGAGTAACAACAACAACAATTTTTTTCAGAGGAATAAAAGCTGCACTCTTCGTTTCAACACTGACGGGCAACACCGAGATTAAAATGTGAAACTGGAGCTTTAATTATAGCAGCATGTAAAGTATAGCTTTAAAATCTTTAAAATGACTGCAATGACCTCTTCATGAAAAACCCCAGCTGGACACGTGGGACCACAGAAGATAATCCTGTTGCATAATCTCTCTATTGAGCCAGCGCGAGGCAGATGTCTTCATGTATAATTTAGATAATATTTCACAAACATCTTCTTGCCCCCTGCTGTCAGACAGTAGGAAGACAGATTCAGGCCAATGGGGTTATGAAACAGCGTCACGATAGAAGCAGCATGTCTTTCTGCTATATTCAGATAAGTGGCATGTAAGAGCAGAATATTTTGTAGGTAGAATTTTAAGTCCCTGGTTTCCTTCACTGTTTTCTTGACGTATTTCTGATGTCCAAGCGCTTGTTAAATAACATTGACAAAGCAGGAACTGAAAAACAGAGAACAAACCGGATACTAATTCAAAAATCATATAATTATCATTACATTTTAATGCCACATGTTACAAATTACACGCTGTTACTAATTACACAGTGTTAATTCCTGTGAATTTTACTTTGTGAGGTGAGGTGATGGATTACAGGGTTTGGAGAAATAAGACAAGATGTTTTCAATTCCACTTTGCATCAAAAAGTTAAATGAACTGTTCGTTTCTTCTAATGATGAAAACTGTAGTTGAAGAGTAGGATATTCTGGTCCCCTCTGAGCATTTGTGGGGACTTGCCAGATTTCAGCTCTGGTCAAAGAAATGTTCCAGCTGTTAATAACAGGAATGCTAAAAATATGACAGACACTGACAAACATGAAAAGGAACATCTACACCCCATTTTATTGTCTTCAAACACCAATTAAGATCATAAGAGAGTTTAGGCATCGGAAGGATGTCAACAGTGTGATATGGTCATTCAGACGGAACAGCGATCAGGAAAATTCTACATTTCACGTTGCCGTAATTCAGGACAAGGCTCTTCATGAGAATAACACTCCATTGCAATGCTTCAGGAAAATCCTAGCCATCCGGGGCTCCTTTCATTTTGCTTGCAGTTGTAGCTGCTCTTATGATTTTCCATTGACTTTAATTAAGACCTGCACAGCAGGTGAAAATTCCGGACAGATTAAAGTTTAAAGCACCAGAGGGTCAGCACATTCTTCTGGCTGAAGAGATAAAGCTGGTTCTCTGTCGGCCCCTGTAAAAGGAGTTACACAACCACATTTTCACGGGAAGAAACACCAGCAGGGACGGGGGTGGCGGGGTGGAATAGATCAAAAGAAATCAAGAGATCTTCCATCGTGTAGCTGTGATGAATCAATACATGAAAACCTTGGAACTTTGGGTAACTGAACTATTGGCAAAGGAAAAAACTAAAAAGCAAAGACATAAAGTAAGACTGAAAAGTTTTTAAATAGCTAGTAATAATACTGTGCACATTCCTGTTTCATTCACTCCAGTCTCTCCTGCACTCCATGGTGTCTTCTGACATTCTGGAAAGAGGCAGCTCAGCCTAATTGCTTACTTTTGATGTAGGAATGTGTCTGTAAACAGGTGTCTGATCCAACATGAACACAGCATTTCTCCTGCATGGAAAGGTTCTGGAAAGCTGCTAATCATAACTGGGTAAATTGCTATTCATATACATGCCTTTTAATTAATGTGTCTAATTCTGTAAGTTAGTCAAACGGAAGTAAGACTAGATGAATCACTGATGCCTGAAGGAAGGTAAGGATTTGTTACGTGACAGTTACTGTTGCCTTGATCCAGGTGGTAGATTGACATTGCACGGTAATCCCACACAGGCTCACATTACCACCGATCATGTCTGAGCCTATTTCCATCCCTTGGTATTTGTCCCACAGTTGAGGTTAAAGTTGAACTGACCCTGCTTGAGAAAGAGAAGGAAACAGACGTGATGTCCCCCAATGGCAAGGCCAGCCCGTTCTCGGACGGCAGACCCAACGGTGCCCCGGGACACTGCTCCGATGAGGACTCCGCCCCAGCGCTGAGGTCCCACCACAAGCCCCATGACTATGTGGAGGCCTCCGTGTGTCACGTGAAGGACCTGGAGAACGGACAGTAAGAGCTCAACAAGTCCCACCTACAGATGCTCCATCAGCTTCTCAGTGGAGGCTCAGAATCCAAGATGACACACAACTTATTCAGCAATGTTTAGTTCAAACTTTCAAGAGAAGTTCCTCAATCTTTCCCTGGTATACCATCAGAAATGTGACTTCCAGCGGAAACCAGTGAGATAAATTACTTTGAAGTAATTTATCGGCCTGATCTGATGGGAGGGGGTGAAATGACGGTCAAGATCGTTATGGGAAGGGGGTATCGGTTTTTTTCTTTTGTGTTGATGGCCATGACTTGAGTTATGAGTGAACCTTCAAACATGGCAGGTTCTGCATTCTTTATGGAGTCCATGAGTTGGAGGAACTCTAGTCCTAATGCTGTTTGTTTTTGTAGGTGTCGTGCTTCCTCACAGTGATGAGAGAGAACTAGCTTTTGGGTGGGAGCGTCGCCTATGGCAGTCGCAGGCTTCAGTATTTACTATTGGTTTACACTAGTGATTGACAGGGGATAATCCCACCCACTATTAGACACAAGCAGGAACACAGACAGGGAAAATTATACTGGGGGGACGATGTCACCCAATTCCCTATGCTGTAAAAATAAAACGTGCAAGCAGCCGTATGGACACGTATGTCTGCTTAATGCTGTGCGTGTGGTTGGCTCCAGATTATTTCACGAATTTATGGCCGACTGTGGCTCTAAATGTTCCGTTTCTGATGCTGGCTCCTACAGAATGAGAGAAGTGGACCTGGGGAGTGGCAGAGCCCTACTGATCAAGGAACACGGCGAGTTCTCCGCCATAGGGCACAAGTGTCCCCACTATGGGGCACCCTTGGTGAAAGGTGAGTCGGGTTCCCTCTGCTAATCTTCTGTCACCTCTCCTCAGTCTGACCCCAGGAGGGGAATACTCACTCAGCATCACCTTCAGCACCTGATTTAACTGGAGCTTCTCACCTCTCTTGCAGGGGTTTTATCTAAGGGACATGTGCGCTGTCCCTGGCATGGGGCCTGCTTTAATATCTCCACTGGGGACATTGAGGACTTTCCTGGATTAGACAGCCTGCCCACCTTCCAGGTCACCATCCTCACCTATAGCCACTCTACGAATGAAGTTATCTGCGGTGATCATCAGCAGATGTATACAGGAAGATCTGTGAAAGGGTCAACTCACTGCCTTAGAAGTGAAAATATTCATACTAGGGGAGGAATAACATATGCACAGCATAACATAACATAACATAAGCACACGAAGCGTGAAAAATATAAGAATTCTTTGTAAAAACATGGGCAGTGTGGAAGTGTACACTGTTGAGGAGAGTGTAGCTGCTTGCTGATTACGTAACAAATTTGTTCATTTACTCACCTGTTGAATATTTCTGTACTGATATAAAATATCGATAAAATTTGCTGAATTAGTTAATCTTGTCATAGGTTAGAGTGGAAAAGGACAAGGTGATAATTCGGGCTAACAAGCAGGTGAGCAGAATTTGTTCAGAGCCTAGGAGTTTCAGTTTGCAGTGTTTTCAGTGCACCGATTCCTTCAAACCTTTACACTCGCAAGGCTCTTCAGTCCCAGAAAAGGACCAGGGTCATGACAAAATGCTCTGCGGTTGTCAACGCCAACACCGGCTTCAGCCATGTGCTCATCATCGGAGCAGGTGAGGTACCGTTTTTTGGATTAATCACCAGGTCTTCTTCATTTACTGGTGATGGGAAAGGGAATCAGCATTGGCAGGATATCAGCTTGGGGCAGTGGGCGATTCATGATGTTCAGTACCGTGGTGCTTCTCTCGGTCAGGTCCAGCTGGGCTGGTTTGTGCGGAAACGTTGAGACAGGAAGGCTTCACGGACCGCATTGTCATGTGCACCATGGACAAGCACCAGCCGTATGACAGACCTAAACTGAGTAAGGTTTGTACAGAAATCCAGAGAAGGACAGCAGTCACACATACAGTAGCACGTGTCCATTCCACTTTGAAACCTGATCTCATGACAGTGTTTTCCGTCCATCCATTTTCTAATCCCTTTTCCAGGTCAGGGTCACCTGGAACCTATCACAGGCAGCACAGGGCACAAGGATATCAGTACAACTGTTTACATCATATAAATTTAATTGCTCAGATAGTGGAGATTCTCTGCAGTCGTTCTCAAGGATTTCAGAGACCAATTGTTGTCACATAATTCCGCCCTTATAAATCTATCTTCACTGCAGATTCACCTAAAACATGAATGTAGGTAAATGATATAATAATATAATAATTGACAGATAATTCAGGGGATATGGTGGTGCAGTGATTAGCACTGTTGCCTCCCACCTCTGGGACCAGCGTTTGAGTCTCTGCCATGGCTCTGTTGTGTGTGGAGTTTGCATGTTCTCCCTGTGGGGTTTCCTCTGGGCACTCCAGTTCCCCCCCTTCACAGTCCCAAAACATGCTGAGGTTAATTGCACTTACCAAATTGCCTGTGATAAGTTGGAGCCCCACCCTGGGTTGTTCTCTGCCTTGTGGCCAACGGACCCAGACCTCCTGTGAATCTGAATAGGACAAGTAGCTAGAGAAAATGAAATAATTCATACTTTGCACTGTCAGGGGTGTAATATGAATTTGTCTAGGTGCAGTATCCTACCACGAAAGGTCAGTGTCACTGTGGGAATCTCAGCACTTAAATTATTATCATTCAAAACAATTTAAAAAACCCTGGTGAAACTATTCCATAAGCCTTTGTACTAGGTGGTGCAGTGTTTCGCACTGTTGCCTCACGCCTCCGGGACCCGGGTTTGAATCTGTGCTGTAGCCCTGAGTGTGAGCTTTGCGTGTCCTCATCCTGTCGTTGGCTTTCCTTCCTTATAATTCATTCATATACAGTATATCTTATCATCCTAATGTACCTTAACAGATTTAATATGTATTAATAAAAACTTTACATTATACTAAGAAACATTATATCGTTTAACCTTTATTAATATACACTTAAGCTGTTAAGGTATGTTAGGATGTTAAGATATGCTTACATGCTGCCAGGGGCGTAGCAACCGGGGGGGACGGGGGGGGACACGTCCCCCTCACTTTTAGAAACA
>JAODLC010000044.1:30724929-30741398 GCA_026781145.1 Hippopotamyrus pictus | reverse complement strand
TTTGGGTAAAAGCGTCCCCCCCACTTTGGGTAAAATACTGTCCCCCCCACTTTTAAATTGGCTGCTACGCCCCTGGATGTTGCTTATGAATATTCTGTCTATGCATTGTGAAGGTTCACTGAATGTTTAATGAATGCATTGTCGAGGCATTATGAAGGAGCAGTTCATGTAAAGCATTAGCTACTATTCATTTTATTGTCTACCACAGGGTTCCCCAATTCTGGTCCTGGGGGGCCAGGATCCAACACAGTTTGCAGATTTTCCTACTGAGGCACCCCTACTAAACCGAAATTTGCTGATTAACATTTATGTGAGAGGAGAAATCTGCAAATTGTGTTGGATTCTGGCCCTCCAAGATCAGAATTGAGGAAACCTGGTCTACCATATAGAATTTTATGTTGTACATCCTTGATGCTCTGCTGAATGTTCTAATGAAATTTGACATTGTTTTCCCACAGTCTCTAGAAAGCACAGCTGAACATCTTAGACTGCGATCAATGGAGTTCTTCCAGAATCATGACATAGAGTTACTAACAGAAAAGGAGGTAAATAAATCACTGGGTGCCTGGTTTTGTTTGGGAAACATTAGGCGTTTCCAACATGCTTTCCTGCATTTCAGGTAGCCTCGGTGGATGTGAGGTCCAAAACGGTTACATTTCGGGATGGGTTGAAGATGGAATATAGAAAACTCTTTATTGCCACAGGAAGCAGGTAAGGATATAACTTAATGTTTTATGCACAGAGATTTTCTCATTTATTTTCTAAATACGATGAAACCTTGCCGCTAAGCTCACAGTGTTGAGACTGCATTAAAAAAAGAAGAGTTTTTAAATCAATTCTGGAACACAATTCATAGGTTGTTCTTTTGTTATTTGAATGTCATCTTTTCATATACTGTTCTTTTATTATTTGAATGTCTTTTTTTTTGAAGACCCAAGCCATTGAACTACAAAGGCAAAGACGTGGAAAATGTCTTTTACCTCAGAACACCAGAAGATGCCAATAATATAGCCAGGCTCGTCAACAACAAGAACGCTGTCATTGTGGGAACATCATTTATCGGTGAGTGTCTGGGATGTGGACTGTTTACTGGCTCCAGCTGAGGGCTATGTAATAAAATGAAAATGAGAATAAAATTACTGAGCAGGCTTCATTTGATTTGGTACTGGGCATTTTGTTACTTGTTGGCTGCACTTTTTAATCTTTTACACACAGGCATGGAAGTAGCTGCAGCTCTAACTGACAAGGCCCATTCTGTCTCCGTCATTGGGATTGAGTCTGTCCCTTTCCGGAAGGTTCTGGGAGAAAAAGTTGGAAAGGCAATAATGAAGGTACAGAAAAACCTCATCAAATCTACAGCCCCTTCCAGTTCTCAGTTCAGACTCCCAAAAAAGAATGAAGTCTTCGGTATTATTAGGGCAATTATGTGATTTTCAAAGGAGTTACTGATTGACCCACACTGACCAGAATTCCCACTCATACGTAGACATGCCTAAGAGGAAATAAGGCTAGGACAGAACTGAGCCAGCCGCTTGTTAAGTGCCACAATTCTGAGTCTTATGCTGCCAGGAAGAGTTTCATTCTTTCCAGTCCGTGGCTGTGTCACCTACGCCCCCCCTGCTGAGACTGGGGCCTCACAATGCACAGTGGAGTGTGGGACAAGCTCCTGACCGCTCCAGAAGCTTTATGTATATACTTTATTCATATTTAAAGCCACTTTATTAGGTACACCTAGCTATTATTGGGTACGACCCACTTTTGCCTCCAGAACTGCTTCAAGATTGATGAGTTGTGTTTAGAGAAGCCTCACTGTTGTTTTGAGTTGTTATGTTTGCACTTGCGGTTTTCCTGTTAGCTTTAACAAGTCTGGTCATTCTCCCATGATGGTTCTAATTAAGCCGGGGTTTTGCCACAGAAATGCCACTGACTGGATGTTTTTCTGTGTTTCCTGTGGACCAAAAAGTACCACTAATGTTACTAAGTTGCTAGGGAATAGATGAATGGGTAGGTTTTACTGTATTGCATCCGTTCCTACATAACACCATAATGGTAAAATACTGTATAAATCTGTATAAGCAGGTTTCAGAGGAACTATGTGCTGTCATCGCCCACCTAACTAAATGCCTGCTCTGTTTACCTACCTCATCTGTTTTTCTTTTCCTTGGAAAACACCTAATTAAGCTAATTTTATTAAAGCTTTTTAAGAGCGTTGGCTAAATAACAGCAGAATATAGCCTATTAGTGTCATTGACCACTTGAATTGTGTAATGCGTGCAGGTTGGGCTGGGGCAGGAGTGGGGCTTCCCAAGTGAAGCACCAAGGCCTCAGCATAGATGACTGATTGGTTGGCTAGATGTATTTTTTGGTGCTATTTCTTATCTAATATTAAATATCCCATCCTGGGAAACATCCTAGGCATCGTAGCAACAGGTCACTCAAGCCAATTTAACTCCATTAAGTCAATTCGTAGTCTACAAGACTAAAAAAAAAAGTTAAAAGTAGTATTAACAACTTCAGAAGGGAAAATGCATACAAAATGACTGTAGCAGCTCGACACTTTTCCAAATTTGTCTATGGGAAGTTTGGAGAATCTGGGTTCTGCATTACCATGGATGACAGTCGTGTGTGCGTACAGAGGTGCTGAGGGGAGAGGACCTATCCTGCCAGTGTTGTGGAGAGACACACCGGTGTTACTCCTGACATCATGGTGTGGGGAGCCATACGGTATGACTTCCGGTCATCTCCGGTAGTGATTCGGGGGACCCTGACAGCACAGCGCTACGTCAGTGACATCCTGCACCCGCATGTCTTACCCCTCCTGAGTCTTACCCCTGGTACAGTCTTTCAACAAGACAACGAGTGTCCACACATGGCACATGTGTCTATGGACTGCCTGTGTCATGTTGAGGTCCTCCCGTGGCCAGCCAGGTCCCCTGATATTTCCCCAATCTAACATGTGTGGGATGAACTTGGACGTCAACTCAGACCCAGTGCCAATCTGCAGGATCTCATGGCCCAGTTACAACGGTTGTGCAGTGGAGGATACAGTGGCTGTACGACTCCCTTCCACACCGTATGGCCATATGAATCCAGGCCCATGGGGGTGTCATAACATGGAACCAGCAGTGTTTCCATACTGCCAACTCCGTTGTTCCTTATAATTTCAGATCAAATCATTGTGATACAGTCACATGACCTTTCACCATGTGTAGATTCATTTAATTTCCACTGCTCATCTGGGTGCTTAACTTTTTTGTCATGTTTGCCATATATACACTATATTGCCAAAAGTATTGGGACACCTGCCTTTAAACACACATGAACTTTAATGACATTCCATTCTTAATACATAGGTTGTAATATGGAGTTGGTTTACCCTTTGCAGCTATAACAGCTTCAACTCTTCTGGGAAGGCTGTCCACAAGGTTTAGGAGTGTGTTTATGGGAATTTTTGACCATTCTTCCAGGAGAGCATTTGTGAGGTCAAGCACTGATGTTGGACGAGAAGACCTGGCTCGCAGTCTCTGCTCTAATTCATCCCAAAGGTGTTCTGTCGGGTTGAGGGCAGGGCTCTGTGCAGGCCAGTCAAGTTCCTCCACACTCCACTGCGAACCAGTGCACAAAGCATGGTCCATAAGGACTTGCTCATCCATGTCCTTATGGACCATGCTTTGTGTACTGGTTCGCAGTCATGTTGGAACAGGAAGAGGCCATCCCCAAACTGTTACCACAAAGCTGGGAGCATGAAATTATCCAAAATGGTTTCCAATGCTGCAGCATTAAGAGTTCCTTTCACTGGAACTAAGGGGCCAAGCCCAACCCCTGAAAAACAACCCCACACCATAATCCCTCCTCCACCAAACTTTACACTTGGCACAATACAGTCAAGCAAGTACCATTCTCCTGGCAGCCGCCAAACCCAGACTCATCCATTGAATTGCCAGACAGAGAAGCGTGATTCGTCACTCCAGAGAACACGTCTCCACTGCTCTAGAGTCTAGTGGCAGCATGCTTTACACCATTGCATCCGATGCTTTGCATTGCACTTGATGTAGGTGATGTAAGGCTTGGATGCAGTTGCTCAGCCATGGAAACCCATTCCATGAAGTTCTCTACGCACTGTTCTTGAGCTAATCTGAAGGCCTCACGAAGTTCGGAGGTCTGTAGCTATTGACTCTGCAGACAACTCTCGACTTCTGAACATTGTGTGCCTCAGCATGCATTGTCCCTGCTCTGTGATTTTACGTGGCCTACCACTTTGTAGCTGTTGTTCCCAGTTGCTTCCTCTTTTTTACACATATGGACTTATTGCACAGGTGACATCCTATCACGGTACCACGCTTGAATTCACTGAGCCCCTGAGAGTGAACCATTCTTTCGCAATTGTTTGTAAAAGCAGTCTGCATGCCTAGGTGTTTGATTTTATTTTATTTTTTTTTTTGGAAAATACAACAGTGCTGTTCCAAGAGTTTATGGGGTGACGTGTATCATATGACTGTTATCAGGTGGCCCCAAGGAAAATTCAAGCCTCATTGGCTTTAATGGGCACAGAACTTACTGAGTCAGTGCAATATAATGCTTTTTGTCTGAAGTGACTTCCACTTTTTAAATTGAGGTCACTAACATGTAATGTTTGAGCTGCCAAGGGAACTATAATAATAATAATAATAATAATAATAATAATAATAATAAAATTATTATTATTATTATTATTTCAGTGGTACACAAATTTTATTTGTTTCAGAAAGCTGGTCGAGTCCAAGTCAAATTTACCCATAAGAAATAATGTAAATGAATTTAATCCATTCCAGCCCCCCAAATGATTGCCTATTTAAATGTATCTACCTACCTAATTAATGACACGAAGCATTAACAATCAATATAAAACTAATACACACATGATAAGGCACACATACAAAAGTAATAAACATGAAATAAATGACAATCCCACACTCCAAAGCGAGAGCAGACACCCGTAGACCACCTTGAAGTCACGTTATAATCTCCTAAACTTCAGTTGCAGCTAGAGTTTTCTGCCCGACCCGTTCGAGGTCTGAATTGGTAGAGTTCAATGCATCTCGACCCATAAAAATGTTAGCAGGAATGGTCAAGTTCCAAGATTTCAGTCGAGGTAGAAGTCGAAAAAAATTCAGCAGACCTGTTCGATGTCCGAATTGGTTGAGTTAGGCGTTCGAGTTCTAAAGTTTTACTGCGTTATTGTGATTAAGTATCTTCCCCTACAGTAACTGATCGTTTCCCTGTGATAAATGTGCCTTGTCAGGTCAGCCCGGAATAGCGCCCTCATGTGTATGTGTTCATGTTTAAGCTCATTGGGAAGGAGGCCAGTGTTTCCATTGTCCGCCTACAAAAAACAGGGCCAGTTATACAATGCAGTTTATACTGAGTGCAATGAATCCAGGATAAAAATATTAGCACCATTACATGAGGTTCGGCAAAACCTACCTGCAATCTTGACTTTATTGTGTCCCGCAGTACAAGTCAAGGCATTACATCAAAGAAAGTAGAGTATACCTGGAAGTAATTACTATATTTTGGTAATATAAAATTATATGAAAGATTGACAAAGAAAGTCCATCCTTATCTACTGATTGCTAGAATGCCAACACAAGCACCATATAACAGTCTAAATTAATGATTGGTTAATGTATATGTACTGTTAATAAACTAGTCTAAGTGCTAACCAAGTCGTCTGTAACTTACCTTCAGTGTCTCATGGGTTTCCTATGAGGCTGATGTTTATAGGGGTTCAGTGAGTCCCACGGCTCCCTTCCTCAGTGATCCCCTGATTCTGTCATACTAGCAGTCCTGCAGCCACTTGCTTGTCAAGTTTGTGACACTTTTTATACTATGGAAATACTTGTATAAATCTCTTTCAGAAGAGTTTTGGGCTAACGTATTCAATCCAGTTTCTGGTACCTTGCTTGCTGGTAGTATGATCCTCAACTTACGATGGACCCAACGTGAATTGAAAATATTGTAAGTCGAATATTAATTCATAGGACGCACATTGGCATTTAGTAGATATAATGGGCTTGGGAAAGAAAAATCCAGGAACAATTGCTATTGTTAAACACTGTATGAGATGTTTACACTCACAGTCACTACAGAGGCTGGAAGTGTGGCTGGGTGGATGCTGCCATCTCTTGGCAACAGTACTGTACTGCGTATCGTTAGCCCAGGAACAGATCAAAATTCAGAGTCTGATGACTACTGACTGTGCATCACTGTCGCACCATCATAAAGTCAAGCACATCGTAAAGCGAGGAGCCTCTGTACTTGTAGACCCCCCCCAAAGTATCTTAGTCTCTCTTGTCCTTGTGTGGTTGCTACTAGGCCGTTACCAAACGGCAAAAACTGGGGGACCCAGAAAAAAAAAACTCCTGATGAAATTATACTTCTGCAAAGAAATGCTGACCTTGGTCTGTCATGCTTCCCTTTGGCAGATGTTCGAGACCAACCGGGTGAAGTTCTACATGCTGAACGAGGTTTCAGAGATGCGAGGTCAACACGGACAGGTATCAATAAAGTGAGGGAAACGGCTTTGCCTGACGTCAGCCTTGTTTATTCTCAGTTGTAAAAGCACCCAACTAATCTTGGCCAACACGCTGTGTGCTGGGTGAGCAGATGAGTAGCCCTCACTGAAAACCCGACATATCCCTGTGTACAGAAAACTCACAGGGCAAGGAATACTCGGAAAAAGCTGCTGACTAACTGTAAAACAACAGTATGAAAACCATGCCTATTAGCTGCTAAAATCTGCCAGCCTTTAACTCATCTTTCTGTGTTTGTGGGGTTTTTTTTGGAGTTGAAAGAAGTAGTCCTGAAAAGCGGAAAAGTTCTGAGGGCCGATGTATGTGTCATTGGCACAGGTGAGTTTTGCACATAATAGCTTGATGGCTCAAGTATTTCAGGGCGCTGTGCGGCTTAACAAAATAAGGATCTGTGCCCAGAAAGTCATGGGTTCGAAACCCATGGTTGCCAATATAATGATGTCCTTGTTGGGCTCTTGAGCAAAGCTCTTTATTGCTTGGTGTATGTTGTTATTCTCTGTCATTATGATTGCTATCCTTCCCGTAGGATCGATCCCAGCCACCTCCTTCTTAAAACAGAGTGGGATACACATGGACTCAAAGGGTTTCATAACTGTCAGCAAGGTCAGTAGCCCACAATCTTAATGCATGCCTTTCAACTTGGCATAGTTGCTTCAATCGCATCAAGTGTGAATATAGCTGTATCTCCTTCTGAATCTCCAATGGGATTTCAGCTATTCTCTGTCAAAACCAGTTATGACGTGGCAGACAAAAAACTAACCCAAGGTGTGTTGTTTAATACCTAGATGATGCAGACCAATGTGGATGGGGTCTTCGCTGGGGGGGACGTTGCCATGTTCCCCCTGTCGCTGCGTAGCAATAAGAAGGTGAACGTCCCCCATTGGCAGATGGCACACATGCACGGTAAGACCCGCCCCTCAGTGGCAGTGGCAAGCGCATCACTTCCTGTATGACTGACCTGCCTCATTGTCAAGGTGATGTTTTCCAGGGCGAGTGGCAGCACTGAATATGATGGGCAGGATTGTTGAGATCAAAACCGTGCCTTACTTCTGGGCAGCCATGTTTGGAAAGAGCATAAGATATGCAGGTGAGTGGACAGTCTGAGACTGACCTTCCATTTTTTATTTGAGTACGTCGGATAATTGAGTTCCAACAGCAAATGCTTCATTGAAGAGAAGAGGCCTATTGAAAGGTTCACAAAAAAAAAATTTGCAGTTCAAAATGTTTATACTGGAAATGAGCCAAAAGCCATTTACACTGTCCATCCTTGATAACTTCTTATCCAACAGAGAATCACGATAAGTCTGGAGCCTATTCCAGGAAACAGGGCACAAATATTCCCATTAAATTACTGCCACCTAGCTGTGAGAAGATTTACATTTTCTTAAAGCTATGTCACATCTTAGGAAATGTGGTTCACTGTGTATTTCACATGATTTGTGTGCATTATTGAAGGTAGTATGCATTGTATGTTCAAGGTCATGGGGAGGGGTTTGATGATGTCATCATCCAGGGAGATCTGGACGAGCTGAAGTTTGTGGCCTTTTATACCAAGTGAGTGTGTCCTTATGTGTTGCATTCCACTTTTACTTTCCATACTGCATTTTAATAAATTTATTAAGTAATTTCAGCTCTCATTCAATTATTACTTTTTGTATTAATTATTTAAAACTAAGACACACAAAGAAAATGCCTCCCACGTCAGGAAAGTCACAGCGACATTTTTATGTACATGTATAGGAACCGGAAAGCTTCCCCGGAGGTAACTAACCTACAGAGGTGACCTCTGACCTTTCTCTGACATCCATGTGCTTACTTCCTGAGAGGGGGGGGATATCTCTTTCTTGAACTAACAACCACTCGAGAAGTGCTGTTCAAAGGAAGAGTTTTAAAAACACTTGTTTTCAAGGTGCTCTGTGGGAAGACAATTATGTCAGAGATGGTGACAGGAAATGCTGAGGGTTACATGGGAAGCTGGAGTGTTGGATTCTGGGAAATTCAGGTTTTCTTATTTGTCGGTTCAAAAGGAATTTTAGGAGCACAGTTATCAGTCAAGGTGGATGCTTAAGTTACCTGAATCATCTCATTTTCCCTCATTTGCTCTAAGGCAGTGTTTCCCAACCCAGTCCTCAGGCACCCCAGACAGTCCACATTTTACTTTTTCCCAGCTTCCAACCAATCAAGAACTCAGAATACCTGGCATGGGTATGTTGGGAGCCAGGAAAAAACAAAAATATGGACTGTCTGGGGTCCCTGAGGACTGGGTTGGGAAACACTGCTCTAAGGGTTTCTGAACACTGACTTTAATGTTGGCCTGTCCTCATTGAGTCCAGTAAAACCTGGCGGTTATTAGTGTTTTATGGATGAGTCACCACCCTCCAGTCCAGTGCTCCCCTCCACCCTCGAGCGATTTGGTTAACACGACTTTTGGCTAAGAGGATGGCCCAACTGGCAAAAGTTGCCCAAGTGACAGGCCACTTTTATGTGTTTTGTGTCACTCTTCCCACCACAGGAGCGAGGAGGTGGTGGCAGTAGCCAGCATGAACTATGACCCAATAGTGTCGCGTGTGGCAGAGGTGTTTGGGTCCGGAAAGGGGATCAAGAAAAGGGACGTGGAGTAAGTCCTGCTTTCTGTTTCAGATCTGCCCCTTTGGGCAGGATGTGTGGCACATCACCTGGAGAAGGAATAAGGAAAATCGGAACAAAGCTAGAATGAGAAAACTGCTCACAATGGACATTTATTGGTGTTTAAAAATAGTATATAGACTCAGTTTGAAGCTGGATTTATTAGTTTGAAGCCTTCGAGATGTCATGAAAGTGAAATGGTGTTTGGGTACCATCTAATACCCCCCCCCCCCCTTGACAGAGCACCATAATGTTGTGCTGTTACAACTTGAGAGTATATTCACCAGTATTTCTTTGATTTCAAACCTATTTTTGTCTTCTCTGTTCTGCACACACAAAATGAAGGACGTTATCACTTCTTGGCAAGTACGAAAACATGAGAACTTCTTCCAACCTCCTGGCATCGCCCAAATGCGACAATGCCATTGAGTCCCTGTACACATTTCGATGTCCAGGAGTTTGCTGAGTCGCCCAAAAAGACCTCAGCAAACTGTAGTACCCATGTCACCCAACTCCAACCCCACTACGGTCCTAAATCAAATTACAAATAAGAAAAAAACAAAAGGACCTTGCAGGCTACTACTTAAAAAAAACACAGCACATCACATATGCTGCTGTTTGCATTATCAGGAGGAACTTGGCTTTGAAAGCTGTGGTCAGTGGGATTATTGCACTGTCTTCACTCCCATTGGTTAATTTATTTCAAGGCTGTTAAACCAATCAGTGACTGACGGCACGTGGTAGTCCTACAACAGGTTTCAGAAGTCTCATTTCCTCTATTGCCAGCTGTGTGTTTGGTAATGCCTATATACAGTATATATGTAAAAGTACATTTACATATATATTTGACTTCCTTTTGAATCTGTACTGCATATGATTCAAACATTCAAGCAACATTGTTCTTCCAATTAAGAACTAAAACTAGAAATGTATTTTGCAGTAAAAATATAAGGGTTTTCAGAGGAATTTCTTTTTCTGCTGATTTATCAATCTTCTGTGAATTTCAGGACTGGAGACATGTCTTGGCTGATAGATAAGGGTACGCAGTGAAGATCTCGAATTGCCCTGTGCAGCTTCAAGCCGAAAGCTTCTGGAACCTTCCTGGGACCAGAACTCATGGTGCCGTGAAAAAAAAAACCCACCTGCAGACCACGGGAACATTCCTTCAATGGATGGGTCTGGGTTACCCCCTTCCCAATGCCCAGCCCCCCTTCAACAGAGATGCCCTGCTGAACCTGAAACGTATGGATTTATACCATTAACACCGGACATTAACACGCCATGAATGGTTTTAATGAGCTCAGAAGCCTTAGGGCAGATCTTGGGATTGGCTTCTCTTCCTGATTGGACCATGAAGCAATACTGGGATTCAATTCCATGCTTGTGCATGTTGTATCTACCTGTAAACATTATTTATAGGCCGATTGTCATTTTTGTACATTTAAACTTTGTACATAGTTATAACCTGCACCTCCAAGCAGATTAACAATTCAGAGATTTATATCGATCTTTTAAGAATTTGAAATATATATATATATAACATTGCTTGTAAAGTTATATATATATGTATATATAACATTGCTTGGCTGCAACATGGGAGCTGGGTCTATATTTAGGTTTTTCTTCTTCCAAATATATATATGTATATGTATTAATGTTTTTGTAGCACCCAAAAATCAACACTAATGATTCTACTTCAAGAGTCATTATTCTGAATACTGGGGAAGGAAAAGCAAAGCAAAGTTGTCATCCTTAGAAGCCATAATGAAGACAGAACATACATGATAGTGCCACCATGTGGACACACAGCAGAAGTGCATATGCAATATTTTTGGGGGAAAAAACCCTAACCATCTAACATTTTGTTAAAAAAAAAAATTGCAAGCAAGCAGGCAGTAGGTGCATTATATGTATAATCTCAGAGCATGAAACCCCTATATACTAGCATATAGCCTCTAATTAAATGCAGGATGAGTATCAGATTGTCTTCTTGCTCTGCTCTTAAAAGAAATAGTATATCTTTTGAGTAAACAAACGTTGCCACGTGATGCAGGACGGAATTGGATTGCGTGTACTTCCCTGCACTTGGGCACCTAAGGTAACTGCTCAATTACATTTTAGTCATTTATGCTTTTCATGGATGCTCTTTGTTACTAACTCAGGGACCTGAGGTTTGGGGCAGGGTTCTGCGACCGGCGTTGTTGCCAAAATAAATCGTCTCTTATTTTCCTACCCGACACCTGGCTGGCTCATTCTGGTGAGGTCCGAAGTTACCTACCAAACTCTGAAATATCAGTTGTGAAACTGGTAACATAAAATAAATATGAACAAATGGTTTCACGTAGTCCCACTAGGAATACATTTATTTTTTTTAAATGTCTGAGTTGAATTATGTAGAAAGTTTTGTGAAAGTGCTATAAACAATATATTTCAAACTTATGTACCAGACAGACTTTTAATAACATGTCTGGTGTGTGGATTCTCAGTCTGCTTTGCTTCAGGTTCAAAGCTAAAACCAAAACAATCTGTAAAGCACTTTAACACAAAGAAAAGCACCATTTACCTGAGAACACTGAAAGTATATTAAGATTTTAATAAGGCAACACAGGAGGACTTTACCTAAAATAAGTTAGAGAAAAATAATACATTTTACAGATTGGTATAAGATGACATTTGAGAGAGCGGACAAAAAGTTAAGCCACTGCTTCTAAGATTAACACATCGTCTATTATTCAGTAAGATGTGTCAAACATTCACAACATCAGTATACACTGGGTAAGGTACACTGCCTGGCCAAAAAAGTCTCACACTTTAATATTTTGCTGAACCGCCCTTAGCTTTAAGGTGCACGCCAATGCAGTTTCCACGTGCTTATGCAACAAACATTTTTTTTCATACAGATTTGCATTAATTTCTTGTCTCTCGGGACTGATAGGTAAGTTGAATCACTCCATAAAGTCTTTTTCAGCACATCTCAAAGACTTTCAGTGAGGTTAAAGTCAAGACTGTGGCCAATTCATGTGTGAAAATAATCTTTATGTGATTCCTGAATCATTCTTTGACAATTCGAGCCTGACAAATCTTGGCATTATCATCCTGGAATATGGCCATGCATATTCCATTGATGGGGTAACCTGGGAATTCAGCAGGTTAAGGTACTTTATTTAAAATCAAAACTGGCTTTTTTGGCAAAGCAGTGTGTATTATTGCAAACAGCCCAGTACTTTAGTCACAAAGCACCATGACAGATTTGGAAGTTGTATACAACCCGTTTATGGAAACGTGTGTCGTCTGTGAAGGCAGATTGTTTTATGACTCATTTCCTGTTTCCAAAAAAATGGTTACAAATTAGTTAAAATACAACTGATGTCAGGGAAGATGGTGGCGCAGGAGGTAGTGCTAAATTGTAATTGCAAAGTGCTTTGAGTACTCGTAAGAGTAGAAAAGCGCTATATAAATGCAGTCCATTTACCATCCATGGTTTATAAAAATTTTGCAGATTCAGTGCTTTTAGTTCACAGTTTATAAAAGCAGAAAGAAACCCATTAAAAAACACTGTGAAACAGCCCAGATTTGTTCTGTTGTCAACATCTCATCGTTAAGGCAGTGTGTTCCAAAACACCACAGAATTCGCTTTCCATATTATAACATTACTTATACAAACACACATGACACAATAAAGGCAGACAGATTCTGGACTACAAAACACTTAAAACAACAAAGTAAATACCACACTGCACATGCCAATTTTTATGCACATAATTAAATTTCAGTTAAAAGTACTTTCAAGAAGTACAGAACTGACAAGTGTACAACAGTCCCCTGCTCACCTTTTTTAAAAAGTACTACAGCTAATGAGTTTCACAGTTATTGAAATCACTATCGTTCCACCATCAGCTGTGAAACAGAAGGCACTTTGTATCTGGGAGATTTCGAGAGGTTTGTTTATGCCCACACTGTGTGTTCTTGGAGTGCTGATACCTCTGAGGTGATTTCCATTATAATACTCGCTCACTACAGCAGTACACAATTCACACCCATAGTTGATGAAGCCATATCTGCAGACCCCAAAGCCCAGCCTGCTATCAGCATGTGTTTCTAAGGATCGACTGGAGAGGAAGTCCGATGGAGTCTGTCCAGCAATGGACAGCGACACCGTCTGCTGCGGGTGGAATGGCTGCCTTTCCTCTCAGAGGTCAAACTCCGTGGCACACTGACGGAGATACTGTTCATATAGTCCCTGCTGTTGGGGCAGAGAAACAAGATAAAAACAGTGAGATTATTCTGTCAGGACCATGATAGACTTCCACGTAGACATCCATACAGATTCACTCACCATGGACACACTCCAAGGACCCCTGATTACCCAGAAGGCACCAGACTCACCTTTCTGGCTTTGACCACTTGCTGCACGTAATCACTGTATTCAGCTAGCCGCCTCTTCTCCTTCTTGGTGAGGGTATGTTGTCTTTGGCTGCGGGACAAACCGAACACCATGTCAGGATGGCATCGCAACCAAAGGCAAGAGGGCGGACAGGGGGTGTGGCTCTGCTTACCGTGCAAAATATTTAGCTAAGAAGAAGAGAAGGTAGCTGAGGGCTCCGCTAGCGATGACGAACATAATCTGGCTGTCTTCCGGGATCATGTCCCAGAGAGTCACCACAATCCCCTGTAGAGATACAAAGAAATGCTAAAGTATCCAGTAGAAAGCAGACAGACAGGATACTAGTAAGGGAGCTGTCAGAACAGCAGCAATGTACTGTACTCCCCAGACTCAGCCACCTAGCCATCTAAGCCTTACACCTCCTACGCCCCCAATCTGTGCAATTCCAAGAATTACTGGATGGATCAATTAGAAATGTGAAATCTGAATGTTCTAGAAAAGTACTAGTTAGTGACACATGACTCTGAAACTACATCTATTAATTTATTGAACATTTTACTTACATGCCAATTTGCAATTTTCATCACCAATTAGGCGGTTACCTGTATTTCTTTGAATGCTTTAATGTTCATGTCTTTAAAATATCATTTACCTATTTATTTCTCATTTGCATTATGACCAATATTTTCCATGTAATAACAGTAAGAACTGAAACTGACACAGCAATGCTTTAGGACTGGGTGATGTGATGATATTGCGATGTGATTTTGGCACGTTGTATTTGCTCCCAGATCATGGCTGAGAGCTCAATGCATTCTGGGAAGCCTGGGACACCTGCCTTTTGGAAGCTTGTATCTATAAACCCATTTCCTTTGAAGAAATGTATTTATTATACTAGATATAGATTAGTGGATAAATCGCCCGATTGAAATCAATACTCAGTTATTCATATAATCGATGCCCTACTGCAAAGTCTGAAAACGATCTAAAAAATACTTTGAGTGACTGCTCATAAGACCAAGTGTCTTCAACAGCTGCTGCTTCCTTCATTTGGGCCACATAGCGCTGCTACTTCATTTTGGGAGCAATTTGTCCAAAACGAAACCAGGTTCTTTATCCATATAATGTTTTTGTGAAGCAGGAGTAAGATCCATCAACTACTTTGACTTCTTCCATATTCATAAGGTGAAATGTCATCTGCTTTCACAATTCTCTTTCCTGACACTAACCAGTAGTGCAATCTCAAAATTTAATCTGTTTCAAATACAATGTCTCTGCAGTTTGAGAAAAATCAGTCAAATAATTTTTATTGTCTCAATGCGATGTCAAAACTGCCCTTTTTCCCCCTTCACTATGTGTTGCTGTTTCAATTTTGGGGCACAGCAAGAGGTAAGGTAAGGAGCACATGCTGATTACAATGCACCACCGCAGGGATGAGAACCAGAGTGCCATACAGTGGGTGATACCTCAGCACCACACCAGTCCAAATGGACCGGCCTGAGTTCTTTTCCAGTGACTGGAGGGCCAATCCTGCCACCAACCCCCAAATTTCCCTCCAAATTGGAGGACCAGCTTACATAGCTGGATGAAGATTAATGTTATACCCAGGACGATTCTGGGGCAAGCTGTCTCAAAACTGAATCATATCCAGTTCATCATCCATACATTGCCTTAGCAAAGTTTTTAAAAAAAAAAAAAAAAAAAAAAATCCATTAAATGGTTTTTGAGCTATTGTCACAACAAGCAAAGCGTCTTTGGTGGAAGAGCTGTCCCAAAACCACATGTAGTCTCCGAAGTATGGGGGATACAATTATTGCACACCTTTGATGTCTGTGACAATTCAAAGACACTGATGGCATGGTAAGTTTAAAATGGGGGGGGGGGGGGGTACATACTGTGGTCAGATGGAAGGCCGCAGTGAGGCCCTCGCCGACCATCCCCTGGAGCTCCTCCCGGGGCAAGGTGTTCACCACCAGGGTGAGGATGAGGATGGCTGGCAGCAGCACGGCCAGAAGGCCGCAGAGAAAGGCATGCACGCGGGCACCTCTGTTGTAGCTCACGTCTGCCCTGCAATATCCGGGGGAGGTGCATCATTTAGTCAAGAGTCAGGAGGACATTCTTGGTTCAAATTTGCATTTAAATGCCCTCAAGGGCATATAATACTGAGTGAGCGATGCTGGTACCCAAATTGACACCAGGCTAAAGAGCTGCAAAAAGCAACAGTAAACAGCCTCACACTGACAGCAGCTGTAAATGAGGGCCTAACTCAGCAATCGATGAGTTCTCCTTCGCTCACTCTCCCCCTACCTGTCCTGGGCCAGTGTGCTGCTTATGCTAGCAGAGATGAGGTCGCAGTCCTTCTCCAGCTGGTCCAGGGTTCTCTGGACGGCCTGGTTGATGGTCTTCTCAATGGTCTGACACACCCCGTCAATTTGGTTCTCGCAGCGGCTTGGCTGGGGAGAAAGCCAATGAGAGGAAAGGCACGGCTCCTTAGGCGGGGAGCCAATCCGATCACTTCACACAAACTAAGTGATTTATTTAGAATATGTTAAAATGATCATGTATTTTTAGAGACTGTATTGCCCATGTTTTTAATGTAATTGGTCATTAATGTTACGCCGTTTGCATGAACATAATATGTTCATTAAAAGAACCTCATCAAAAACTATTTTCTGAACATACACTATATTGCCAAAAATATTGAGACACCCCTCCAAATCATTAAATTCAGGTGTTCCAATCACTTCCATAGCCACAGGTGTATAAAATCAAGCACCTGTACACTGCTTCTACAGACATTTACGAAAAAATGGGTCGCTCTCAAGAGCTCAGTGAATTCAAGCGTGGTGCCATGATAGGAAGCCACCTGTACAATAAATCCATTCATG
>JAODLC010000044.1:30691556-30709748 GCA_026781145.1 Hippopotamyrus pictus | reverse complement strand
AAAAATGTAATTATTATAGAATGTTTTTATAGAATGTAATAAAGATGATTCAGAAAGCTAAAAGGCTAAACTATTTCATGTTTGACTCATAATTTTTTTTAAAATTTATTATTATTTAAAGAGTTTCATTTCTATTCTTTGTCCATCAAGGTTTATAGGGATTTTAAGAAGTATTTAGTTAAATTACTTATTTAGTAATTAAGTTACTTTTCAGACACAGTAACAAGATAATTATTTTAAATACAACATTGATTAAGTAACTAGTGATTAGTAATTAGTCACTTTTTAAAAGTAACTTACCCAACACTGCTGGCAATGACTTATACTTGGTGAAAATTTTACTAGCAGCGGCTAAAAAGTCAATCACTAGGAGATGGTGCAAAGAAGAGCCTCCCACCGTGGATAACTGGAAAGACACTGTTGAGGAGAAATTTGAACTTGAAAGACTTTCACACAAAGTAAGGATTCAACAAACGGCTTTTGTGGAAAAATGGGTCAAGTGGACCCATATAATTCCCTTCACGTGACACCATTGGAGATACGGAAATCTAGAGTTTAGAGTTGTATGCTTCATTCATGTGTGACACTGGTACGATTACTTGTTTTTGTTTTTAAATTATTTGTATGTATTGTTGGAAAAATTGGAAAAAGTTACCAAAAAAAAGAAAAATATTTGCGAGAGGGAAGAGAATAATGCTTGCCTAGAGTCTTTACCATTGCCTTAAATCGCGTTTGTTATGTCTTTGTACTGCTGGGAACTTGAAGAATATGGCGATGCACAGTGTAACGTTTTTATGGATGTTTGTGTGGTCTTCCGACTGGCACTTTCAGATGTGGTTTCCTTATCCTTAATGGCTATCTCGTATTGTATTTTATGTTGTCTTTTTAGGTGATTGTAGAGATTGGTGGTGTTCCCTGGCGGTGCTCCAACGATGCTAAAGCACTGCTTACAGATAACGATGCATTGTGCATCATCATCAGGTTTAAAGCCAAAAAGGTTCCACATCGGGGATTGAGCTCCTTTTTCTGAACCAGTATACTGGCGTCTTCACCTACACCACCGGCATTCTCCGTGTTGGTGTTTCTGATGTCTCAGTAGGGTTTTAGGCTGGTTGGAAAAATAAAAATGCGCAAAAAGGGCATTACCACCACCAAGTAGGCTGAGTTTTAATCGCCATACATTAGAAATGAGATTGTATATATGTGTAAATTGAGATTGTGATTCGACATTTGGTTAATCGCGCAGCCCTAGCATATTTGAATTATACATAGTTCAGTAATTAATTTGTACCGTTCTGTAATTTGAAAAGCATTTTAAACTGCTGTGTTGTATTTTTAAAGGGTCAATAAAATTTTGTAAATAGCGACGCTGTTTGCTCTATTACTTTATATTCATGTAATAAATATACAAATGCCAATTAGATGGTAATCTGCCTGAGACATAAAGAAAAAGGGAAAAAAATTGTAATTATGATCATCCACTTACAGTGATCAGTTTTACCCAGACAAACGTGATTATAAGCAGATTCCACTGTATTAACTGACACCAAGCCAGCATTAACATTTACAGTAATGACATTACTTTGTTAAATAGTATTCTTGGGTCACTAACCTGTCTATATCTTCCCTATCATCATGGCAAAGACAAAAGAGCTGTCTGAGGACATCAGACAAGATTGTTGGACTTCACAAAGGGTAAATGGGCTATAAGGCCATAGAAAATAACTGTTAATCACCCAAGGAAGAACTTGTCTCGTGCAACATCAGTGATCTTAATAACAGTTTGGGCTAATCCCAGAAAGACACAGGAGGAGCTCATTAATGATCTCAAAGCAGCAGGGACCGCAGTCATTGGTAACACATTATGCTGCTACAGTTTGAAATCCTGCGGTGCTCGCAAAGTATTCCTGCTCAAGAGGGCCCATGTTCAGGCCCTTCTGAAGTATGCTGGTGAACATCTGAATAATACTAATGAGGCATGTAAGAATGTAATGTGGTTAGATGAGACCAAAATTGAGCTGTTTGACATGAACTCCACTCACCATGTTTGGAGGAAAAAGAATGCTGACTATAACTCTAGGAACACCACACCTTGTGCCTGTCATAGACAGTGGGACCAGTCAAGCGGTGCTGGAGGATTGGCATGTTTGGGGACTTTGAAATCCAATCTGTTGGACTAAAGTTATTACTAGGGGATATATAGCACCTACCCAGTTGGGTATAGTTGGATACTGTAGAGTCTCCGCAATAAATTTGCGTTGAAATTTTCTGTCTATGATATTCTGTTTGCGAGATACAGAGAAGTCCTATTTCAGAACTGGCCCATATTGTCATTTTGCCCTCAGTGAAGATGCTTAGGGACAACAAATATGGCGCAGGTTCTCAGCTCTTTATTAGTCTATAGATCTGTGGGGAGAGGGGTACCATGGCGCACATCCTGTCAGGGTGTAAAACAGCACTTGCCCAAGGTAGATATAGGTGGCGCCATGACAAGGTGCTCATGACACTCACCAACACCCTGGAGCAAGAGAGACGCAAGAAACATCAACTAAATGGGAGAGCAATACCATCAATTAAGTTTGTAAGAGCGGGTCAAAAGCCACCAACTACAGTAACCACAAGAACCAATCTGCTGCAAAAGGCCCAATCATGGGAAATGAAGGTAGACCTGAGGGAAAGATTGCAATTCCCTCCGGTTGTCCAGACAACCCTGAGGCCAGATGCAGTACTGTGGTCTGAAGAGGCGAAGAAGATCATCATCATCGAACTTACAGTCCCATGGGAAGAGGGTTGTGAGCAAGCGTTTGAGAGAAAGAGCGCCAAATACCAGGATCTCTTGCAGAACTGCAGGGGGAAAGGTTGGCAGACATGGCTCTTCCCAGTCGAGGTTGGCTGTAGAGGATTCCCCGCCCAGTCAGTATGGAGGATGCTTACAGCCATTGGGGTGATGGGGAGGGAGAGAAAGATGACTGTTCGCAGGATGGGGGAGGCAGCAGAGAGAGCTTCTTGTTGGATTTGGAGCAGGAGAGAGGAGCTTAGCTGGAAGCCAGGGGGATTTGATGGGCAGTGATTTGGCCACCACTGCTGACCCACCAATGTTGAGGGTGTTGCGGTTCAGGGTTGAAACACCCAATGGTCATTGGATACCGCCTGACGACATCAACTCTTCCTGGCTAAGGCTACATTCACCAAAAATGAATGAAGGAGAAGCATCTTTGGATGTAATTATAGTCAATCAGAACCTGGAGAATACAATCAGGGGCCTGCCTTATAAAGCAGGATTTATTGCTTAGCTGGATAACTCGTCGGATTTAAGGTAGTTTAAGGCAGGGGTTCTTAACCTTTTTGATGTCGTGGCCCAAATTTTACAGTACAAAATGGACCAGGGCCCATTCAAATATTAGCACTGTACTGGTTTATTGATCTCACCCTTGGTTTGATTTGTATTCAATAACTAAATGAAATACACTTGCAGTTTAACAGTTTATTATTAATGTGTATGTAAACCTGCACATACAACAATTCATGGAACAAATCAATCTGCATCAAGAACAAATTTAAAGGCTCAAGTCAGGCATATTAACACAAAAATCAGTTAGATTTGACAAATTTTAAATGAAAAGTAAAATAAAGTGCAAATGAAAAAAATGTAGTTTCTTGCACATACAACAAGATGCCAAACACACATCAACTCATGGAACAAATCAATCTGCATAAAGGCTCAAGTCAGGCATATTAACACAAAAAACAGTTAGATTTGACAAATTTTACTTACAAAAAATAATAAATAAAATAAAAACAATAAAATGTGTTGCTAAAATAAATAAATTCAAAATAATATTTTTCAAATTAAATAAGTTGTAAATGAAAATTGAAATAAAGTGCAAATGAAAAAATATAGCTTTATAATCTGCAAAATAATTTGATAATTGTTTCAGCAGTCTACATTTTTGCATGGCAGAAACTGAAGTTGCTCTTCATATCTGTTATAAATGAACAATAACAGTCACAACAGTCCAATTTGAACAAGCTACAACTCCCTATTTATGTTCCCCTCTTAATGAGACACTTGGGCCTGCTTCACAGACATTATCAGATCCAGCCTGGGTGGAATGGGGGAAAGGCTCACTCTCAGAGTAGCCTCCAGTGTTGCTTTGAGTTTGTTTCGTGCCTTGGTCTTAGTTGTGGCCACAATGGAGAATCCTGATTCACACAGGTATGTAGTTGTGAAAGCGAGGAGTAGTTTCACAGCCCTCAGTGCTAGACATGGGTACTCTTTTGAGACAGCAATCCAGAAGGAGCCAAGATCCAGTTTGCCCCACTGCAACTTTAAAGTACTGTCAGTGGCTACTTCCAGAAGCTGGGATTCCAGATGTGAGGGCAAAGCAACATCATTTTTAGTGGGATCCACAGAAAATGGGTCCGCAATCCACATGTGTCCCTCTCTGGGATCCTCAGGAAAGTAGTCATCAAATTTCACTGCCAGTTGTGAGAGGTGCTGTGAGACTAAGTCACTACTTCACCTGGAGGGAGTTTTCCAAAATATCAGACAAAAGGGGAAACATGTCCATCCTTTTTTCCTGAGCCCTCTTAATCCACAAAGCAAGTTTCCTCTTAAAAGCTTGAACTTTATCTGCAACAAAAAATATATTGCTATTTCTCCCTTGAAGTGAGATATTCAGCTGGTTCAGCAGTGAAAAAATGTCACAGAGGTAGGCAAGTTTAGCTGTGAACTGTGCATTGGCATAATAATGTGCAAAAGGAGAATTTCTCTCAGTGAGAAAAGATAGGACCTCATTCCTCAGTTCAAACAAACGCTTGAGGACCAGTCCTCTTGAGAGCCATCTCCCCTCACTGTGATAGAGCAGCTGGACATGACCTGCTTCCAAGCCTTCACAAAGTTTGGAAAAACATCTGGAGTTCACAGCATTATTTTTAATGAATTTATGGTTTTCACACTTACATCCATCACCTCATGTAACTCTGGTGACATTTTTTTTGCCGCAAGGCTTTCACGGTGAAGAAAACAGTGGGTCCATTTAGCTTCTGGGGCACGATCAAGTATCTGCCTGACGACACCGTGATGCCATGCCTGTCATTGATGCGGCACCATCGCTGCACACCCCAACACAGTTCTGCCAGTCTAGGCCGTTCTCTTTGAAGTAGTTATCCATGCAGTGGAAACATTCCTGAGCCGTAGTCCGTGTGGGTAGCTCTCCACAAAACAGTATGTCTTCGTGCAAACTACTGTCCCAGCGATAGCAAACAAAAACCAGTAGCAGTGCAGCATTTGTGACGTCAGTAGATTCGTCTAGTTGCAAAGAGAAAAATGGGCTGCTTTTTATTCTTTCTAGCAACTGATGCTGTATGTCTGTGGCCATGTCCGCGATACGGTGACTAACAGTGTCGTTTGAGAGTGGGACGGTTAGCAGCTTTTTTGCAGCAGCCTCTCCGATCATCTCACGGCACATATCCACAACGGCAGGTAAAACCAACTCCTCCGCTATCGTGAATGCTTTCTTAGTCTGTGCTACTCGTCTGGCTACGAGGTAGCTGGCTTTCAAAGCGCATTTAGAATTTCCAGTCAGTGACACAACAGACCTTTTCTGCATCTGAAGCCCATTTTCTTTTCTCTTGAAAAATTCCACCGACTTTCCCACAAGTGATGGATGTTTGGTTTCTACACTGTAAAAAGTAATTGCTGAATCTACTTAAGAAAAGCTTGTAAATCTAACTAACTGTAGAAAATTTGTTGATTTAACTTGATTAGATTTAGTAGTGTGAACTTTTTGGTGGATGCAGTGGTTAAACTAAACAAATTTAGTATATAGTACTTAAGAGTGTTGAGTGTGTTGTACGGAAGACATGTTTACACTGTTGCAAATGTATGTTAGTAAATAGTAAATACCCTAAGTTAAGTTAAAAATAATTTCATATATAAATATGTAATTATACAATTATCTATCTATCTATCTATCTATCTATCTATCTATCATGTATTTTATATGTGCATAATATTATATACGGAATATGTTCCAGCCTATGTTTTAAAATGTACATTTATTTCAGCCAAGTCTCTATTTGCATAGAGACACAAATTTTATGCTCTTTTTTTTATCATGCGCGTGTGTCTGCGTGTGTGTACGCGCATGGTAAAAGGAGTAGAGACACACAAATTTATGTTCCCTTTACCGCGCGCGCGCGCGCACACACACGCACACACGTGTGCGCGTGTATTTATTTATTAATGTATTCATTTGTTCATAGGTTCTGGGTCTTTTCCCCATTTGCGCTATACTGTAAAATAACTGGGAAAGCAGTAAGATTTAAACGTATTGCCAATCAGCTGCTGCTGCTTCTCTATCTAACACAGTATTTGTATGAACAGAGCTTGATGTATTTACTGGCCTTTGGTTAAATATCAGGATGGCGCGAAACAACTCTTCTAATCTTCTAATTTCTTAATCGCGCTTTCGTCTCGCGCATGCGTAATACGACGGAACACAGGTGTTCGGAGAGGACCGTTGACGGGGGAGAATTTGAACAGGCTGAGCAGCGCGTTTTCTGCATGTGGTGGCACAAGAAGTAAGTATACACTCATAATGACCTGTTCATAAAGCCAGTGTCATTGTATTGCTCATTAAAAACTTAAATACAATTTTCATTTGCTAGTTGTGAGGAAAGAGGAAAATACATAAAAAGGCACATTGAAGTATTTTTATGTGGAATGTGATCAATGGCTTACTAGCTACGTTGAAAAAAATCGTTTTTACTGAACACTCGTTTTATTCACAGCTTATAAGATATTTTAATCTGTTTTAAGTTCATGGTTTATCATTAATGATGTGTAAAACCCCGTGCGGCCTTCATGAACATTCTTTCTAGAACGTTCGATCCGCACGTGTCGTTCACATGGAAATGAACGACACAATGCCTGAATGAGAATATCTTAATTAACAAGCAGGTAACATATTTTGTGTGGTTTTTTTAATTTAGTATATGCTTATTTTGGGGGCTTAAATTCATGCAAGTCATGCAGTGGAAGTGTAAATTCTGTTTGTTTTCGTGTGAAAAGAGGGCTCGGCTGTTGAAACACTACAGATTAAAACATGGAAGCTACACTAGAAGTACTCCAATTCCATGTCTCTACACAGATTGTCTGTGCTCATTTAAATCATTTAATGCACTAAGGGTGCATTTAACAAAAAATCATTCCTATCAGGCACATGGCAGCCAATCCAGTCCATGTGATAACATCCTTTTGATATTTCACTGCCCACTTTGCAGTTTTGAGGAGCCCTGCACAGAGTCTATTTTTTTTTCTCATTTGCGGCAGCATCTCAAAAATCATGAAACTGTGCAGTGTCCATACAACAACTGCAATTTTGAGAGCAATGTCTACTCTACATTTAATTCCCATAAATGTAGAGAGCATGGAGCATTTGATCAGAGGCAGTTGAAGTCTGACATTCTTTTGTATGTTGCTACACACAGTGTAGATAATGTGCAAGAACAACAGCCTCTGACCACTGATCCTGTAGATGAACATATGGAGGAAAATGATATAGAGAATGAAAACTTTGATGAATTGTATCATCAGTTGGAGCATAATTTAGCCTCACTCTTTCTCAAAATGCAGGCGATTTTGCATGTTTCAGATTTGGCTGCGCAGGAAATAATTCAACATATAAATCAAATTTTACTTCTTTCAGAGCCCCTTGTCTACCATTCTGTTCAGCAAATTCTCCTTGAACATGGACTGAATGACTGTGATTCATTAGTGAGAAAAATAGTGAATGCAGTAAAAGACAGTAACCCAATTTTGACGATGACCAGAGATGGTAAGCCTCTTTCCACAATTAGCAGAAGAGCATCATATTTTCAGAGTGAATTTCTGATCGTCATGCCAGTTGAATACAAGCTTGATTCACAGTCAGTCTCTTATGTGCCAGTTCTACAAATGTTGCAGAAAATGCTAAACCGGGCTGACATTCTAAATAGGGTTCTTTGCAATGATCGATCAATTAATGAATTTAAGACTTACAGAGATGGCACTCACTATCAAGAAAATAACTTTTTCAACACTGAGACCTTCAGAATTGTCCTGGGTCTTTATGTTGATGAATTTGAGCTGGCCAATCCCCTTGGCACTTCTCGAAAAAAACACAAAATGTTTGCTCTCTATTGGGTTCTAGCCAATCTTCCCGCAAAAGATCGTTCATCACTTCAGTCAATTCAGCTAGCAATTTTATGCAGAGCTAGTGCGGTTAAACAGCATGGTTACACAGAAATATTGCGCCCACTTGTTCGGGACCTTGAAACTCTTGAAAAGCATGGTGTATACATTGAACAGTTAGGAGACTGTGTAAAAGGAAGTGTGCTTTTTGTTTCATCTGATAATCTTGGTGCACATTCTTTCGCAGGACTACAAGAGAGTTTCAATGTTGAGCACCCATGTCGGTTCTGCTTAGCAAAGAAGAGTGAAATCCAGGAGAAGGAGGTCTGTTCTGGAGCATTTGAACTGAGAACCAAGCAGGAGCATGACAGGCAAGTGGCTGAAGTGTTAAACAATGAGAATTTGGTAAAGAAGTATGGTGTGAAAGGGGGCTGTGTATTAAGTGAAAGGTTAGAACATTTTCACACAGTTGGTGGTTTTCCACCTGACATAATGCATGACCTTATGGAGGGTGTCATCCCTATTGAAATGTCCTTGTGCATTAATGATTTGGTCTCAAGGAAATTAATCTCTCTTGAATCCCTGAATCAAGCTATCAAGCAGTTTCCTTACAAATTCTCAGACAAAGTTGATCAGCCTCAGATCATCCCAGGCACATTTGCCTCCAAAGGTACTATTGGGGGTAATGCCCATGAGAATTGGGCACTTGTTAGACTTCTGCCCCTCATGGTGGGCCTTGATATCCCTGAAAATGATAAAACATGGGAAATTGTTTTGCTTTTGAAAGATATTTTAGAAATGACATTGGCATTCAAGTTCACTGAGGATTCTCTTGATTTTCTTGATGCAAAGATTGCAGAACACAGACATTTACTTTTAACAGTCTTTCCTCATTTCACATTGCGCCCCAAACACCACTACATTGAGCACTATCCACAACTCATAAGAATGTATGGACCACTAAGAGATATGTGGACAATGCGGTTTGAGGGAAAACACAAATTTTTCAAGCAGGTAATCCATGACACCAAAAACTTCAAAAATGTTCCACAAACTTTAGCAGTTCGCCATCAAAGGCTGCTGGCTTACTACATTGACTCCCCCTCCTTTCTCAAGCCATCCATGGAGACAGAAAATGTGACTGGTACTTTGATTTCAACTTTCCCTGAGAACATTCAGGAATTCCTGAGAAAAACATATGCAGTTCAGAACACTGTCCTCACAGCATCATCTGTGAGCATTGATGGTATCAAGTATAATCCAGATATGGTTTTATCTGTTGGTACTTGTTCAGGTCTGCCTGATTTCAGGCAGATTTTCAAAATTCTTGTCATCACCAGTGATGTTCTGTTTGTGTGTAAAGATCTGACATGTTGGTACATTGAGCACCTCCGTTCTTTTGAACTTTGCAGTCATGTGCTATCACTGTCAATCACCAAACTTTCAGATCTGAATGACCCATTTCCTTTGCCAGCCTATAAACTTCGGGGCAGGACCTATGCTACACTCAAACATTATATCATATGCTGAATAAATGATAGTTTAGGTTTAAAGGGAATTTACAAACCTAGTTATTTACTCTCATTCAGGATTGGAAATGACTACATACTACATTAGGGAGAAAAGTCGTGGAAAACAGACATTGCTTCTCAAGCTTCAGGAGAACACAAAAGCATTATATAATTTCATTCAACTACAATTGTTTGAATAGTTTATCAATGGGTTTCTTGAGAAACAAACTGAAATGTAATTCTTTTTTTTAATTGTCACATCCTGCATGCTTCAAATGGAACAGCATTAAAATTCTATTGTGTGAAGGGTTGTTCCAGTGAAATGGATTATATATTGAAGTTGATTTCTCAACAAACCCATTTATTTGCCTTAAATACTCGAACTGTATGGTTCGACAAGTCACATGAAATTATTAATGATTCTGTGTACTTTTTAAAGTACATTTAAACAAGGATTAATTTAGAGTGATGTAATTTATACAATTTTTTTGTTCTGTTAAAGCTATCACTTTAATTTACGAAAACTAACTCGATTCTTTAACCTTTGTAGAGAGAACAAATATGGAGACAAGGACTGTACTCCGAGTTATAGTTTGTGAAAACAACATCAGAAAAATAGTCCTTCCTGTGAAACCACAGACAGTTGACTCCCTGATGGAGCAACTTGAAGAAAAGCTGGGACTTCAGTATAAGTTCACACTTCAGTATGAAGATCCAGACTTCAACAATTCTCTTGTGAATCTTACCGACATTGGTGACTTGCCAGATAAGCCCACACTGAAGATTGTCTCCCTTGTGACAACACCAACCCCTAGCACAGCTGACACTGAAGTCTTGTCTGTGGCTTCTGATGATCATTCACCTCATTGTCTACGGACCGCATGGCCAGAAACTTTTGAGATCCCTACCTTTCCTATTGACGTTGAATACAGATTACGTCAGGGAAATCTACAGTACATGCGAGATCAAACATATCTACAAGTGTCAGGAGAGCTTAAGCATGAGATTCTTGAAAAACTCTCAGAGACGATATACAGTTACAAAGCTTACCCAGATAAGGAAGATTTTGAGGCTGTTGCTGCTGCTTTGATAAAAAAACATCCCTGCCTTACCCAGCCTGGCTCATCTAAGGGGTGGAATGGGTGGTATGATAGCCTCAGATGGAAAATGGGTAACTACCGCTCAAAACTGCGTCGAGCTGGATGTTTGGAGGTGTCCATAAATGGTGGGAAAAGAAGAGGACAGCAGCCTCAGAGAAACATCAAAAAACCCAAGAGGTTTGAAATCAATTTTCTACCAAACTTCCCCAGTGGTGAAGATGAAGCCAGCATGGAGTCCAAAAGGAAGGAGATGGTGGAAGACATGAAGAAACGTCATGTTAATTTTGCACTGATAGCCCAGAACATGAATTCTACATTTGCCTTGCGTAGAAAAGAACTGATAGAAAAGGAGCCTGCAGTGAAAAATACAGTGGAAAGGTGGCCAGCCCTTTTCACACAGAATCAGGTGAGTAAATATTCTTGTCTGCATTGGTTTTATGATAAAGAAATAGTTCACCCAAAAATTTTAATTCATTTACTCAGTTCCTGTATAAATGTTTTTGTTCTGCCGAACACAAAAGAAGATATTTGTAAGAATGTCAGTAACCAAACAGATCTCATCCCCTATTTACTTCCTACTATGGTAGTAAATGGAGGATGAGATCTGTTTTGTTACTGGCAAACCTCATCTTTTGTGTTCAGCAGAGCTAAGACATTTATACACTTTTGGAACTACCTGAGGGCAAGTAAATTATAATTTTTGGATAAATTATCTCTTTAACCACTTTTTTAAATTTAAATTTATATTTAATTCATACTTGCACATATCGGTGAAAAGTGATTGCTTAATGTCAGTCTGTCACAAACATTTTTTTTTTAGATTCTTACAGAGTTTAGTCGCATATCTGGCAAAAACTTGGAATCAGAATTCTTTCAAGAACTGGACAAATTTACTCAACGTTTCATCGATATCTTCAGGACTAAAGGTGGAGACATTGGCGGAAAACTTAAAAAGATTCTGCACCAGATTGAAAATGATGTAAGCTTCTCAGACACAGTTTCTTTTGCTGTTGTCCTTTGCTCTGTTTTGTGTTAGTGTCATGAGCTCTATTAAGTAGTAATTTTTTATCATAACTTTGCAGAAATCCAACATCAACGCGAGACGAACCGCTGTTCTTCATGGACTGCCATTCCTTCTCGGGGAGGACCCCACAGATTTTTACAAGACCTGTTTTGTAAGTTGTTTTGTCTGTTATGCGATTCTTATTTAACATTCAACTGTTCTTTAAACAGTTTTGAGATCTGAACAGTCAGGAAACTGAAACAAAGAATGGGTAGGCAAGGACTGAAAAAAAAAAGGATTTGGGGTAGAGAAAAGAAAGTTAAATTAAGAAACACAGACAGTAAGAAGACACATTTTATATTACATAAAGAAAGGAAGTGAAAAACAAGAGTAAGAAGGACAACAGACAGGAGGTTGGTAATTTAGACGGGTAGGAAGAATAAAGAACAGATGCAAGGGATAGTAAGTAAAAAAGGTAAGAAAGTACAGTAAAATAAATATAAAATACAGAAAGGAGATTAGATTGAAAGGAAAAAATTGATATTTATATTTGACATTTATAGGTGATTTTTTTTTTTTAAATCAATCAATTCTTCTCCATAGTTATGTATTTTGATAATTTTTTGAGTATCAAATTATTGGTTTTAGAATAGGTCTTAATTTATATAGCTGACCTTCAGTTTGATTTATTGTCTTTTCATTCAGTGGTTTGAATGTCTGTATTCTTTCCTGCATCCACTGATGTGTACTGAGTGAAAAGGCCTGTATATTTAAACATATTATGGTATTATTAATTTAGTTGCACATTTTAATCTGCTCTTAAAGATGTATCGTGGCTTACTTTGACCTCATTATTGCTATTTGCCCTATTTTTAGGATTGTGACGACAATGAAGACCTGTCCGACATTACAATTGGAATTCTGACGGTGATTCCCGAGCACTCTGCAACCGCAACACTACCCTACTCCCTGCATCTTGATGCCATAACAACAGCTATCATTTTGGAAGGTACCATGGTTGTGGATAACGTGGAAAATCTTCCACAAGCAATGTGTCTGCTCTTTGGACTGATTTATGCTCTAAACTTAGAGTATCCTGCAGCTCTGAAGAGCACATTTGATTTCATTCAGAGAGTGATTTTGTCTCTTGGCCATAAGTCACTCAAACCTAAAATCCAATCACTAAAAAATCGCTTGATGCAGTAATAGGTCATTGCCATGATGTAAAAATTTTTTCTATGGTTAATTACGGGTTCATTACTAAGAGTTTGAGTGAATAAAATTGTCTTTAAGAGAACTCTAAAGAAAATTGTTCAATACTACACTGATAGTTTTCCAGTTGTTGAAAAGGAAAAATATCCTATTTAAAAGGATGTTTAAAAAAAAAAAAGAGTCAAGTTTACTTAATGTTAGTTTTAAAAGTTTTATTAAAAAAAAACAATTTTGAAGAGAACTGCAGTAGGAAAGCTTTACTAAATTTAGACTTCAGTGTTTGCAAGCTCTACTTTTGACCACTTTGTTGGATGTTTAAAAAAAAGAGAGGGAGAAGAATTTTATTGTCCCTTATTTTAAGTGCAGTATGTGTTTTTATTTATTTTTTATTTTATTAATTTATTTTGGTCTAAAATGTTTTTGGCAGCCCATGTTGCCAGGCATGCCTTTAGTAATGTCTGAAATTAATCGTGTTTTATAGAGCAAATAAACATTCCAGTGTCGTGCCAAATCTGTGTCTTTGTATTCTTAGATCACCAGTACATTCTTAGATGTGTACTTAGAACTTTGAGTACACCTTGCTTGAGAAATTTAAGGCAATCAGTTTCCACAGATTCTTCTAGTAAAATGAACAAGCAATCATGTTAAAATAACTGTTTTGTTTGAGTTCTGCTTATAAAGCTCAACTTAAAATTGCAAGTTAGCTTAACTTTTGAAATTTAGTTACCGGTACTGAAGTTTTATGGTAACCTCTACAAATACGTAAGTTAACTCTACAAAGATGAGGTAAGTAGTATCAACTCAAAAAGTATGACCTAATTTGCTTGAGAATTTTGAGGCAATCAGTTTCCATGGCTTTTCTAAGTAAAGTCAACTTATTACTTTTTACAGTGTATAGTTTTTGTACTGCTTCTCAAAATCTGCTGAAAAATGTGTCATCTTTTTACAAATAACGTTGCCTAATGGTAAACCGTGGAGACACCGGCTATCCTGATTCATCGCGAGTGAACTTTAGATGTAAAGGGAAAACAGATTAGGGCGAATTACAAATACATGGTATGGGTCAGATATCGAGTCTTAAAACATGTTTCAGATTACAGTGATCCGCCACCTATCGTGGAAGTTGCGTTCCAGACCCATCAGCGATAGGTGAAACTCTGCGATATAGAAAGACCATATAATTTAACATTTTAAAAATAGTTTAAGCCTTAAAATACCCCTCCCACGCTTTTTAAATATATGCAAACTTATTAAAACACACTTTGTAAACACATAGGATATGTGGATGTTCGGCTAAGGACATCAATAACATAATAATAATATGTAATGTAGGCCTATATATATTAGTGCTGTCAAACGATTAAATCAGAATAATCACAGGGTTGCTGTGGATTAATTTCGATTAATCACGATTAAATATTAATTTTTAATCTATATTAATCACATTTCATTTTACATGAGCAAACAAACTCAAGAAAAAAGGTAATATATGCACTGCTTATTGAACATCTTGAACACGAGTTGGATGCATTCCATCTGCCCCAGAAGTGCAAGATTTTTTGCTTAGCCGGACAACTTGTCAGATTTGAGGTACCTCAGTTTAAATGGTCTTTATCTTCGTTCACTTACAGTTAGCCCGAACTACCGTAAATCCGACAAATAATCCGACTAATCATGAATTCCAATTCTAGCCCGGTTAATTGCCATTGTTAGCAATATCAGTGTAACACATTACACGCGGTGCTTTACGTATAAAACTCCGTAGCAACACGTCCACAGATAAGTTGGACGGTATAGTGTGTGCGATGAGCCACAAATGAGAAGTAGTGCTTAAACAGTATAAAACTACAGCTTTCCCTTCTGTTGCCTGTTGTATTCTGTTGTAATTGGAATAATTACCATTTGAGAAATGCTACAAACCAGTCGAAAAAACCTGTAACCGCTTTCTGTCTAGATTAAGATTTATGGTTAATCTGCTTCAAGGGAATTATAACTCTTTCCCCCCCCATCATGTGAGAAACATTCAGCTGAAACCACATCTTCAAGCGCGAATATGTACAACCCAGAAAGCATGAAAGGATATTTTAACTGACGTAGGGCAACATTTATTCCACCCCAAGAACTGCAATACAGTGCAAGTTTAATTATCTGAATAATAAAGGAATGGTAATAATTTAAATTTATCCACATTTTTATTTTGTAGGCTACATACACACAAAAAGGCTTTTAAACTAACATCAGCAGAAGTTTTAAATGTGCGACCTTTTGCTTAAGAAGTTCAGAGAATGACGAACTAGTTTTATGCTTGGGCCGTACACCAGATTAAATTGGACAAATGGTTTATTGCGTATATCTACCGCAATGCGGCGCTGTCTGTTTACTTGATTATGAGTGGAGCTGCATCTACCGAGGCAAACCGTGACGCTTCAGGGTCTGGCTGCTTTATAAAGAAAGGCTAGAAATTGAAATACAGAAATTAACACTGAAGATGGTCAAAGGGACTGAGGCAGTTACGGAATATCAGCCTTTGCTCAGTGATAGTCACATGAAGGTAAGTATAGCCTATTACAATTAACAACTACAGCTCCACCACAAAAGTACTTTCTATATTTAATATATGTCAGTTATGAATGATTAGATCACTTAATTTCGCTAATAGGTAAAATTGTGAATGGTCTTGGGGGGGGGGGGGGGGGGGGGGGGGGGGGGGTTCATTATGTGATTTGATATTAAGAAAGCGCACAGATAAAGAAATAAACACCGTAGCCTAATGCCACAGTTGCACCAAAACTCACAGAAGAACAGTAACACAGGGGCGCGCTTAACTTAACTTTAAAATGAAGTTTTTAAGGTGGCTTCTGCTGACTAAATGTTTACTTCGACGATATAGTAAAATGTTGCACAATTGCAAATTGATTAGTAATGAATAATCTTGTTATGTTTAAACTTTTAGACATATTGTCATTTTTCCTGGTTTCTGCTATTTGTACTTTCTCGGTTTCTAATACCACAATCTTTAAGCTACTTATCCTGGCCTGCACGGGATATATGGGTGGGGACACCCTGGATGGGATGCCGGTCCGTCAAAGGCACACATGTACATACACTTTTACACGCAATTATGCACTACGGGCGATTTGGAAAGTGCGTGTCTTTGGACTGCGGCGGGAATCTGCACAACACGGGGAACTTGGGAACTTGCACATAAATATAGCTTAATAAAACATAGAATTACTGCAATATTATTATTACTACTGGAGTCCCGTCCAGGCTGTACCCCAGCTCTGTCCCCTGCGCTCCATGGGACAGGCTGCAGACCCCAATGACCAGGATAAAGGCCCTGCGGATAGACGGACTATTGTTATTTTTATCCACCGATCGATCGGTCTTCCAATCGTCTCTCCACTGGTTATAGTAGCGGTTACGATTCTTATCCCTCTTCACATTGCATACTGGTTGTAGTATACCACTCTTATTTACATTTGTTACTTTTTATGCATGTCTTACAACGGGTCTGTACAAGACACTTAGGCTATTATAATAATCTAATAGTATTAGAATAGTATTATTTCTGTCACTACCTTTGCGTTCATTAGTCGTTTCACATGCTTGCTATTGATTGCAGCTTCCTAGTAAATCCCTCCTGCTGGCAGTTTGCGCAGTTGGCATCGGTGGCACCTTTCAGTGCGGTTATAACATTTCCATTATGAACGCTCCCACAAAGGTAAGTGACACACGGAAAAATGTTTATCTGGCTGCAATACATCACCCCTGGGCTGAGAAATATAGTGTTCTGTGGCCAATATTAGATTATACAGTTAGAATTTTAAAAAGTGTTCTGATTTTACACAACATATACAAAAACAATTCATATAAGGTAGGTGTACTGCTACATGTTCCGGTGGGGGATCCTGACAAGAGTAATACAGTAATTGTTGAGGTGGGCATCTTGTCAGGGGGCGTGGACTTAGCAAACTGCCATCAGTGAAGCTCACCTAGGTCACAAATGGGCTTCGACTGCTAATAGCCTGGCCATTGAGGACCATCTCACAGTATACTACACTGTGCATAATTACTCTAACAGCTTGAATTTCACATCATGTAGTAATTTTATTTTAACATGATACTGTACATATGCTCCCGTATTACATGAAAATCACTGAAGGATTTTCCCACACTACTGTGCACTTTCCTGCAGCCAATCCAGAACTTCATCAACCAGACCTGGCTGGGCCGATACGAGACAGACATCCCAGAACACATGCTTACGCTGCTGTGGTCCATCATTGTCTCCATTTTCACACTTGGGGGTTTGATCGGTGCTTCCTTTGGCGGAACTCTGGCCATCAAGCTCGGGAGGTATATTAGTGTATCTTTTGGACCTGATGGCCGACTCTTCTGCTTTCACACAAGTTGAAAGGCTATTACAGATTTTCCTGATTGCTTTGGCATATTTCTCAAATGGTAATTAACATTTGCAAAACAGCTAGTGTAATCCCCATACTTAATGTCACTTCTGCATGGCAGAATGTAATTTCTTATAGTTTCAGACACATTTCCAAATGTTCACAATGAATGCAAATGATCTTCTACAATTGTCATAATTTGGCACAATTTTCAGTTGCTTTAGTCTTGTTGGTAAAATGGAATATGTAGTTTGCCATTGTGATAATTTTACACCAAAACTATATATGTATCTGATCACCGTACTAGTCACCATATGCAAAACAGTCCACCAGACTTTCAAAAATATATTCCTTAAATTGCAGTGATGCAGCATTGTTGTGTCTTAGTTCTCACAGTACATGATTTTGTTGTCCTTATGTTGCCATTTTGCTCTTTTTCTGTTAAAAGTTCTGTGTGACTTTTTGTTTCCTATTGTACAATGACTTGAGATCTGTAAAATACATTCCAGTGCTTTCTTTCAACAGTGAGCTTTACATACTGTAATATGGAGCTTAGTAAAGTTGTCCTTGACATGAATATATATCAGATTGCTAAAAAAAGAAGGATCAGTCAGTGACAACCAGAAAGTGGGAACCGACTATCATTCAGAATAGTGGAGCTCAGGAGCATACTTACACTGACATACACTGACATACACTGACATACTTACACTGACATACACTGACATACACTGACATACTTACACTGACATACACTGACATACTTACACTGACATACTTACAC
>JAODLC010000044.1:30678945-30691456 GCA_026781145.1 Hippopotamyrus pictus | reverse complement strand
CATACACTGACATACTTACACTGACATACACTGACATACTTACACTGACATACACTGACATACTTACACTGACATACAATGACATACTTACACTGACATACACTGACATACAGTACTTACACTGACATACTGACAATATATCTAAGCATTTTGACTCTCATGTTTAAAATGATGCAGTCACTTTTAATTTTAGACTAATTTATTGGTGGAATTATTTGCTTTTGAGACATGAGTTCATTGTTTTTGTGTGAGTTATGGCCTTTTGCAGCTCAGCTGTAGTGTAGTGCTGTATACATAAACTGTTCTGAAAAAGGCATTTATTGTCTTGAGAATGTTAAGTATGTTTCATGAAATGTGCCAAAGTAATCAGTAACCCATTTCCTTAGTCATAGTTTAAGTGTCTTCTTATGATAAACTACCTTCTATATTATGTAAATACTGTCTATGTTAAATCTAAGTTCATGTGCTCAATGCATGACATTTTTGCTCTGGTCATGAGCTAAGCTCTGTATATAATGGTGACTACTAAGTATAGGACATTAAGTACTTAAGAAGCTGTTGACACCCGACAATAAAACTGGCATAGCCTTCTCATGAATTATTAGGCCTACGGGTTTTGCAAAAGTCCTGTTATTGCAGAAAGACTCTTTTTTGATGTATTACTTATTTTCCATTCAATTAAATATGAAACGACCATTAAAAAATGTTAAATCAAATGATTTCCCTTGGATATTGTTCATGACTAGTGGTTTCTTCTTTGTTTATTATGCCTGTGAGACAAAATTCTTATCCTTCTGTGTATGCAATGAAAACAAACAAAATATCATTGTCATTTCAGGAAAGGAGCTCTGTTGATAAACAACACCTTTTCCTTGCTGGGTGCTCTGTTAATGGGGCTGAGTTACCCAACGGGACTCTATGAGCTTCTTATTGTTGGCCGTTTTCTGACTGGGATTAATGCGGGTAAGTCTGAAAGTTTTGTTTGCATTTTGTAGCACTTATTATTCTCATTATTCTCTGATCTATACCACCAGTCCACATTTTCCACATTTGTAATTGTTATTTCTGGTTCAGAAACAAAACACTAACACTCAGTGATCACTTTATCAGGTGCATTCATTATCAAAAGCACTCTTCTCTTATAGCTGTCCTCCTGGGATTTTCACATATTAAGATGTTTTTTTTTTTTAATTCTGTTATTCAAAGGTATCAGCATGTGTGTGCAGCCCTTGTATCTGGGGGAAATCGCCCCGAGAGCATTTCGCGGGGCAGTGGCGATGGGTACATCCATCTTTATAACCAGTGGTATTTTGGTAGGACAGGTGATTGGCCTCAAGTAAGTAATGTCCAGGATATGCCCTTATGTCCTCCTATCAAGTATCAAAGATAGGCGCGCTCAAACTCCAAAATATCACAAAAATACTTAGGGTGCAAGTTAACAATATCAAAATGTAAAAAAGGAACCGCACTCACAAAATACTTCTCATGCTATTAAGACAAAAAGTTTATTGCACCATGCCACACAGACGCGTTTCGGCGTCAAGTCGATAATATTGATAACAGCTTGACGCCGAAACGTGTCTGTGTGGCATGGTGCAATAAACTTTTTTTCTTAATAGCATGAGAAGTATTTTGTGAGCGCGGTTCCTTTTTTGCCTTTTGTCCTCCTAGCCTTCATTTTGTTATGATGCCTAATGTAATGCAAACTGCTGCTATAGAAGGTCTTCTGAGAGAAAAATGCAACCAGATAAGTCTTCTAAATAATGGAATATTTCACAATTGTACATAAATGAAAAACACATATTTCATTCAATTTTAGCACATGGAAAGTACCTACAGAAAAAACGAGGATTGGATTCTCTGATAAAAGTGACAATGTCCACATAGTAAGATGTGCCTTGACAGGAATGCTCCTGCCCTTGGGGTTTTAGCTCACGTGATCATATTGGCTGTCCTCCGTTGCAGAGAGCTGCTTGGCAGGGATGACCTTTGGCCTGTTCTGCTGTCCACCACGTCCATCCCAGCCGTGATGCAGCTTCTCATTCTGCCTTGGTTCCCAGAGAGCCCGCGGTACCTGCTCATCGAACAGGGCGACAGTGATGCGTGCACAAATGGTACAAACCTCTCTACCCTCACTGTACAACTACTGAAATACAGGTCTGATTGGTCTGAATATTTGTTAGGATATGTTTACAAACTTATTTACACAAAAGTTCTTTTAAAGATAATTATTGTAGTCCTGTTTGCAATAACATACATCCATCCATCCTCCATATAGTCTATAAACTCCAGAAATATTGGCACCCCTCAAGAAATTGAGCAAAAACATTAATATAATATAGATATCTACAATGATTTTAATTTTTCTCAAATGCAACCAAACTATTCATTAAATACAATTATTCCTGCAAAAGTGTTGTTTTATCATTGGAATATTCTGTCACAAACATACGTGGCAAAATTATTGGCACCCTTGAAGAATATTATGAATTAGAACAAAGGAATTTACATCTTTAGGGAAAGCTGTTTTTTGATATTGCTTTTAGTGTCTAGGAACGTTATTGTTGTCTATGACCATTTCACTGGGGTATAAATATGAGGTAACACACAGGTAAAATCCTTTTGCTATCCATCAGCGTGGGTAATGTCAGAAGGGCACTCAACTCAAATGAGGAAAAAAAAACTATTGAACTGCATAGGTTGGAGAATGGCTACAAAAAATTGGTAATCAGTTGCAATTACCAGTAAACACAATCAGAACCATAGTAAAAAAGTTTTTGAAAAACATGGAACTGTTGAAAATTTGCCAGGAAGGAGACACATCCACTTACTGCCCCTATGCACAGTGAGGAAGATGCTACGAGAGGCAAAGAGGAGCCCAAAGATCACAGTTTCACAGCTGCAGTGTTTAATTGAATTTAAAAATGAACAGTGAGACACCAGCTCCACACCCAGAACCTTTTTGGACGAGGTGCACGAAACAAGCCCTTCCTGAGACCAAGTCACAAATCCCAGCATCAGAACTTTGCCTAACAACATTATGGTTACGACTGGCAGGGCGCCGCCAGAAATCTTGGGCCCCATGAAAGATTAGTTGAATTATCTATTAAGATATTATTAGCCCCTAACAGGGCCCCATGTCAGTGCTGGGCCCCTAGAATCGTTCTAACCTTTCCCCCCCTGGCGGCGCCCCTGACGACTGGAATCATGCGTTGTGATCAGATGAGACAGAAATAGAGCTTTTTGGCCACACAAATCTTTGTCACATTTGGCAAAAAAACTGTATATAAAAAAACGGCACCACATAGCCACGGTAAATTATAGTACTGCCTCTTTGATGCTTTGGGGCTGTTTTGCTGCCAGTGGTCCAGAGCCTCTTGTTAAGATCAGTGGCATTTTGGATTTAATTTAATACCAGATCATTTTAGCCTGAAATCTGGTTGCCTCTGCCAGAATGCTCAAATGGGGCCGAGGTTGGGTCTTCCAAAACGACAGTGACCCAAAACACACATCAAAGTTGACAAATGATTACAACAATACAAAATCAAATTTTTGTAATGGCCCTCTCAGTCTCCAGACTTGAACCCAAATGAAAATCTGCGGTTGCAAGTTTAGAGGACAGGTCAATGGGTTGGAAATGTACTGCATGGAAAAATGGTCCAAGGTCCCTCCGCATGTGTTCTCCAACCTCGTTAAACACTGGAGAAAGAGGTAGAGTGCTGTTATTCTCGCCAGGAGAGACTCCACCAAATACTGAAATTTGGGGTGCCAATATTTTTGGAATCTGCATTTTTAATAAAAATTACTACTAAAGGAAAATTTTATTTTGTTCCAAAAATCTGTTTGAAATCATGAACGCATGAGGCTTACCCATATGTTTTACCCCAACAAATCACCTATTGCATGTGTAGTTCTTTTTATATACTAATTTTAGCTCATTTTCATAAAAGGTGCTAATAATTCTGGAGTTGACTGTACCTGCTCATTCAGTAACTGTTGTGGTGAGCCTGGCATCTACCCAGGAGACATAGGGCACCAGGCAAAGGGTGTCCTGGGCAGGATGCCAGTCCGTTGCAGGACACACACACTCTAGACATTTCAAAGACACTAATTTCCATAGTCCACATATGCTTCAAAAACTCCCTAAATTGTTGTTTTCCTTATTTATGAATCAGTCTTTATTTATATAGCGATGTTTTTACCACAAGGTTTACAAAGTGCTTCATAGACATTTTAAAAGAAGAAGAAAAAACGAATCAGCCTGCGACATATTTTACAATCATGAAGTAGGATGGAGTGATACCAAATAAACATTTAAAAATTAGCAAAAGAATAATAAAATCAATCCTGAGTGCTACAGGAAGCCAGTGAAAGGATTTAAGAGTAGGGGCCCCGTTATAACAATCTAAAGTACACGGTCTGAAGCACGTGACCCAGGTTCACTCAGGGTGTGCCCAAATCCACCTTTGCTAGTTTAATGGTGGAAAAATGGTTGCACCTCTAGGCACATGGTTAAAATGGGTTGTACTTTTGCTGTGCTCCATTTGAACTTATAACTCTGAAATTCTGAATTCCTAGTCTGTGGTGTTTTTATGTAAGTAAACAAAGCCATTTATAATAGCCACTGGAATAAATTACGTCCAGCAAGTTATCCAGTTATGCAAGAAATCTTGCTTTTTGAAACAGGTCCCTGGTATTGCTAAATAGCAAAGCACCAACAATGCACCTGACTCTGCTTAATTTTAAGACTGACATTCCCACAGGTGCTCAGATGGGCACAAGGCCATTTGCTGCTCAAACAGTGTGGGCACCGGATGGGAAAATGACAGCTACGTCGGGCTCATGTCAGCAAGGACACCGGTGCTGCGCCTGGAACTTCTTTGCGCTGGGTGTACAATTGGGCCATAGGTGTGATGTGATCCCTGCAATTGGTGTGTGTTAACAATCTGGCAGCAGATTTTTCAGGTAGACCAGACAAGAGTGCATTACAGTAATCTATTCTACTTGGAAAAAAAGCATGCATTCATTTTTTACAGTTGCCATATGATAGCATGCCCTGAACTTTGGAAATATTACGAAGGTGATAGTATGCTGTTTTGCAGACATTGCTGCTACAGCTGTTAAAGCTAAGATCTTTCAGACTTCTGTTTAACTTTCAAAGACATTGATTCTAAGTACATTGTATATATCTTTCCTCTGTTCTTCATTCCTAATAACAAGCATCTCCTTTTCTTCCTTGTTCAGTTGCATAAAAATTTGCAACATCCATGAGTTTATGTCAGGGGTAGGCAGTCTTACCCTCAAAGGGCCAGTCTATATGCAAATTTTTGGGATAACCTTTATGTCAGTTCTTCAAATCCAGGTGTGAAGACTCTTCAGCCTGTCAGTCCTCTAATTAGTGATCTAATTCGGGAGCTGCAGCAAAAACCTGCACACAGCATAACCCTTTCTGGATAAGATTACCCACCTCTGGTTTTTGTTATCTGTATATTCAAGCAGGTAGTGGATAGACCCATGAGCATTAGGAGCTAGAGACAGATATACAGTAGCTGTGGGTCATCTTCTTACTGATTAAAGCTGATTTTATGTTTATTTGTTATATTTGATAGTGCTAGAATATATATAGGTTAAATAATATAGGGCCTAAAATTGAGCCTTGAGGGACTCCACGTGTAATAGCTTGATGATTTGATGGTATGATCTGAACCAGTCTAAGAGTGTACCACAGAAGCCAACCCAGGTATGCAGCCAGTTCAGCAGTATCTTGTGGTCTGCCAGGTCAAACAGTAGAGATATAGAAGACCAGGAATGGAGAGGTTACCCTAGTTTCTGTTTAAATTATTTAGCACCTTGAGAAGAGATGTTTCAATACTGAGCCATATTGAAACACTTCATGGAGATTTTTAATGTGAGAGTAATCAGTCAACTGAATAGGTACAACTCTCTCAGTTATTTTACCTACTGTAGTAACTGAGATATTTGAGTATTTGTGCCCTGTCAAGTAAAGTGTTACCGTTTTTTCTTATAGCCTTAATTTTCTCACTGAAGAAGGCTGAAAGCTCATTGGATTTATCAAATGCAAGAAGCTCAGAACAGTTGTGTGGGAAAGGGGTTGATCAATATATCAATAGTAGTAAAAAGCAGAGCTTTCCGGCATTCTTCAGTTCACTGTTCAGATTATTTTTGTAAAGTAGCTTTGTGCACTTCCATTTTCTTTCTGTACGTCTCTTGAGTTTTAGAATTGGACTTGTGTTCCTCCATGGAGCATTCTCACTCTTCACTCTGATACAATCTTAGTATTCAGGGAGGCGGTAATATTTATACATTCTGTAGTTCTGAAGTTAAATCTCTGTACAAGTTCATTACATAGGAAGTGGAGTTCAAGAGGAGCATAAGGCTGGTAAATGTATCAACACAATCAACCGTAAGATATATTTAATGACCTTCCTCTTATCATATACACTGGCATATCAAAAAAGACACAATAATGGTCAGAAACATCTGCAAGTCAAGAAACCTTGATGTCCAGACGATGAAGATGTCACTAAATCCATTTAGCCTTTTTAGTTATTTTATGCATGAATGTGGCCAGTGTCTGCCTGCCATAATGGGGATGTTATACATTTCCAGAGGAGCTGGACTTAGAACCACTTTCAGTGGCAGAGCTGAAAGAACCACAGCCTGATACTCTTGTGCTCCCCCCCCCCCCCCCAGCACTGAGGCGGCTGCACGGCCGTGAGGACTACAGGGCGGAACAGGAGGACATGGAGAGGGAGAGGATCAGCAGCCGGGGGCAGGAGCCAATGTCACCATGGCAACTTTTCAGGGACCCCACCCTCCGCTGGCAGTTGACCACTTCAGTGCTGCTGAACGCTGCACAGCAGCTGAATGGCATCAATGCTGTATGCCACCCCCCACCCCCGCCTCTCAGATCTCAGAATCACATGATTTCTTCATGAAAACATCACGTGAAACAGATCCGCTTCAGGGTCCTGTATTACAATATAGACTGTGTTACATATAGTTCAGTACACTAAGGCTATTCAGTCAGCTGTGTCACTAGCTAGACATGTGTTGTTATTCACTACACACACTAATGAAGACATTTATAATGTACATTTATGTACATCTTATTACTTTATAGTGTGAGCCAACAGTGATACTCAGTGCCACTGAGGTTTTAGTTAAGTGACACTTGATTTGATCTCAGTATCGCTTTTCTTGTTTGTGCCCTTGTTTGTTTCTCCCTCTCTGTGGCAGATTTATTTCTATGCCAGTTACGTGTTTGGCCAGTCAGGGATTCCAGCCAGCAAAATCCCCTACGTGACACTGGGGACGGGTGCTTGTGAGTGTCTCACGGCCCTCACCTGTGTGAGTCTGCTTTGAGTTTTTTACTAGTGGACCAGCTTTACCATTTGTTTCTGTCTCACCAGACTAACATTTATCACACATGCACTTCATTATGTACTTTTGTGGTATTTATCCCATTTTTTGGTTTATTTATTATTTTCACTGGGGTGGGGTTGTGGTTCTGTCTTGGGATTTATCTTAGCAATTCAAGTTGACAGGAAACTTTCAACCTGGGGATCAGTAAAGCCCCACTTTATCTTTAGAACCTAAGCCACAGTTAATGAAAGACTCTGTACAAAGCCAGCTGGGCAGAAAGTGGAGGAATCTAGACACCTGACAAATCACTGCTATCGTCATTTGTTTCCACTGACCGAAATGACCAAAGTTTCACTAAATTCAGATGGATTATAATAAAGCAGATACTTACCTTAAGCTACACATGGACTCTGTGGGATGATGCAAAAAAAGAACATATATTATTCTTTTTTTCAAATCAGGTTATGTCTAAAAATGAATGTAACACTGCAGTACAACAGGTGTTTGTCCTGGCCTGTCTCATTAAGCCTGACTGATTTCACATCTCAGAGTTGTACACAGTGATTTGTTTTTCCTTTCTTGGTCGATAAACATCATCAGTCATGTGATGCTTCCTGTGTTCCAGGGCATGCTCATCGAATCCCTCGGAAGGAGAGTTTTGATCATCGGGGGTTACTCACTGATGACCTTCTGGTGTGTCTGTTTAACCTTGACGCTGACTTTACAGGTAGAGCAGTTTCATGTTTAAACTATATTCTTTTACAGATTTTTATAGAAAAATAAGACATACATTTATAAGCCCCAGATGCATATCTGGTCAAATGCAGACTTTTGTAAATTAAATAGGTCAGTCCTGTGTATAATGTTATCCTCAGACATCTCGTCCTTCTTGTGCACAGGACATCAGCCCCGCGGTGCCTTACCTAAGCATGGCTTGTGTCTTCGCTTTTATTCTGAGCTTTGGTCTGGGACCAGGTAACACCATGTCTCATTTAATAACAGGAAGACAAATGTCATCCATCCTATGTACTTAGTCCAGCTTTTATAGCTTGATCACCCACCTTTTTTGGGCTAGACCTGTGTAGCCCCTTCGACTGTCTGTGTAACAATCCTACGCACGTTGCTCGCTGTCCGTAGGCGGTGTGACCAACATCCTAAATGGCGAGCTATTCACCCAGCCCTCGCGAGCAGCTGCCTACATGATTGGAGGTTCCGTCAACTGGATGAGCTTATTCATTATAGGCATTTTGTTCCCATTCATTGTGGTATGTGTCAGCCAAACATCATTTTTTACAAAATGTTTGGTGAGAAGTTTGCTTCTGGGTGCATGGCAGTGGGCTGCCCTGCTTTGCAGTACCATGAAACAAATGTGTCAACATAGCACTGGAGCTGATGGCTGATGACTGGATTCACTGTTAAAGCAATGATTTGATAACCAGAATCCACCATCCCATATCTGTATTGCATTATCTCTTAATCAAGAGTATGCAGCTTTTTGGTAATGATGCCGTTTGTTACCTCTGCCGCCATCTAGTGACCAATGTATTTCCTGAATCAGGTGAGATTTACTGTGGCTTTCCTGCTTGCTGAATGCTCCCTTTCTTTCTCACAGAATGGCCTGAAGCAGTACTGCTTCCTTGTGTTCTTGGTCATATGCTGCTTGGTGGCAACATACATATTCTTCATGGTCCCAGAAACCAAGAACAAAACCTTCCTGGAAATACAAGCTGAGTTCCAGTCTAAATATGCAGGGAAAAATAAGACGACGGACAGCAGAGGGGGTAGAATTACCCTCTGCTCGGTGTCTCGGTGAAATCATGTGTCTGGTGTGTGCATTTAAAAACATAATAATATCATTGTAATTATTATTATTACTACTAACACTACTGATAATAATAATAACAATAATAATAATAGTAGTGGTAGTAGTGATAATAGTATATTGTTAATATCAGATGGGTGGCATCTCTCTGACTTTTGCAAAGATGTACAGCAGTGTTTTGCAGGGTGAATCTTCCAGACGAAACAAAACATGGTGCTGTGAGCTTACAGGTTGTACGTTATTGATAAATGAATAAAGTCCCTTTTCTCTGTGGTAATTAGCTTGAAAAGGAGGTGTACAGCACCATACAGATAATGAAGAACAAATGGGAGAATCATTAATTTGCTTGGTTTGCAACTGTGCCACTGTGTGTTACTGGTTACATTAAAAATACACTCTGTGACAAAAAAGTTAAGCACCCAGACGGAGTGGTGGAAATGAAATGAATCTGCATGTGGTGAAAGGTCATGTGACTCAATCGCAATGATTATAATATCAGATCAAACAGACAACAGAGTTGGCAGTATGGACACACTGGTCTCATGTCAGTAGGGTGTGGTATGCCCCTGACATGCAGCGACACGGTGCAGAAGGGAGTCGTACAGCCGTTGTATCCTCTCCTGCGGCAAGTCGGCCCACAGCTATTGTAACTGGCTCTCGAGATCCTGCAGACTGGCACTGGGTACTGAGTTGACGTCCGAGCTGATCCCACACATGAAAGATTGGGAGAACTGGCTGGCCACAGGAGGACCTCAACATGACGCAGGCAGTCCATAGACACAGGTGTCGTGTGTGGATGGGCGCTGTCACGTTGAAAGACTGTACCGGGGTGCTGTCTCAAGAGGGGTAAGACATAAGCCCTATGGCCCACACCATGATGCCAGGAGTAACGTCGGTGTGTCTCTCTGCAACACTGGCAGGATTGTGATGGTGAACCCTTGGTCTGGCTGATGCCAGTCGTCGAGACACGGTGCGGGACACCACAGGGTGCTGTAGAGAGTCCAATACCTGTGTCCGCACAATATGAAGATCCTCCCTTGGTGTGATCTGTCTTGGGTGACCAGAACCTTCATGACATGCCTGGGTGCCCTTACGTGCCCTGTGACATCTATATGCCCCACATGCCGGGCAATTGCACAATACGACTACCCAGCCTCATGCAAACCCACAATGTGACCCCTATCAAACTCCGTTAAGTGCTGGTAATGTTGTCTAATGTGTCTAGGAGGCATCCTATGTGTCTGGTGACTAGACATGCCAACTCCTTGCAAATCGAATCATTTACATTCCCATCGCTGGTCTGCACGTGTACAAAATTACATCCATATCCGACCTTTACTTCTGGGTGCTTAACTTTTTTTGTCACTGAGTATATTTTGCACATATTTTTTGACTATTCTGTTAAATGTCACGTTTTTGCAGTGCTTGGGGAGTTGCTATTGCTATCTTGCTGTCCTGTCGTATACAACAATGATAAAGGATTGAATGTTGAATCCTGATAGAAAGCATTCATTCAATTAGTGAAGTGAAGAAACCAGATGGAAAACAAAAAACATTATTGCAGTCTGGGTGGTGACATCCCTGATGGTGATATTGTTCACACATACAGAGATAGCTGCTTATGTACACACACACACACACACACACAGCTCTGGAAAAGCCTGAATACATACACATATAAAAGTAAAACAAGCCTAAATTAGCACACATATTCAGGCACAAATTCATGTATATAGAAATAGGACAGTCACACACACTCACTGTCACAGACACCCCCCAAATGTTGTGTTCTGTCAGGGGTGATCAAAGCGCCGTGGGAGGAACTAGCTGCCACGCCATGAGTGAAGCCCCCGCAGCGCACAGGGACTTGGGAAGACATGGTCCATCAGGGTGGGGCGATGCCAGACCGGTTCAAACAGGCTGGGCATTTGTAGAGGAGATTTCAGAGGAGCCACTAGCTCCTTCTGCCCGGCAGGCCTGCTCCCCGAGCCTACACAGAAACCAGCAGCATTTGTCTGGCGGTCTGCGGCGAGGGGATGAAGGCACAGCACGCCTGCCTTGCCTGCTACGCGTAGCTCACTGGCCGACACAACTCGAGGAGCAACAATTCGATAATCTACCAGCCCCCTACGCCCCCCTAATGGTCCATTCCTACTTCTCTAGATAATGAATGCCTTGTGGTAGACTATAAAAAAGCTTAACTGCAGCCCACTCTAAACAATTCTCTCTGGCAAATGTCTCTGAAGTTACAGTCTTCATTTTGCTTAACTATCAACAGGCTTGCTGCAAATACAGAGGCTGAACCCTCTGGGTCTTTCCACTGCTGGCCACACAGAGCAGGTGGGCGGGCAGCAGCCGGCCAGTGTCCCCCATGCAAAGGCAGCGGGCTCCCTTCAATATCCCTGATTGACTTGCAAATGCTATAAAATCCTGCAACCATGCCTGGCTTCAAATGCTACCTTGTAACCGCAGATGTTACGGGGAACCACGTCCCCCACCCCCCTGTACCATGCCGGCAGGCCGAGCGGACTGGCAGGACCCATCTCTCGGCATCTCCACTCAGACAGAAGTGTTGAGGCTTGTTCGCTGTGCTGGGCTTGACAGCGGTGGGGTAAGTGGACAAAGAGCAGGGCCCTGAGCATAGTGGTGAGCAGAGGTTGTTGGGCTAACAATCTGAGCTGAACTGGAAACCCTAGTGACTAAAACTCACATTGCAGCTCTGGTGTAACCTGTGCCATCCTCCCCTAGTGTCACAGTCGCTTGCTGAATTAATTAGCACTGTTCTGTGAAGGGAGGGCCACAATGCACCTACTGGCCACTAAAAACCCTCTCAGCTGTTCCTCCAATCAGCACTTTGCTTTGTTGCACCATGTGACTGACAGTGTTGGTAAGAAAGCAGATTGGCAGAGCCCAATGATATGGCAGACACTTTAATCTGACAGAATTAAAACACCCCGATTCACACATTAGTACCTGTGCTCCATGATCTGCTGCCGGATCATCTTGACATACTCAAAGCTCTCCACGCAGCAGATGTCGTAAACCAGGATGTAGGCATTGGCGTTGCGGACACCTCGGCAGCGCAGGTCCATCCACTCCTGCAGGGGGCGCCACAACAGTGTCACATAATCAGCATCTTAAGAGATACGAATAAACAGAGGAAGAGTAAAATACGGTTCGAGATACATGAGACTGCCAGATTTATTGTTAGTTATCCTAGATGATTATTAGAGCCCGACCGATTTATCGGCAGGCCGATATTATCGGCCGATATTAGGCATTTTCCAAACTATCGGTATCGGC
>JAODLC010000044.1:30651417-30677105 GCA_026781145.1 Hippopotamyrus pictus | reverse complement strand
GGAGGGGTTTTCAAGTAAGAATTTCATTGTGCTCTGTATGCTGTACTTGGTACACATGACAATAAACTTCAACTTCAACTAATACAACTGGCTTAATCACAAATACCATGGCCAATGTCCAAGGGTGACCTGTAGCCCCCACGATTACAGTGATGCCATATTAAAGTATCTGGCCACCAACTACCACGTCCCTGAGCACTGGTACCCCCGGCAGCCCGAGAGGAGGGCCAAGGTTGACGAGTACACCGCCTGGCACCACAGCTACATACGGCCTCACGCCGCCAAGGTCTTCATCATGGAAGTAAGACCCACTTCTCACGCCATGTTCATCATCAGTCTATGCCTCAACACACGTCTGTGGCCGTCTCTGATGTGAATGGTGCTGTGTATCAATAGGCAGTATTTACAGGGGAAATGGAGTCTTATCTGCAAATAGGGTCTGTGTTACCATCTGACACATTACAATCTTCTGTTGCATTAGATTTAGGGAGGTTTCTTCAGGCTTCTAGGTTGTATCCACTTTCATGCCATCTATTGTCTGATTTACGTACCTGCTGAATGGAAACACCCTCTCTCCCCTGTTCACTTGGTTTATTGGGCAGAGCAGAAGGCAGAAAGGGCCCCATTTACTAGGCTGCAGGGCACTTATACATTTGGGAAGTAGATTTAGCTCGTGCAAGGAGGCGATGATGTGGGAAAGGAGTCCTCCCCCCAGGTGCTAGTACCCCGTATGACCAGGCAGCCGGTGGAGCAGCCTAAGCTGCAGAGGGCGCTGGAACAGCTGGGCGACACACTGGATAAGCTGGAAGGAATGTTTCTGAAGAGGCAGCCCTTCCTCTGCGGCGATGACATCACTCTGGCCGACCTGCTGGCCGTGTGTGAAATAATGCAGGTATGGCCACACTACTAGGGGACAGTTAGAACCGCGTGGCCTGGCTAGTGCATTGAAAAAGATCCCCCCACACACTTCTCCCTCCAGCCTCTAGGTGGCGGCAGAGACATTCTGAAGGGGCGACCCAAGCTGGAAAGCTGGAGGAGCAGGGTGAATTCAGCACTGCAGGGTTCTTTCGACGAGGCACACCAGATTTTGTATCAACTTCGAGACAAGTCCACATCCAAGCTGTAACCAGGGCTGATGTACAGAATGCAGATGATACAGGGAGAGATTGTCCACGATCTGAGACATGTACTTAAATTGCTAAATAATTAGATTTTGCAGCATTTTACTCACCTAGAAAAAAATCCAGTGTCTTCTTAAACACTAAATCTAAAAATCTAATCCAGAGTATTTTTATGAGTGGTAGGTTTACTTCAACTACTAGACAAAATCTTGAATAATAATAATAAAAAAATAGGGATTAATCACTTAGATCATTCAAATTATAGCAACAAAAGGCAGGAACATACATTCACATTTAAAAAAATGCAAGGAAATAAAATATATTTAATAAAATATACAAAACTAGTCATTTATTAAAGAAATCAAACAAGGAAAGTGATGTGTGTTGATACTGTGATTCCTTTTAGGTGAAAATTAAAAAGATTTAAGAGGTAAATTTCATTCAGTCTGAGCTGAAGAAGAGTCTTGCTTCCTCTTTGCTGGTAATTCATCTTTATCTTCTAAGGGCCGTTTTCTACTGGTGGATGGCTGAAGATACATATTTTAGTGTCACAAAGAGCTGTCCTATGACTTTCTATGACCATGACAAAACAAATCCAAAATGGTACGAACAGAAAATACAGTAAAAAAAGGCAATGGCTGTTTAATTCCTACCTTGACGTCTGAACTGGTTTCACCAGGATACATGATGCTAACGGCGATTTCCTTCATGGCCGTGTCCTGGAGGGGTCCATTTTGGTATGATATTCATTAAATGGAACTGATTACATTGTCTTTATGACACAAAAACCTCCATTTTGAATGAATCATTGACTGGGAAAATGTAGTAAGATGAGATACATGATGAGGTAGGCTACACAGAGAGCTGGACCCAACAAAATTTGAGACTGAATATCAGGCTTTAATGGGTAGCAGGGTAGTGGGTATGGAGGCAGACCTACAACCAGAAGGTTGTTGGGTTAAGTTCCAGGAGAAGCTCTACAGATGGACACCTGAGGAAGGTCCTTAGCACCACATGGTCTGACTTGTGTATTATTTTGTGAAAAAGACGTAAAATGTGGTTTAACTTTCAAAATGCTAAGTTACGCTTTGAATGTCTCACAAGATCGTAATTTATTTGTGATTTACTGGCCTGTTTCCATACAATATAAAGAGTGCATGGGGTCTGGGAGGTCTTACTTGCATCCATGAATGCTGCAGTGCCTCGGTGATTGTCAGTCGCTTTTTCGGATCCACAACCAGGAGCTTCCTCACGAGGTCCTTAGCTGAAAAGCCATGTTGACATGCCTGTTTAATGTATGTCTAGAGGGCTCATGCTGCTCCAAAATGGATAAAACTACAGCTTTAAACCGTAGTCTTGCCTTTCCTCATTCTGTGTGCAATACCGTTAATGTCCAACACACACAACACCTTGAGAATACCAGGGCCGGCACTGATGCAATTCCTAGGTTTCCTGTGCTTACCTTCATCTGAGATCTTCTCCCATTTTGACGGAATGAACCGGTAGCAGCCTTGAGTGATTTGTTCCCTGACCGTTATCTCTGACTCAGCATGGAAGGGTGGGTAACCTCCCAAGCTGCAGAGGGTGAAAATGTAGCATTTCAGCTCAAACGGTGGTATGTACTTCCTGATATTCTGAGTTGCTGATGACCTGAATTCTTGAGAAGGGTCCAGCTGCAGACGCCTGTAGAGTGGAGCTCCACCGGAAATACGTCACCTCCACAGGAAACACGTGACCTCAACTCTGTGTTACAGTGAATAAACACTAACCTTAACCTTAACCCTAACCCTAACCGGAGTACGCCCTTAAAGATCACGTGTTTCCTGCGGAGGTGACGTATTCCGGTGGAGCTCCACTCTACAGGCGTCTGCAGCTAGACCCTCTTGGAATTCTTCAAGCACATCATTAGATATAATTTGGCTGTGATGCTGGCCACATCTCAGTACATCTGTCTTGTAGCAATTTATCTTCTATATTTTCCAATAGCAGGAGGATAGATAAGAAACAGCTTGAATATAACAATTTTGCTGGCAATTAGCAATGAAAGTGTGTCTGGATGCTTAGTTTACAAGCTACCGATGTTTCTGAAGGTCACATTAAGCCCAACAAGTGGAACTGTAGGATCCCACACATTTGGACAAATGCTTGGCATAAGAGAGGCGTAGAGGGCTTGGGACGCACCACACGAACAAGAGGACCCCGAGGCTCCAGCAGTCCACAGCCCTGCTGTAGCCCACCGTGATGGCATCTGTGAACACCTCTGGCGCCAGGTATGTAGGTGTGCCGCACAGGGTCTTCATCAGTGACGTCTCCTCCAGGATCTTGGACTGGTTGAAGTCTGTAATCTAGAAGCGGGAGGAGTCATAATGCTTTGAGATGGACAGAACACTTAATTGGGTAATCAGAATGACATTGATAACCTCAGGCTTTAATGCAAGGGTGGCTAGCCAGCTAGCCTTGGGCCCCCAGGGATTTCCCTGATGCCTAGCATAGGAATGCCACTTTTTGATACGGTTAACTTATCTTGTAATGCTTCAGCTAAACCTTCTTTAAATGCTTTGGGATAATTATACAAAGCACTATATAAAATATTAAATTAAATTGAAATGCATAGAATGCAGCTGGACACACTATGCCTAATCTGCTTGAGCAGATGGCTCAGACATGAAAACACTAATAGTTAATTATTAGGGCTGTGCGACATTACATCTTGAAGTACTCACGTTTATATGGCACATGCACAATAATCACCAGGGCTTTAGATGACGGGCAAAACATTTGTCCGGATGCCAGCTCTTCCGTACTTTACAGCCACCTCTACTACTTATGCCTACAATTTGGTAAGCAGATTATTAGGGCACTGAAAACATTAATGAGATGTGTACTATGACACCCTTAAGTTATTAATCTACTACTTATCTGCTTACCAAATTGTGGGCATAAGTAAATGTTCATATAGTACTGAGAAGCTGGCTTCCAGACAAATGTTTTGTTTGTCATCTGGGGGCCTGTACTACGAAGCGGGGTTACTGGCTTATCAGGGTAACTTGTCGGATTTAAGGTAGTCCGGGCGAAATGTAAGTGAACGAATATGAAGTCCATTTAAACTTAAATCTGACAAGTTACCCTGATAACCCAATAACCCCACTTTGTAGTACAGGCCACCGGTGTTTAATGCACATGTACATAACAATGATATTGTGCCACCCTATTTTTAATTATCACCAATAAACAGCTGGACTGATTAGGACAGCTCAGCACAGAGGCCAGTCTTAGCCAGTCCCAGCCATTTCAGGGCAGTGCCTGTGCAGGGTCCCCAAGGCAAACTCTTTTTGCTTATGCCGATCTCGCCCCCTGCCCACGTTTGGCTGACATAAACGCGATGCCGTAGGGTTGGTCAGCTGGATTAACTGCAGTGACTGGCATGCTTTTGCACCACACCGCGCATATTTTTAAATAGTGCAAATTAATGTGTATTTGCCTATTTGTAAAAGTTGGAACCATGCAATGTTTGCCATGGAATGTTTCATTAGCATGTAAACCTACACATCATCTAAATTGTTGGCTTCCCTGCCTGTGTTGCTGTAGTATTCAACCAATATTGACTGTTAATAGACAATAACTTCCATTTTAAAACAGATGTCATCTCCTTTATTAAAATGACTCACAGTTCTGTATGTTTATTTGGGCTCTGTATGCAAGTCTGCTGCATTAAAAACATTTTGGGCCTTCTAGGCATGAGATGTGATATAGAACGAAAAAGGTGGCAGTGTCATTTTAAGTATGTGACGGAAGTTCCTGCCGAAGTGTTCAATTTCATTTTGTCCAGATGTGACAGACCTTAAGTGACTATCATCTCAACCAAGTAACCATGAAGAAGCAGGACTGGACTATACCTTAATGAGGCAGACGTCATCATGTGAAGAGAGGAGAACATTCTCAGGTTTCAGGTCCCTGTGGATGATCCCATTTTTATGGAGATACTGTGTGAATAGAAAAAAGGCACTCGTTTTCTTTTCCAGCTTTCAAACTGTCAATCCATCCACTCATCCGTCCATATTTCATAACCCTTCGTCCAGTACAAGGAGGCCATGAGCTTCTTGCCAGGAAGCACAGAGTCCATCAATCTGGGATGGAAACACCCTCATACTCACGTGCTACAGCCAATTTACAGACTTCTGTTCACTGAATTGCATGTCTTTGGACTGTGGGAAGAACCCAGAGTACCAGGATGAAACTCCATGAGCAGGGGAAGATCAGGCAAGATCTGTACACACAGGGCAGAGGTAGGACTCAAAGCCCCAACCCTGGAGGTCTGAGGCAGGAGCGCCACCCACTGAGAAACTATAGCATACCTCACATCTCCAGGTGCTTCTCCCTATAGCCGAAATCTTTGATAAGATTTAGAACATGCTTTATGAATGCATCGTATTCCACTCACCTCCACTGCTAACAACATCTGGTAAAAATACAGCTTGGCGATGGACTCCTTCAGCTGCTTCTTCTCCTTGACCCTGTCGAACAGCTCTCCACCCTCCATGCTGTAAGAGGCACATATGATTAGACAAACCGGGAAAAAAAGTAGCATCAATAGTAAGGGGGATAAGGCTTTGTGGGATCAATGCCCGATTCCAGAAGGTCATAGGATTGAATCTCATGGCCAGCAGAACAATCGTACTGCAGGTTTGGTCCACAACCCTAGTTGCTGCACGGACACTGGGTCCTGGCTGACCCGGCTTGCTACCCCCATGTTTTCTTTATTTGTATGTCGCTTTGGACAAGACAATCCCTCTAATGAAATGGGCCTATTTAAATGAATGAATATTTCCCCCCAAGGTCACTAAAATGGTAAGATTTGTATTCTACTACTTTTTGAAAGGATACTATATTAAACATGCCCCTGGGGGCTTAAAAAGATTATTCACAAAAATTACATTTTCCCTAAATGTGAGTGACTGAAACAATTACTGCCAGGATGTAATGAATGAATAAAATATTTATATATCATAGACTGTAGCTACTTGTTCTTGGGTCCAACTTCTGTGTTTTTCTAATAACCAAGTGGTTACAGCCTCACCTGAAGCAGACGCGGCGAGCAGAGGGTGACAGAAACAACTTGATTTTAAGATTTACAACCAAAGGCTCGTGGTGATCTGGTTTGTCAGTGACAGGGCTGAATAGATCGTCTCTGCAGCCTAGTCATCAGACAGCTGCGCTACATCTACATGCTAACAGAGAAGCGTTCTTCCAGAATGAGGGACGAGAGCGGCTCGGGTGTGAACATATGATCTGCCATTTAGAGACACGTTAACCTGGGCTGACAGCATTCTGAGCTCCTAACCACATATACATACACAATATAGCTTTTTAGTAATGTTTAAGGAGGACTGATATCAAGTCAAACTCCTGTACCTTCAATGGAACAAAGGATATCAATGTTTTACAAATAAATATAGTTCTGACAATAGGAGAAATGTGTCCAATTTCAATTGGGATTTAAGAGAAGCATCGTATCTCTGACTGTCTCGGGTACATCGCACTTTGAAACACCTATATGGCGATATTATTAATATTAATGTTAAAGGTGAAATTAGCCACACCTCATCCCTTTAAGGGTCTCCAATACTCTAATTCCCATGAATCATTTGCATTCAAAAAGGCAAAGATTTAGCAGATGTATGAAATTGCCAGGGAATTGCACACAAAATGCATCAAATGCATATCAGTAAACACGCGCAGGACGCAATGGACTGAATTAACTGAACTGAATTCCCTCTGGCTCATTTTCTCAGCAGTACCTGGCAAAATTATTCAGCCATGCTCAACCTTTCAAATACTATTGAAATATCTGGGATAACAGACAGAAGTTGCTTGGGGATCACTTACAGGCAATACGTCCATAGAATCTCGATGGGATTCGAGTCAGGACTTTGAGTTGGACACCCAAGGACATCACACTTTACTTTAAGGCACTTTTCACATCTTAGCCCACTGTCCTGCTGAAAGACGAATTATTGCTTCAGCTTGGAGTTTTCAGAACAAAACAGATTTCCCATCCATTTTCCCCCTAAACACTTAACAAGCTTTCCAGCCCCTCTCTAGAGGAAGCATACCCTCCCTCTAATGGTGAGGACTATAATATATAGAGACCGACCACAATCAGTTTCACGATAAACATTCCCAAGATTTATCCCTAGAATCAGGATACAGCATTACATTTATTTAGCAAATGCTTTTGCCAAAAGCAACATACAACTCATGCAAATAGCACGTGTCATGTAGGAGTCGACTATGAACAAGCGCAGCTAGGCTGAGCTCAGTTGAATGCCCAGTTATTCGTGCACTTATTAGAGGCCCACGCACCATTAGCTGCTAGATCCCTATTGTTAGCATAACAGAACAAACCAGCAAGCACCCATCACAACATGCCTGTGTGTTCCGAGGCTGTAGCAGTACAACAAAAACAGACTTATGAAACAAAGCAATTTCAGCCTGAAAATCATCTTGGTGCTGACTACTGTATATCTCACTTCTTTGGCAATTATCTGTCTCGGTGGATCATGACTTAGTGACTAGATCTTTAACTAAAGATTTAACTGATCATTTCTAACCAGTTAGCTATCTGTTATGAGAAAACCCTTATATATCATTGTACTGTTAAAGATATTGGACCCATATCACGCAGTAAACAATAGAGATGGGATGTAAATGGAGTGTGCAGCATAACTGACAAAGAACTGCTTCCAAAAAACTCTGATTATATGGAAATGTTTGGATTTGCAAAATCTGCAAAGATACCATTTGCACAACAGGTGGCTACAAAAACAATTTGTTTATATTTTTTGTAAACCGAGTTCAGAAGGGTGCAGTTATATACCAAAGTGACGTGTTCATTGGTAGTCAAAACTTTTGAAACTTCAGTATTAGAAAAATTAAAAAGCACCTTTACTAAGAATTAGTTTCTTTTAATGTACAGTATCTTACATACCTTAAATTTATCATAATGCTACAAGCAGTGTTTGTTGTACAGATAATTGCTGTTTAAATGGTCAATTAACATTACTATATAACTTCCAATTTGGTTACTTTGGTTAAACAAACAAAAACAATTATAGTTTTTTAATTACAGATATATATTGTAGATCATGATTTTAACCAAAAATAACATGCTATGGCGTTTTGGTCATATCAGCCACCCCGACCTCAGAGCACAAGCCATAGCAAATTGGAACACAGATAATTTTTTTTTAACAAGCATGTTGGACTTTCCACAACATGCTTGGCAACTTCTGCCACAATCCTGCTGGATGACAGCTTCCTCTTTACCCTCCAGCTCTGGCTCACTTAAGTCATGTCTGTGACTATGGACTGGAGAAACATCTATAAAACTCAGGGGAGTGGGATTAATGGGTGGAGTTCCATTGGATAAGGCCACACCCCTGAATCTGATTAACAGCACACAGTAAATCCCGCCCACCCTGGGCTTCTAAACTTCATTTGTCCTTTTGGTAATAATGTCACTCTGCATTTCCTTCTGCTCAGACTTCCATCTACTGAAGACTGAGTAGACTGAGATGTACCTGAAGGGAACTTTCACACATTTAGCTTTTTTGAAGCTTTCTTCTGGATCCTTGCTTTTCAAGCACAAGTTCCTGATTGTGTTAAGGCCCCCTTGGTCTTTACTGATCGTGTCCTCCTTTGAAACCCACCAACCCACTGAGAAACCTCACAGACAGTTGCTTTTCTATTAAATTCTGGTACACCTTCTTTCTATCGATCGTGTGACATTTTATTTCCCTCAAATAATTCCAGTTCCTCAAAAGGGTCAGCAAATTCTGACTTTCTTCTGGAACATCATTTTTGTTTATATATGTTTTATTCTGAACATTTACATGGGCTTCAGACATCAGGGGAATCTCAGTTAAGAGGAACAAGGGGTGCTCATTGGCAGGGCCTGGGACATGCAGCAGACCACCAACTTGAACCCGAGGGCCTGCTACAAGATCCCCTGCAGCCCTGACTAGGACAAGCAGTTGGAACATGGATGGATGGATGGATTTGCATTTTGAATATTATAATAGTTTTAAAAACAACTGAAATCTACTCTAAAATGTACTGATTGCAAACTGAACTGTAAAAATGTACAAGGACCTTTGAAAGTCAATGAAAATGATTAAGGGAGGTTAGGAGCAAAATACTTCCTTACTTACAACTCTAAAACAATGTAGTAAGAGTCTTCTGTTTGGAAGAAATCCTCCGTCCTGATTAAACATGGCTATGAAAGGGAAATTAAGAGAAAGATTGTATTTACAAATAAATTGCAATGACTCTTAGTTCCATAGAAATGCATGTGAATGCTTCAAAAGACATGCATTTAGAAATATTACTTCTGTTCATTTGTTTAGACGTTCTATTGAATGTATTATTCCATTCTGTTTTCATTGTAATAATACCCTGATGTCTTGAATCAAAATTAGATACATTTTTGCTTTCATTTTGACTTTCAGTTTTCAATCTGAAAACATACACTTGGATGAACACCAGGCAAAATTACAAATGAATTAATTTAATAAAATATTCAAGGAGTTAAATTCTTAACATTAACCTAAGAATCCCATTATGCACTAGTTTTTTGAATGTATTGTGTTTTAGAATACAATGTCATACTCATTAAAGACATACTCACGTACATGATCAACCTTTTTCAAAATTTCTATCTCTCTTTCAGCATTTCGAGTGGCTGCCTAGTTGTGAGAAGGAAAAATATATGTTACCCATCCTGGTTGTAGTAAATTCTTTATAAATAACTTAATTTATTCATCCTCTATATAGAAACATAATTAACATGAATGGGCCTTATATATACCCCAATAGATGGAAAGTCATTCTTATTTATAGTTTTCACAGCGACTTTCTTGCACGTGGCTCTTTCAAATGCCAGTTTGACCTCACCGCAGACACCTCTGTTGTGGGAGAGAGCACCATATTGTCAGTGCAGCTAAGCAACGCAATGCCGAAACGAAAGATCATAATTCCAAGACAAGCCCGGACAGAGGTTTGTTTCCACGTACGAGCCGATCTTCCGGGAGATCAGGTACTTTTCTTTGAAGTCCTGAGGCAGATTGGACTGCTCGTCAGCCATCAGATCGATGAACACGAACACTATATAAGAGATATGAGATGAAAGCAGGCACACTCAGGAAAATACTCTGAACAGCACGAGGCATAACAAGGTTCAAGATTATGACCCATCAGATGTTTAGAAACCAAATGGCAGAAGTGACTAAAAAACATTACGAGAGATATCGGATCACAAGCACGCCGCACTTCAAAACAACTCAATCCCTCTCTATGCACGTTTACACAGCGCCCATTCCATAGACTACAATGCCAACTACACCCCCCCCCCCCCCCCCCCCCCCGCCAAAAAAAAAAAAACACTGAAATGCCCATTTCCTGGATTTAAGAGAAGCAATCCTGAGATACTCTCTACTATTACACTATTACATTATCAAGGAAGGATACCAGGGACAATAAACTGCATGCATAATGTAAAGAAAACAAATACTCTAGGTCTTCCTCAGACTGATGAAGGGTGTTTCTTAGGGGAGACAAAGGTATAAGGCAGCCTCAACTCTGCCGCCCCAGCTGTTATTGCTGCCCACTATTACCATAAATTAATGCAACAAGCCCCTGCTGATCTTACCTTTGTGGTGAGGCTGAGCCAATGCCAGTTCAGCATTGTTGGCCAATGGGAGCCTCTTGCCCTTTCCAATGACCTTTCCATCCACAAATGTCCCGTTTCCACTATTATCTTCAATATAGACAATGTCTTCTTCCTGAAAGAAGTATGAAATGTGAGCAACTGAGTTTGCATAGTTCCTGAACATAAACTGTTTCCTCAACAAACAAGGAGGCCGTGACAAACATTCCCATGCAAACATATTCACAAATGTGGAACATTCTAGGTGCTTCCTCTTTCAGGAAAGGCCTGCACAACCATGCAGCAGAATCACATGGCACAGAGAGGGAAGAGGTCACTTACCCTAAATATCCTGAAGTGTCGTTTGCTGTAGGTTATATATCTCCCTGACTCCTTTATAATCGGGTCATTAAAACAGTAGTGGCAAGATGAGTCCCGTCCAAACCAGTACTCGTCTTCGATACAGTCTAAAGGACAAGGTAATAATTCCTTAGTTCATCCCAGTGTCTCAGCCCAGTCTTCAAGGACCCCCAGACAGTCCACATTTTTGCTCCCAAAACACCCCTGTACCAGGTATTTGGTGTTCTTGATTGTTTGATTTGGGTGTGATGGGAACTGGAAGAGACCAAAAATGTGGACTTGAAGGGGGGGTTCCAGCGGACTGGGTTGAGAAACACTGGTTTAGCCGATACTCTTATTTAACGCTTTCAGTTTGGTGACCACCAGACAATGGTTGGTTAAGTACTTTTTTTAACTCTATATGTGTCATAAGTAAACCTTTCTCCCACTGTAAACACAATGTAATCGTGCTCTTGGATATATAAAGTTCTACATGTAACAGACTGTTGCTGTGTATTATAAACTCTGCCAAAAACTTGTGCCAAAGAAAGAAAAAAATAACATTGTGATAATTATTGATATGGACTGATGAAAAAAATGACCCTGATAAAACATTTTGCCCTATTGCCCAGTCCCTGTAGATGCTTTTGTGCAAAGCGACACACAACTAAGAAAAGCAAGGTTAAGCCAGTCCCTGGTTGGGGTTTAGGGCCTTACACAATCAGTTGTAATATCCACAGGTATTTTTAAACTGCAAAATAACTATATGTCATTATTTACTGATTTTAGGAACTGAGGAAATGCTTTAATTAGAAACATAACTTTTATATGCATTTGTAAGGCAATATTTAGATTCAGACTGTCCATGTGCAAAATGAGAAGTTGTTGCTGGGGCAGTCCCTTTAGTAACTTTTGTCCTGATCCACTCTCTCGTGCCTGCCCTCTACTGGTGGTCTTGCATTAAAGCACCCCCTATTCTGACAGGCTGCGGCCCTGAAACCCCACTGGACACCTAATATGCTGCTCGGGCAAACCCCACTTACTGTGCACTCGGAAGCCCCTCTCCATGGGCAGCAGGCGGCCCCAAGGCTGCAGTTCTGGCTCCTCCAGCTCCTCAGGAATGGAAGCTAGATCCCGCACAGGGAGGGTGTCCACGGAGCTAAGTGTGCCGGAGCCCGAGGATGAAGATGTCTGGCTGCCAGATCCAGGGGCCGAGGAAGAGCTAGAGCCACTCTGAGACTGAGTCTGTGGCTGGGACTGGGTCTGAGACAGACTGGAGTCCGGATCCTGGGACATGGCGCTGTAGCCTCGAGAGAAACAAGCAAGATGAGCCACAGATGAAACCCAATGAATCCACAGAGAGGCCAGGCTGGCTAAGGGACATTAGGTACACTTAAACTTTAGCTGTTATAGTATGAAAATAAAGCATCTTAACATAAAGACAGAGGTTTAGCTTATAGAACAGTGAGGTAACCTAAATTTTTAAACCCATGGCTTCGAATACAACGATATTTCCCCCCTGAACACCTTTTATGTGCATTTTGAAGCGAATAACAAGATTATCGCTACCCAACAGATCAGTGAACCAGATACATGGGCCGCCATAACTTTTGGGGGAAAACGACATGCGGATGGCGCTCAAGTGAGTGAACACCAGAAAGGCAACAGGACCAGATGCCATTCCCAGACAGGGCCTTACAGCCTCTGCAGACCAACAAGCTGCAGTGTTCCTGATCATAATCAACTCATGGCCGTCCCAAGCCCGAATACCAACGTGTTTCAAGACCACCCCCCCAGCATGTCCAAATGGCTTGCACTCACCTCCATAATTATTCGCTTCGAGAGGATAGTCAAGGATTACATCTGCTCAACACAGCCCAATACTGCTGCACAGTAACAAATCGCAATGTACTCACAATTACATGACACATGCGCTTTCATCACCAGGGCTTCAGATGACGGGCGTAAAACTTTGTCCGGATGCCAGCTTTCTGGTACGACACGGATGTCTACTTACACCCACAATATGGTAAGCAGATTAGTAGTATGCCTAAAATATTAATGAGGTGGTACTGTGATGCCCAAAAGTTAGTAATCTGTATAAATTCAGCCTATCCTTCTGTTTATTAAATTCAGTTAGCGGAGCGCCACATGCTACTGTTTTGGTAAATCACAGAAGGGATAAACACTGAAGTGGTGATGAGGAAAAGGGAAGATCAGCAGCCACATCACATTTTGAAAGAGGAGATATTGTGGATAAACAAGGTAAAAAGATGTTGGTGGTGTGGTGAACTTTTTGAAATTTAAAGTCTGACATGTTCATTAAGCATAAGGATATGCCAAATTTACACAGATTACTAACTTTTACGTGTCACCACACGGCACTCGTGACTATTTTTAGGTGCACTAATCTGCTTACCAAATTGTACCGCAAGTAAATGTCTGTAAAGTACCAAAAAAACCAACGCTCAAATAAATGCTTACGCCGTCATCTAAAGCCCTGGTGATTATCGTGCATGTGGCATGTAATTGCAATGTGAAATTGTGCATTGCATTTGACTCATCTGGCTAATTTGCTTACCGTGCAAAAAGGTGCACAGACGATGCAACAGAACTATCCTGCATACTGCTCTTTCAGAAAGGGGAACTGCCTGTGGTTCCCGTTCACCGATTACAGCTCTGATTTCAATACTATAATTCCCATCAAGCTCATCAGTAAGCTCAAGGACTAGGGGTTGAACATCACCCGATGTAACTGGGTTCCTTACTGACAGGCAGAACCCAGGTTGACTGAGAGGCCAGTCACACTACATCGAGGCTCACCCTCAACACAGGAACTCACCACGGTTGTGTTCTGAACCTCATACTGTACTCCCTATACATGGAGCCACATTCAGCTCCAGAAATGTTGTTAAATTTGCTGACAATATAGTTGTGGTGGGCCAGATCTTCAGCGACGACAAAATGGTCTACCAGAAGGTGGTGGAGAACCTGGCATGCTGGAGCCAGGAGGATCTCCTCCTAAACGTCAGCAAGGTGAAGGAGCTGATTGTGCAGGTGATGCCAAGCTTCAAATACCTGTATGTCCACATCAGGGTTTCCCTACTTTTTTACCCTGGCACGGCACACCTTCCAATGGCAGCGTTTTTCACAGCACATCGGTTGAAAAAACGCTGGTCTACATCACGTTGGTCCTAACATAAAAAGCATACACCAGCGCCCTTGTTGAAAAGGCAGGGTAACGACTCCACGTCCTCAGTATGCCAACAGTGTTCACACTGATTCTTAAAGCAGTGTGGGGACAAATCTTGAAAATTTTTCTTTTATACGTTACAGATCTTTTAATTAAGTTTCAGCCTAGTACATTTTATTTCATATAGATACTTTGCACTAACAACCAACAAACGTTGCAGTCATTCCATTTGCAACTACGTTGATACTTCGCTAATCCTGTTATGTAAATATGGTTATACCACAATGCAAGCAAATCATCGAAAAACAATCACGCATATATACTTCCAAACACACAAATAAACACTTCAAAAATGAGATACCGGTCAGCAATCAAACTAACTTCGAAAGTCACTTTCATCTTTGATATATCAGGTAAACCGTATACTATATTTGACTGAAGATGTTATTTTCCCAGCTGACCAAAGTGTTTTCCGGCTCGGTAAACGATTCACATCAACACATTAACTAGGAATAGCTATGCGACAGTCAAGAAAGGCAAAGCCACAGTCTAGCTAAAGCAAATGGAATGGTTAATACAATGCATAAGCACAACCCCGTGAATAAGAACAACGAACATTGCACATTACAACTGATATTTCTCATCCCCGATTTAAACCTACCTTAAGTTTCGGTCAACAGGTTTCCAAAACACGTGCCTAAAGCAGATTTTCTTCGTTCAGATCGAAACCCTGACAACACTCCATATTAACATTCACATGCCGCCGGAAAATCTAACCAATCAGAATGTAACCTGAATACCCGTAGAATTCTGGGTAACACAGTCTTTATTACACATATGTCTGAGCACGCGTGTACTATGGAATCCTGGGTATTGGGGTTTATTGATATAAATAATATAATGCTACAAAATAATTTTCCCCAAAAAGGTGCTACGCTGATAACAACTAGCGACAGCGGGCATTTTATTATCACACTTGTGAAATCAATGACGCCATTAATAGAAGGTCCAAAAGTACAGACTGTGATTAGACAAAAACACGGGCGACTTCCGCACTGCCACCGAATGAGTCCACTCGGATTCCGTCACTTTGGCTGTCGGTTGTGCGCAATTCGCGGACAAGGCTCTGTAACATCAGAAAGCCTTTAACCGGATAAGGAGATATTCACAACTGTACATTGGTTTATTCTCCATGATAATTGTGTTGTCCAAATGCACGTAGTGTTTCCGCTGCATATTCAACTCTTTTCAATGTTTTTCCTACCTGTGTAGTGACGACGTACACCCAGCGCCTAAAGCAGATGCGAATTTTTAAACGTGCCTTTGATTTGCAGCTTATCCATCCTGTGATCGAGGAAGAAATGCACTTCCGGCCGACGGCCACATGCCGCCTTATACCATAGCCGGAAAACTGACCCTGTTCAGGAAGCGGGTATCTCCGTTTAGCCATGCAAGCGCTGTGCAAGGCCGGCCTTAGGTGCCTTTCTTGGGGCGTCCGGAATGAAACGCCGTCATTTTCCTCCAGGCTGCCCTACTTGAAGACGGTGCCTACTATGTCGTCGGCTGCGACCGTCGCCTTAAAAAGCACAGGCGGACTAGGCTCTGCGGTGCTTGGGAGCGATGCACCGGACTACCCTATTAAGCCCGGCACGGTGCTTGGCGGCCGACCACGCAGGGGTCTGTGTGCCACTCCGGGGTATCGGAGCTGCTGGAGTTGTGGGGCGGCTCTGGGCGCCACCCCCGTTTTCTTCTGCCCGGACTGCGAGGTGGTGCAGTCCCCCGATGATCGTGCGACCTACTTCGACATTATGGACTGGTGAGCAGCTTCCCTGACAGCTTCACACCATCAGCTTTTTAACAAACTTATGAGAAAAAGGACACTTTCTTATTGTGGATTTGTGTCAGGAGTTTCCCTGGGCATGGGGGAATTTAAAGGGATCTTTTCTGTTCAAATGCGATTTAACTGTGGTAAAGTAATTTTTATATTCGATATTTTCGACATAAGAACATAAGACATATTTAAAAAAAATGTATTTCACCCTTGCACTGACTGACTGACATATTTATGTCAAACCAATCGTGATGCATGCAGACTAATATCCCTGATATGTCACAAGGCTTCTTTTCACTGGTGTTTTGACCTGAAATAGTCAAAAGGTCAGGAGGCGAAATGGATTTATGTGATTATTTCCTTAAACTCTCTATATAAAATCACGTTGAAGGTGTTATGCCAACAGAAGCCTTGTGAGGTGTCACTTGGCTGAATTTGTCGAATATATCGAAACAAAATCACACAAAATCACCCGAAAATACAGACACATCGATCGTGATTTAATGGCATGTTCTCTGTTTCACTACCCAGATTATTATAATTATTATCGATGCAGTTGCTCTCTTTCCTCTCCCAGCTCGTTCTCAGTCACCTTTATGGTTTTGCCAAACTGATACAAACTTGACTTTCTCTTCCTGTCATTGCTACGTATTTATCCTGCGTGAAGTTATCTGTCCCTCCATGTTTCCCCCATTGGTTGCCCCCCCATTTGCACCCGATTTCGACCAAACCGGTCTCAGTCGTTTTATGCCGTTAACTTTTGTTTGCGCGGCTTTACTGTATAAGATATAAATGTGTCTTTACAATTACATGGTGACGTCACCACAGTGCACCCCCTCCAAATTGCATCCCCCCCTGTGAGGTGTCACTCAGCTGGTTGGCTGAGGATACGGTTTCAAGTTACGCCATAAGTTTCAAGTTCACCCTTACCACTGTCACGAGTGTTCATATCAATAAAATATTTATGAATGTTTTAAAACGGTGTTTTATATTATTAAAAATCCTTTACATTTAGATTGATCATATAAAGGATGTTTTGATAGAGTTGAATATACATTCATAATCTATCGATCTTTTATCGATTTATAACCGTATATTTAGTTCGCAAACGCAGCACAAATGTCTGAGACCAGTTTTGTTAAAATCTAAAACATAATGGGGGGGCAGCTTCACACAGGTCTCTGACCTGTGCCACTTTTTCATTAAACATTTCTCACAGGCATTTTATTTATACTTGCTGTCGTTAACCCCTTCAGGCCTTCAGTTTAATAGATATCCAATTTATTTCTAAATTAATTCGTGTCAGGCAGCAGGCTGCCTCAGTTGGCGGCACTGTCCCCTCACACATTCAGGGTTGTTGGGTTCTCTCCAGCCTCTACTGCTTGCATGTGTTGCACAGATTCTGTGGTTTTCTGGTAGGTGTTTGGTGTCTTTGTTCATGCTCTGTGATGGACTAGTAGCCCTTCTAGAGTTCCCCTACCTGTGCTGTGCTTTTTGCTACTTGGGAGGGGCTCCAGCCCTTGTAGGACCCCTGTCACTCAGGGACTCTTGTAATCATCCTTTTGCCCCCCTTTACTTCCCCTCTGTTGGATGGGTTAATTTCATACGATTATTATTGCTCATTAATACCTGTTTACCTCTAAACAGATTGCTGGCTGTACTTGTACGGTTAACTAGGAAAATGTTGGCAAATTTGTGGGACAATTTAGAGTCTTACTAGTAGCAGGGGAGGACTGGCTTCTCTGGGGGCCCTAGGCTGACATCGATAGGGCCCCCCTAAGGCAGGCGGCCATTTGAGCTATTTTTTTGGAGCTGGAAGAGAAACTAGAGGGAATTAAAATGATGGAACATCAATAATCTGCTAATCGATGCGTGGGGTGCTAGTAGTAAACTTACTGTTCAGGGTGGGTGCAGAAGTTCTGTCATTAAAATTTGCAGATTGGGGGAGGGGGGTATCACGCCGGCAGATCAATTGGTTGAATTTAAGAAGTTTAACCATTCCCCCTTTTTGCTGTAACCCTGGACATTAGCTAAAGTTAGTCTTGAATTTTTGTATACGTTCCTTTGTGTTCCTTCCATGTCTGTTCACAATTTGTCTACTACTCTCTAGTGGGATAGTATCAAGTTAGACTTGTGTCTTTGCATCATCATCAATATCATCATCTTCTCTGTTAGGCTACTTTGTGTTGGTTCATTTGGCAGTGAAACAGCTGATAACCTGCCACTAGACTCCAGTGTCGAAAAGAAAGCAGTAGGAATAGTCGGAATAGTGTCGGAAGTAGGAATAGTCCATGACAGCCAGGATGGGGGGTGGGCATCTTTGTCTATCCTGAAAACAAATAAGATATGCTACTATAGTTTAAATGATAATATTGTCTAATACCCATAAACATAACTTCTGGAAATCCTGTCTTCAAGGGGCCCTTAGTTTTTGGGGACCCTAGGCAGCTGCCTCCCCTTGCCTTATGATAAGTCTCCCCCCAAAGCCTTCTGGAGTTGAGTAAGGCCCCAAACCTGAGTATGCAGCTATCATGTTTTCTTATGCTTACTTGGGCTAAAACCTAGTCTTATACTTGCTCTCTTCAGTGACAAGTCATTTTCAGTGGACACCAGAAAGCTGCAGCGGAGATACATACACCTTCAGCGATCTCTCCACCCCGACAACTTTAGCCAGAAGTCTCAGGTACTGACTTGCAAGGGAATCCCTTATCTGACTTTGTGGTTTTAGCATTTTTGCTACCTAATAGTGCGTAATTGTGTTTATTGACATGCATCTTATTTTGGTGATTTTTTTCCCCCCCAAAAAGAAAGAACAAGAGTACTCAGAGACACAGACTGCACTAGTAAATAAAGCGTATAGGACACTTCAGAAACCTTTAAGTCGTGGCCTTTATATGGTAAGTGTTTCCCGTTATTTATTGCCGTTGATTTTTTTTCTAAGATGAGAAAAAAATGTGTGGTTCACAGGACCTGAAAAGTATTAGGAATGTCTTAATGTGCATAAAATTTTATAATGTCCGAAGGTTAGACGTAAATGATTTGAGAGATGGACAACTGGCCTCCAGTGTGAATTTAGTAAAAACGGAGAACAAAATCCCATGTCCGCTTAAGTGTACATACTGTTTGCCTTTCCTTCACCAAACAAAAAGGGGAGCAAGCCAAAAAAAACTTGGTGACTGACCATGCCTCTGCTGCTGTGTATCACTGATTTATAAACTGCTCTTTGGTTCATTTAAAAGCCAATCCCCTCAATCCCCTCTTGTGCCTTCTTTCAGCTGGAGCTAGGGGGCGTACGTCTGGAGGAAGAGACGGGTTCTGTGGCAGATCAGCTCCATCTCCTGGAAGTCATGGAGCTGAACGAGCGCCTGGCAAAGACACAGAACAAAGAGGAAGCAAACGGCATCGGCCTTTCAGTCAGAGGTCAAACAGACTGGGATATGTGGGGCTCCGTGGGTCACACTGTAGCATTCACCTTCAATTCCGATGCTGCATTTATGCTTGGACGTTTTTCCATGTTTCCACTGGATGTTCCAGTTCCCCCCGCAGTCAATAGAAATGTACTTAATTTATGGTGGAACCTCTCAATTGCCTTTGTGTGCGTCGCATTGGCGTCTCATCCAGGGTGCCCACTGTTTGTGTCCTGTAAGCCCTAAGAGGGGCTTCACGCTTGCTTTTGGAAAACAGATACATTTTTTTTCTAAATGTGGCACTTATCATTAATGGATTACCTCAGCCTGAGTGTATAAATTGTTTTACTTAGAAAACCTAAGTTCTTTATCTGCTGCTAGATAAAGTGTCATTGGGGAGGAAAAGCAGTTGACTGAAGTCATTTATATTCCCCCCTTTCTTTTCTTTCCAGGCAAGCTGGAAAATCTGACAGAACAAGTTAATGCATCCTTCCGGAAAGGTAGCCTGTCTCATCTGCAGTTTCCTCATTACCCCCAAGTTAGTGAAGGAAGATATGTGTGAGACCCAAAGGGGGAGGGAATATTCCTTGCTGTTAAATTTTTTTTCCTCCAAGTGGTTTTGCCTAATTCCTCATTGCCTAATTACTTGCTATTGGGTAAAACCAAACTGTGATAGACGGTGCACAATAACCCCACCCACTGCAAGCCTTAAAACTGAATTTAATGCTGTTGGTGCATCGTGTTTCATTCTGACAGGGAGCTGCCAATGGAGTATAGGCTAGCAGATGACTGATCAGCCCCATATCCAATGTTCCTGTGCAGCGTAGCTGTGTTTGATGGAAAGAGATGAACCTCTTGCTTTCTGATATTTTTTTTTGTTCTTTTGAACACCTTAGGAGACCTTCAGTCTGCAAAAGTTCTTCTGGCCCAGATGAAGTACTTTGTAAATGTTGAAGAGAAGGTGAAGGATAAACTTTCCGAATCCTTGTGACTTCAACTTAATTGTGTGTTTGGTTATTCATGTATTTATTTTATGTAGGTATTTATGCCAAGCAATATACACAAGCATATATTTCTGCTGTATTTTTAAAACTGTTTAAATTGTGTTAAAGAGCAAAATGTGTAAATAAATGTTTTTTTTAAGTAATCTTAATGTTTGTTGGCTGTAGTTGACCCACAATCTGTGTCCGTTGAGGAACCATGTCATAGCCTAGGAAAATTTGTTTTGCCGATTTCAACATTGAGGAGTTGATTTAAAAAAAAATATATATATTTTTTTTGATAGCCATTGAATGACGCAGCCATAAACCAAGCAGTAGACCTCTGCCTGCAGTTTTGTAGCCATACTGTCTTCAGGAAGTGTATCATATTTTATTAGCCTCTAATGAAGTTTGGTTGCTTGGCTTTGTTATTGAATAGAAACATTTGTTCTTAGACACAGTTTAACAGATGTTGACTTACGGTCAATGTTTGTTAATGTTTACTATTACAAATCAAGTAGCCTTCAGGTACGCGTTGTTTTGTTTGCTGTTGGATATTTCTTTTTAATGTATAAATCAATCCTCAGCAGTTAATTATTTGGTAGAAAGTGTTGGATAAGAGCTCATAGTTGTCTGCTGTATTTTTGAATGCTGCTTTGTAGGATATTATTTGGGGACTATGTTGATATAAGCTGCCTCTTGTCCCTCTTGCAGAACTATCCTTTGACATTTTTTCCCGCAGATATTTCATTCCTTTTTGGGCCTTCTGCCACAGGCCTTTCTTATTCTCAACCTGCCTTTAGCTGTCAAGTTGTCATTTCAGTTTCACTAAAAGCTAATTGTTTAATATCCATCACATTCAATTGTTCATCCATCATTGCATCATGCAGGGCCAGGACCTGTGATGTGTTTGGTTTGTTCGGGGCATAAGAACAGATTTACCTAAAATTTTGTTTTTGTCGTTGAACAACTGAGGACCTCAGAGACAAGGCAGTATCTATAGAGATTTGGGTTAAGGCCTTTGTTCAAAGGCTGAGTGTGACTTGAATCTTCCTATCACACCCTGGATGGGATGTCAGTGTGTCACAGGACACACATACTAATGCAGTCACATGCAATGCATGGTGGGATACAAGTTATCTATATCGCAGGAAGAATTTTACGCAGGGAGAATATTTAAACTCATCACAATCAGAGCCAGGGTGGGAATCAAACCCCTAGCTTACAAAATGTATCACTGTCGCCATAGGCTCTGAGCCGCTGTGCTGGCCCCGTGAGAGACTATTCAGAGAAATAAATAAGCATGCTAAATGACACCGCATTCCGATGTGCCTCCTGAAACCGTTAATATGGTTTTAAAGCATGGTTATGTAATGCAGGGTACTAGAAAAATTATGAAAAAGAAACCCGGCAAAGACAGCCGTCCTGAAGATGATTCAGTGTTTGGTTGTACTGTGGTTTTGCTGCTTTGTGAAAGCTAAAGTATAAGAGCTATTTGGGAATGGGTTGCTGGGGGGGGGGGGGCGCATTTATCACTGAGATCAGTGTATACTCAGTCTTTTCTAGCTTGTGAGAAGAGTAACCTGGAAATTCACACACAAACCGCTAAGGTGCTCATGGATGAGACTCGATGTACAGCTATATATCCTAAATCATTCAGACATGATGTATAAATTATAAAACCGGTTATACATGAGCTGAAAGTAATGTGTTCTACGCAGTTAGTACAGTATATGAAATGACTGCCACTTAGGATGACAGTGGCAATTTACTGAGATCATCAGTGTCGTTATATAGGATTACTTGGCTGCTCTTTTTCTTTCACGAGATGCTAATAGTTCTTTATTAATGACTTTCCCTTACACTAATTCAAGTATGAGGACTTCATATTAAACATCTCAGCCACTGTGTGATGACTCCATTCTTAATTTTTAATTCCATGTTTTCTTTTTTTTAATGGGAATATATCTAATGAACTTTCCACCTAATCATATAGGATTGGTCATCTCATTAGTGTAAAAACTTATGGCGGTAGGGTAATTGGTTGATTTAAATTAAATGAGAGTTAATTTTGTCACTAATACATTGGGTATGGGTTCAATTATGTGATTATGCCTTTTAAAAGGGCAAGACTTAAATATTACAGTAATTATGGGAAAGAGATGAACCATATTGAAACTAAAGACTGAAAATGACTTACCAGAATCGAGTTAAAAGAAATTTGGCCACACATTACTGTGTAGGTATCACATAACACCAGTGATAGCCCTGTACTGCCTGGGATAAGACTCAGCTCCCCCCCACCCCCTCGACCCTGACCAAGTCAAGTTGTTGGATGATGGATGGATGTATCATATAACTGCGATTTTAACTACAGGAGTCTATATAATGGGGAATGAGCGGAAGCCCTGAGCTCGATCAAATGATCATTCTTGCAGAATGAGAGACAATGAAATGGCGAGGATGGCACTAGGGTGTCTGAAAGCCTTCATGGACATTAACTCAGGTTGCAGGAAACCAGGTTTCAGCCAAAATAGCAACATTTCACTGTTCAGCTCATTTCGCCTCAAATTCACGTCACATGAAGGTCAAATTCTCCTCTTTATTTAAACGAGTCAAACAGCACAGTTGCTATGATTCAAGATATTTTAATTTAGTCTTCAAATCAAAAATGAAACTTTAAGAAATATATAATTTGAGTAAAGGTACACATTTTTTGCCAATTTATTCACATTAAGGATCATTTTAAATCTTGTAGCCAAGAACGATGCAGTCATTTTTTCTGCAGTTTAACATTAAGTTTGACAGTTCAGTTCGATGCAATGACAGCATAGTCATTTAAATGTGTTATTTATTTTTCACCTAATACCTTTTCACTATCACCCCAAATTGAATGGGGGGGTGGATTTGACCAGTTCCTTGGTGTTTCCCACAGACAGAATATGCAGGAGAAATGGACAGGGGTAAAGAATTGGGTGACTTTGAGTATCTCTGAAACGGCAAAGCTTATGGGGTGCTGATGGACCCCTGGGGTATGTTTCCCAAAAGCATAGTTGTTAACAACAACAGCAGCTTACATAGATGGAACCATGCAACTGAACAGTTCCACCTATGTAAGTTGCTAATGGGAGATTTTGGCAGACGTACCCCTGCTCAGTAGTTCATGGTCTATCCCCCCGCAGACCACTCTCAGTAGGTGCCCCCCATGGCTGACCGCGTACACTCCATAATGTCCTCGTCACGTCCATAATGGCTCGGTCTTTGTCAAAGTCTCTCAGATCATTATCCCTGATCATTTCTTCTGATTCATCATCTTAACTATGAGTGCCGAATGATAAGTTACCATGAAATCTATCCCAGACCTTCACATGCACAGTTTTTATGAGATAGTCATCATTATTCACTTCATCTGGAGGTGGTCATAATATTGTAGCTCATTGGTATATGTGACAATGGGAAATTAGACTTCGCTCAGGAGACAAAGTCACATTAAATGCAATCGTAGACCATTATTGGCCATTAATACTTGTAACTTAACTACAGTTTCAAATTTATTTCCTTTATTGTCATTTTTGCATCGCTATTCATTATATGGCACACTTAATTCCTCCCATTTGAAACTTTTTTCTTTTTTTGCAACATTTATGTGATCTTTCATCTTGTACTGTTTCAACTGAATAGGAAACATGACTGAAAACACACCACACTGAAATGTATCATTAAGCAGAACTGGACATTCTCTCTCAACTGTTCAGTGGTATAAATGTACTTAAGGTGGCATAATGTGTTCAGGATCTTATGCACGCACCAATTAAGAAGACCCATTCTATTTGATGCCCTTAAGGAGAGTTTCAAAATATCTATCTTCACAGGTGGAGCAGTGAGAAATTGAAGAGGATACAGATTGAGGGAAGGACCAAACTCCTCCTGCATTAAAAGAGCAGTATACATTTATTATCAGTTTGTAACTGGGTCAGAACCTCCCAATAAAGAGCTCTGTTGCAGAGTTTATGTATACATGACACACAAGCTTACGGCCAGGCTCCAGAGGTGATTCTAGGCATCCTGTGACCCTAGGCGAAAAACTCCATAGCCTCCCCAGCTCCCCCTTCCTTGGCATGGTAAAGTTTATTACCTTTATTTTATTGTGAAGTGTACATTAATAATAACAAAGAATATTATAAACACAAGACCTTCATTTTCACTTTTGTGAAAAATAGAATACACAAATAAAGTAGATTTGTCGTTGCAATGAACTATGTAATCGGCCCCCCCTTGGGGGCCCCTCCCAACTCAGGCCCCAGCTCGATAATTACCTGGCTGCCTGTCCTGTCGCTGCACCTCTGGCTGGCTCAGGAGCAACCCACACACTACCGCCGATGTGGAGACAGCAATCCACCTAACTGCAAGTTTGGACTGTGGGAGGGAGCAGGAGTGCCAGGAGGAAACCTGCAAACTCCACACACACATAGGGCAGGGGTGAGATTCAGAACAGTGCTACACAGTGTGTTTAATAATTGACATCTTGATGTCTGCAGTGGCATGTGATTACAACACACTGCCAATGATATCAAGCCTGTTGTTCAGTAGGGCAAGAACAATAGAACACAGACATTATGGACAAATAACAGATCGATAAACTAATACAGTTAGATGAAATACTTAAAAATAGAGAGAGAAAGAGAGAGAGAGAATGAGAGCATCACTGTTAATTGGCAATAAGTGTAGCAGACCTACACTATACGCTTGGGTCTGCCAGGTCTGACCGGCTTCCTCCCCCACCAGCGAAGCCAACCCACCACCAGGTGGTGATCGGTTGACAGCTCCGCCCCTCTCCTCACCTGAGTGTCCAATACATGCGGCTGCAAGGCCGATGACACGACCACAAAGTCGATCATTGAACTGCGGCCTAGGATGTCCTGGTGCTAAGTGCGCATATGGACACCCTTATGCTTGAGTATGGTGTTTATTATGGACAACCCGTGACAAGCACAGAAGTCCAATAACAAAACACCACTCGGATTCAGACTGGGGGCAGTTCCTCCCAATCACGCCCCTCCAGGTCTCACTGTCATTGCCCACGTGAGCATTGAAGTCCCCCAGCAGAACAAGAG
>JAODLC010000044.1:30641176-30651317 GCA_026781145.1 Hippopotamyrus pictus | reverse complement strand
CTACCCTCTCGTCCACCGCGGTAAACCCCAATGTACAGGCGCCCAGCCAGGGGGCAATAAGTATGCCCACCCCAGCTTGGCGCCTCTCCCCGTGAGCAACTCCAGAGTGGAAGAGGATCCAGCCCCCCTCAAGGAGACTGGTTCCAGAGCCTGAGCCATACGTCGAGGTGAGCCCAACTATATCTAGTCGGAACCTCACAGCCTCGCGCACCAGCCCAGGCTCCTTCCCCACCAGAGAGGTGACATTCCATGTCCCTAGAGCCAGCTTCTGCAGGGTCGGACTGCCAGGGTCCCCGCCTTCGGCCACTGCCCAACTCACACTGTACCCGACCCCTTTGGCCCCTCCTACAGGTGGCGAGCCCATTGGATGGGGGACCCACATGCCTTCTTCGGGCTGTGCCAGACCAGGTCCCATGGGTCGCTATCGAGCCCCAACCCCAGGCCTGGCTCCGGGGGGGGGCGGTGACCCGCGTCTGGGTGAGGGAAAACATGTATCCATGTTATTTCTCATCATAATGGGTCTGATGAGCCAGACTTTGTCTGGTTCCTCACCCAGGACCTGTTTGTCTTGGGTGACCCTACCAGGGGCATAAAGCCCCGGGCAACTTAGCTCCTGGGATCATTAGAACACGCAAACCCCTCCACCACGATAAGGTGTCAGCTTCAGGAGAGGTGCCTGGTTCATCTCAATTAAAAGATGTGGCGTTTTCCTTGAAGGCTGACATCCAGCCTTAAACCTGGTTTGCAGTTTATGTGGGCTGGTATAAAATAAATAAGATACCATATTTCTCTTGGTTGACATTTGCTAGTGCAGACATTTGGTATAATTTGTTCAAAATGCTGCTCACTTGCTTTGTAGCAGTAAGTTATGAGTGTGTCACTCTTGGGTGTAATTAATTAAAGCTTGCTATATGGCCACAATGAACAGGGTGATATCTGTTCTGGAATGAAGTTTCAGCTAAGTGTCTTCTACTGTCCCCTGGACTCATGAATACAAACCATTTTGAGCAATATGACAGTTAGTGGTTACACTGCCTTGGTTTAAACTATAATTTCAGTTGAGTTTTTTGACTTATAAAACTTTATATTTTATTCCATGGAGCACTATGCTGACATAGTTCCCATAGGGGGGACCTTGCTCTTACACAAGAAAAAATCTTGGTGAATCTCAAAAGAAGGTGTTAATAAAGTGAAGGTGGTACGAAGATTTTAGAAGATTTAGAAAAGAAAACCAGTCTGTTAAACTGAGATTTAAAATTATGTAAAAATTAGTGCTTGTTTTACATTGTCTAAACATTTGTATTTAACCAAATGTGAAGCTCCTTTAATATCGCTTCTGGTGGTGATTTTGTAAACTATTAATGATGTCTTTACATAGAAACATGTAAAGTAAATGTGTTGTGACTACTATGTAAGTGGTGGGTGGTTCTTTGTTTCCGCAGGCATGTGTTTGAAAACGTAGAATGCACAGCTTGTCGTGCATTAGTCCGTACTTAGTCAGAGTTAAACATTATAATAGTGCATTGATTTACTTCTGTGATTTGTCCGGCTGGTACTTTGTGTGCAGTTATAGGAAATGAACTCCCTTCTGACCAGTCAGATTCGAGAATTCAACAGTGCCGTGGTATAAAATCACAATAATGCTTAGACTTTTACGCTTCAACTGTTTAGTCAGTACAGGGGGACCTGAAGTTTATTCTAGGCAGTACAGGTTGGATGCCATGTCAGAATAACTTACCCAAACATATTGTTAGTCTCTTACTGAACTGTGTAACCAGAATACTGAGGGAAATAAAACAAAGCTGTGTAGAAATGTAATGGGGAGATGTGTCTGGTATAAAACCCCTTTAAATGCACAGGCAAATTACTGTGAGAGAAAAATAATTGGCCTGTACTTTATCAAGGGTATGGCTTTTGGCAGTAAAGTGACCACATAACTCAATAGCATTAGCACTCACACTGAGTTCTGTTGGAAAAGTACCTGGTGCAGAGGTTGTGTTTCCTAGCATCAGGGCCCAGGAGTCCACTTTGCTTCCATCGGTCTTCTGAATTGCTTTTTTCTATGATTTTCTGAGCTCCCCAAGTTAGATGCTTAACCAGAATATAGTCCAGCAATAACCGACAGATCATTTTCAACTTCTGTACAGTGAGCAAGGAGATTCATTCATCCATCCTCCAACCTCTCTTCCAGTATAGGGTCACGGAGATGTGTCAGATGTTAGCCTTAATTAAATCTTTAAATCATCACGTCTCTCAGTTTCTGTTTAACCTTGGCTGGAATCGTGAAGGACAGCCACCCCCTGATTCATTTACGTTTACTTATTTAACGGTCACTTTTATCCAAAGCAGCATATAGTTTGAAAGCAGGATGTATCATTCTTTGGAGCAATTGGGGTTAAGCGCCTTGTTCAAGAGCTCAATGGTGAAATCATTCTGCCGACCATGGGATTTTGAATGGTGTCCTTCTGAACAGATACAGAGTCTTAACCTTCAGAACCATACACTACCACTTACATGACAATGCATGGGTACTGACTTCTATGACAATTATTTTTTAATTGATATCAAGAATCAATTCAAATTAGTTGTAGACTAGATCAAACTAAAAAGAATCATTTGAGAAATATTGCACTTAATGGCATGCTTTATAATGCCAAGAAATTAATATATTTCCTTGTAAACAGATACTGAATTTGATCAAACCGATGAGTGAGGCTTTGATGTCTTAAACCTGGCTTTTTCTGCTTGTCTGCTGTTTTTGAATTACTTGAGGCAGCGCATGGCTTCAGCTAAATTAAGCGCTGGGTCCAGAGCAATTTGGCCACGCAACAGAAAAAGGAGCAGAAATTTGCTCCGGGTGTCTTTGGTAATCACTTCTGAAAAGGAGTCCCTTCCCTTTCCTGCCAGCAGAGGGCATCCTCCGTTAGCACACTCAAGCTACTCAAATCCAGATTATTTTTAATTAGCTGCCTAAATGCTTTTGAGATGCCTCTATCGCTCCATCAATCTTGCTAGGTATTAGAGGGGAGTTCTGCACTTAATAGGATTTCTGGAAAATAGAATTTTAAGAGCAGAAGCTCTTGTCATCTTGTGTTCAATTCTAATTCTGAGCTTTTTAAAATCCTTTTATGAGGACTGATATTATGTAAATTAATATTAAAAATACTGATGTAGCAGGATACTTAACACAAAATTTGCTCTGCATCTGGGTGAGCATGGGGGAATCAGAATAGCACCTATTTAGATACGATTTCGTTAGGATTGCACTTTTTCACTTAAGGCATCCAAGCACCACAGACTGGACATGTTTTTTGACCTGCGGGAGGACATCAAGCAAAAAGATCACGGAATGAAGGCCCCTGGTCTGGCAGATCTGGTCACGATGTCAGGAGTCGCCGCTGAAGTTGCAGCCAGTGAGGATTTAGCAGGAGCACTGAAGGAAAAGGCTGAATTTCACTTTTCCACATTCCTCTTTTCGCTCAGAAAGTCCATCTGTGGTCACATGACCTTTTTGCGGCTCCAATACAAAAGCATCAACAACATTAACGGTGCAATCTGAGCCACACGCTGCGGTGCTGATTTTCTCCCATCGATTTTTCTTTAATCTCAGTCCCTGTGGTGCCTGACAATTCAGAAGTCACTTATACAAATCAAATTATAAGCACAGCCTTCCTGCTGCAGTTTCCAGTAACGCAAGAGCTACTGCTACAGCTTCAACCTAATTCCCGAAGATCAGGGGTGGTTCAAGGATGCATCCATGCGTTCTCCAGAAGCTGAAAAAAAAAGAACTGGTATTGCTATTTATACACCAGAGTAGAGAAAAATGTTCCTGACTCAGCGGTTGTGTTTAAAACTGGGATTTCACTTATGGCTGCAAGTAGTATTTGGAGTAGGCCCTGCTAAGGAGGCTAATCTTCTCACCTAGTTTCTGTACTTGCATCAAAGAGTTTTCACCTGAGCTTGCTGGTGGTGCTTTCCCACAGCCTCCTGCTAACTGGCAACATGTTAGCGTTGTGCGTTAATAACAAAAATAAACAAAATAATCGAGATCAGCTTGCATTAAGATACTGTATCCTCTGCTGGTGCTATAAATGGGAAAGACGCAAAGAGGCTGAGCTCACACCTCAGAACTTAGTCAGAGCTACGGATGAGCAGATCGATACTGAAATGTGGATTTTTTCAGTCTGAATGCTTCATTTTGAGAATCTACAGTTATGATGCTAACATCACATTATCGACTTCTCTTACATGACAATTTACATGTTTATATTATTATGGCGAGCAGGAAATTAACTACAGCCAGGTAGAACTGACAAGAGGGGAGACTTTCTGGGGCAGAGACACTAATGAATAAGGAAATGGGGTGATTGATCCACCAGCATCATCCCGCGAATGCTGCCCCCACCCCAGTTTACCGTCAGGGTTGCGCCGGGACAGAACAGCGCTATTGGAATCGATATCAGCGGATGAAAACCTTGGTTTTGGAATGATTTAGATTGAAAAGAAAATGTGTTTCATTGTCAGTATTCCGCAAACATTCCTCAGCTAAATAAAATCATGCTTCTCTGTAACGTGGAGGCTAGCCTTATGAATTCACTCCCTGGCCAATCAGACTTTTTTTATTTTTTGTTATTTTTTTTTAACATAAACATGGAGCATTTCAAGGCGTTTGGATTTCTGCGTACGTCCGTGGATAGCGGCGTCGCGCTCTCTGCATACACGCTGCGCGTCCCTCGGTCGATCCTAATGCTAGGTCGTCATTAGCTCCTTCAGGCTGCTGGCAGTTTCATTAAAAGATGCCTTATCCACTGGTCCCGTCTCTCCTGTTTACAGGAATTAGTGGGGATTTGACACCACGGCTGGATGTGCCAATTGAGCTGAGGCTACCACTGGGAGGTGTGTAGAACTGATAAAGTGGGCACTTTATGCCGTGTCCGGGGGGCTTAGGACCGCTGAAAATGACATAAAATTTACAAGGACAAGCTAAGGTCAGATTACCGGGCGCACCTGCATTGCTGTGCTCGGGTCCCGGCTGGGGGGGTGGCTACAGCAAATAAGAGGTCCGAAAGGCACCAGCAGAACCTAATGTGGTGTGACATTAGATCATATCGGTCTTACGGCTAACTTTTGTGGTATTTTTGAAATTTGGGAAAACGGCCTGAATTCTGGTCTTCCTCCAGGGCAGCAAAAATTGTTTCAAAATAAAAATAGATATTTTTTGGTTATTAAAATAGATATTTTAAGTTATTGTGAAAATAATTCCACTTGATTTTTTTTAAATGACATCTAGGTGCCATCGTGCTTTTCATCATCCAAGAAAGATGAAAGTAAAATTTCAAAAACGAGGACGATTTAAGGACAAATTTCAGGTAATGTGAAGGTCTGTCATTTTTATGATCTCCTCTATCACATTAAGATAATAGCAACCAGGCAAAGATAGGTAATAAAAAATATTGTTAAAACTGTTGTGATTGTTCAGATAGGGAAAGAGGACGTGTGTAGAAAGGGGACATCAGGGTTAGGGTTGAACATAAGAGAGCCAAATTCCCAGTCAGTTTTTGCTTTCTCTCTGTGGCATTTCCTGCCTGGACATCTACATCTGTCTTGCTATAAATTATGTGTGACTGTGTGTAGGCTTGTTGGACTGTCCCAGCTGCCCTAAACCCTCACCCCTCTACTCAGTTGTCTCAAGGCTTGAGACTAGTTCTGTAATGAAAGTGTTTGTTGGAAATGACTTTCACAGGGAGGATAAATCTGCTTAAAATTTTCCTCTAATCTCTAGACCCTGAGCCCCTTCTGCATGTGGGGTTTTAATAAGATTTACCTGAACTGCTACAACGGCTGATGTGGCAGGAATCGTAAGCCGTAAACATGCTATTTCCATTGCGATGGTGACGCTGTCAGAATTGTTTTCTTATTGCGGGCAGATGTGACCACTAAACCTACAGCATGGCACTGTACAGTGTTTGTATGTGAGCATTAAATATTCTAATCTCTAAGTTTTCAGCTGTTGAGAAACACAGAAAGTGGGTACAGTGGCTTTAGAAATACCAGTAAAACAGGCACTACCTGTTGTTCATTAAGAACCTAATGTTTATCTGATCCTGAACAATTTACCATTGACATCTTAGAATCCTGTACTTTTCAGGAACTTCTGTACTAACACTTCCTCAACCACCATTAGCTGAGTCCATTTGATAGGAGACCAGCCTCTTCTTCTGTGCTAAGTTATTCATCAGTTAGTCCAAAGGGAAACATTTGATAGACTGAGGCTATGGCAGATGTGGACCCAAGCTGAATGAGTTTCTACTCTAAAATCAAGACATGAATGTGAACAGACAGAAAACAAACTGAAATAGCTCTTGTCCTGACATAGCATGTCTGATTGGTGTCACCCTAAAGATCTACGAGCTGGATTTATCAGACACGATACAATGAGCTTGGGAAGTGTCCATCTGAAGACTGGGCAGGATTGGATAAGGATGAATAAGGAGGAATGTTCAAAGATGACTAGCATGTCGTCCATGTAGAGGACATCTCCATAGCAAAAGGCCATACATAAAAAGGGGCACAGAAGAATGACAACAAGGCTTTCTGCACATCTTCAAAAATTTCGAAAACTACATTGTGGGCAGGCTTTGGATATTCCCGTAATCACGAGTGAAGGGTGATGGTTTGCAATCAACGCTCTTGGAGACACATTGCCTTCCATTGCTTTCGTTATAGAGCTGATCGATACCAGAGACAAAATTATAATTAATTGTCCAATACATCAAATGGAGGATTTCAGCTGCCAAATATGCAAAGCGAGGTTTTAAAACTGACAGTTTAATAAGGCGCCAACAGTGTGGAATCCATGTGTAGAACGAATGATCTGTTGTCAGTACAGATAATAGATCTTTCCCATACACTCTAAACACTAAATAGCCTTTTAAAAACAGGGACATTACTCTCATTTTCCATCCAGTCAAGCTGGATGTAGAATCGAGTTTTGGTGGCATTGATATTATATGGACAGAAGAATTGATATCCTGTTGTCCCAGGCGCTGTGTGTGGGATTTACATGTGCTCCCTGTGTCTGCACTTAGACGAATGGGCTTTTCTAAATGCCCATAGTATGTGATTTTTTTTGTGGAAGTGTGAGACCTATGATGGACTGGCGTCCCATCTAGGGTGTCCCTTTCCTGTGCTTCCTGAGTCATGCTGCAGGTTCTCCGTGATCCTAAGCTAAGCGGTTACAAGAGCTGGATAGATGTTAATCCTGTAATGTAAACTGCTTATCCAGTACAGCTTTGCAGTGAGCCTAGAGGCCATCCTAGAGAGCACAGGGCACAAGCTAAGGGGCCTACCTTGTTCCAGTCTTTTGCAGGGCACTCAAACCACACATATATACATATTACTGACATTCTACAGAGACCGATCCACCTACACCACAAGCCTGCAGACTGTGGAAGGAAGCTGAATTACCTGAAGGGAGACTGCGCACCCTCCACATTTAGACAGCTAGGGGTCACTGTGCTGCTGGCTGAGACACCATACTCCTCCGTGGCTCTAATATTCCTTATTTCGTCTGAGGTTAACATGCCGTTCAGATATCCTCAGTTTGGCCCCCCGTTTACATTTTATGATCTTGATTTTGGGTCTTAAGTAGAGAAACATCATTCATCCGTGCACCCATCAATGCATCTGTAGACGCATGCATTCATCTGCGTCCAAAGTGCCTGTAATATCCAATTCCATATTCGGCCCAAATTAAATTTAATTCGGACAACACTGAATCCTTATTTTCGGCACACTGCCTGACCACAGGGATTATCAAAACTGGACCTGTTTTCAAACTGGGTCATATTCCAGGGTGTTAGATTCTATGCCATTGTACCCCTGAGTGTGTCTTTTTCAGAGTGTTATGTTATCCCAGTAAGAGTCCTGCCGCTAATGTTGTTTATATCTATCATGCTGTAGTCTATTTGCAGCAGCAGCTGGCCTTGTATCAGATATATCGGCACTGTTTTGGCTGCCTGTGTTTCTTGTCTTGCCAATAAAGCATTTTGAATTTGAATACGACAAGCCCCGAAGGACGTGAGAATCCCAAGTGCAGTATTTAAACTTTATAGAAAATTACCCAGCCATGTTGCAATAAAACCACCTTGTTTACCACCATAGTTGATTTACAACCATTGAAGTCTATCCATCCATTTTTCACAAGAGTTTATTGGGGGTTATAATAATGGGGAGCTTGTAGTCTACCCCAGGAAGTACAGGCCAATGGATGCCCAGAAAAGGATAGTAGAATATCACAGGACACAAGCTCCATTGGTAACTTAGAGACATCGGTCCATCTAAACTGCATGTCTTAAGACTGCAGAAGGGATCCAAAGAACTTCCCATGTGAACCCAGGGAGATGTACGGACTCCACACAAGCAGACCCAAATTGGGGATTGAACCCACAACCCTGGAGGCAGTTTCACATTCCAGCCAGAAAGACATGATGCATATAATACATTATAGGTACAGCACTGACACTGGAACCTCCTCTTTATGCCCAAACAAGAATTTGGCAGGACATGGGGAACACAGGCAGAATGTACCGCGAAATGCTGCTTCTGTCTTCCACTGAGACGTTCAACACGGAGACCATCAGAAGCACCGTTTGTACGTGAGATACACACGTCCACAGAACCTGAAAACAAACGGAAGGGAGGCAGCAACAGGGAGGGCAGAGTCATGGCGTGTATGCGTGTCTGTATTCCCCCCGCTGGATGCAGGAATTCCCCCCCCACTGTGGAATTGTCCAATTCGCCTTGTGTGTAACTACTACGTGGGGACTCAGTGTCAGGCAGCCTTCTGTGAGAGAAGCACGGGTTACTCTGGGGGGGGGGGGGATGTCTCGGAATTCTGAAGGTGTGGGGGGGGGTGCTCCTCCTCACAGTGAACACTCATCATGCTGAGGGGACTGTGAAGTGTTTGTGTGTCTATATATGTTTGGGGGGGTATATGTTAATTATTGGGGATATTATCATGTCCTGGTGTAGATGCACCAGTAGAATTGTCGCATGCCCCCCCCCACTCCTCACCCCACCCTTGTTACTCTGGGTAGCACACGAGGCCATGGGTACCCTGCCACCATGCTGCACAGCAGCTGTTCGGCGGTAGGGTGGAACCGCCGCAGCCAGCCCGAGGACCCCCACCCCTCGAGACCCCATCCCACTGCGTCAGGAAAATGCTGAAGTCCTCCTCCCAAGTCAGTGCAGCAGCCGCTTCAAAATGCTAAACTCCAAACTCCACCTCTAGATGGTGCTAGAGATTCAGAGGAAGCAAAGTAGAACAGCGACTATCTAAAAATCAAGTATCTATTACACTCGACCAATATAAACAGAGTTATGCAATAATAATATAAGGGAGTACTAATCTATGCATATGAAGGCCTTATCTTATTATTTTACTTCATAACCACCTTAAAGCATTACAGCGGAATACTATTGTATTTGCTGACATTTAGTTTTTGTTATTGGGATGGCATATTTGCTCTTCTCCTTCCTCTATATTGTTCGCCTGTTTATGTTTAAAAATAAGCTGATCCCTTCTCGGGGCTTGGGTCTCTTAAAAAGTGTTTTTCCATCAATTGTCATCCGGTCACCTGAAAAGAATGAATCAGGGATGGAGAGACTGATGTGCAGGAGTAGAAGACGCCAGCGCCACTCGACGGTGGGAGAGACTCCGGTCTTGTCTGTCAGCGCTATCCTCATATCACGAGCACCTGTCTAAAATGTTTCTGCCTGGTTACTGGAAACTCGATAAACACTTTTAACCATGTGTCAGATAACGGGTGAGCCATGAATAAGCTATGCTGAGTTAGATTGTGAACTGAAGGTAAAATTGAAGAAAGCTGCTAGGACTACTGGGACTGCAAGTTGGGATTCTGGAATTTCCACTTTGCATTCTGGAATGGCAGTGGTGGAAATGGATTTTCTGCACACAGATGCTGTTGGACTGTCTCTAGGAGGAGCCAACAATGTGCTTTTTTTCCGGAATTCATCTCTGTGTTCCCTCACACTGCACCTGACTCAATCGCAGTTTGGGGGGGGGGATCTATGTATTTTTTCCCCTTTTGTGCTGCCTGCTATATGGAATCTGCTGATA